>CAOLHI010000877.1:0-490717 GCA_948474755.1 Ctenosaura bakeri | reverse complement strand
ATTTTCTGGGAATTGTAGTCCAACAAGTAACTTTCTGAAGCTGTCTTGCATTCTCAGTTCCACTTTTTGCTTTGGTCTCAGCTTCCTGTATAAAAGCAACATCCAACATGTCCAACATATTCACTTCATTCCCTTCTCAGTGTTACCAAATATCCATGTGAAGTATTCTATAACTTCAGTGAACATACACTGGATTTTCTGCAGTGACTGGAAAACTATTTTTTTTCACACTTCCTCTTATATTAGCTAAAAGACTTTAAGAGATGTAATTCAAATTTTCTATGCTCTGATTTTCTTCTGTGTTTAAGGGACACAGCAAAGTCTGCTTATTGTAAAACTCAGAACAGAATATTTCATGTTCGAAACGGCAGGCTAATGACTTTTTGCCATCAAACAACTTGGTACTACCAAGTTTTGAGGAGAAAAGTGGCATATAAATCCAATGAATTAATAACTTCTCAAAATGAACTAGCCTATAAACATAGTACTATAGTACATAATACATAGTACATAGTAAATTTGGAACTCCTACCAATTTACTTGAACATTTTTCACATCCTCCAACAGCTAACAAAGGAAAATAAGTACTCTTTACTTTCTCATAGTGACATAGTTTGCAGTGACTAAACCATATAGGTATGTCACTTCTATTTGACTTGATGATGACTCTTTTGAAAGTCTTTCAAAGGATATGCTTCTTTGTATAACAGAATGTATCATCATCATCACCATCATCATCATCATCATCATCTATACCCTGCCTTTCTCCTCAAGAGGACTCAAAGCAGCTTTCAAAACTTAAAAGAGAACATAGTTAAAACTATAGTATATGAAAGTTAAAATGCACAGTAAACAACAGTAGTGATTAAAACAGTATTAAAATACATATTAAAAACAACATATAAATGACAATTAAAGTAACCAGCATCTTTCTTCATACTAATTACGTATTAAATGCCTGCCAAAATAGGAATTTAGCATATCATATAACATGATGTCACAACACATCTAATAAACCTGGGGGAGGAGGTGACACCGATCTGCAAATGTCCTTGCTACAAAAAGTATCCAAAGTCAAGGTGCCAAACTGATCACCAGGGGCACATCTTAAGGAGCTGGGCATCATTTTCAGAATGAATTTGAATTTAAATCTGCTTGAATGAATTTTCATTTGTTATGAAACACAAGGGGGGGGGAAGGAATGGGTACAAGTGGTCCTTTCTTTGTACTAATCCTAACTGATATTCCAGAGTGTATAAACTTTTTATCAATTTGCCTCTGATAAAAGAAATAATAATAAATTATTATTATTATTATTATTATTATTATTATTATTATTTCATTCATTCATTCATTCATTCATATCCTGCCTTTTCCCCAAAACTGAGGCTCAAAGAAACTTATAAAAGTTAAAAACACTACAAAGACATAAGTAAAAACTTATCATTAAAAGTTATCATTAAAATACGATTTAAAAATGCACAGCATTAAAAACCCTTTAAAACAAATGTATACGGTTTCTCAAAATTGGCTAACTTTTAATAAACACATGCAGACACTTTGAGATCCATGCTTCTGTTTTAAGTATTGCTAATTAAAACAGCGATCACCAGGGCCAACCACAGAAAGGAATGTTGCTGTCAGAGGTGACAAGTCACAAAGGAAAACAAGCTGATGAAAACAAATGGGAACAATGACCCAAATGAGAGTACAATGAATACATTGTGAAACAAATGTGACTTTAACAAAGTAATAAAAAGCAAGATTTAATAATGAAAATATTATTACATTCTGTTGTTCTTGTTACTTGCCTCCAAGTTGACTCCAACTTGAGCAACTCTACCATAAGGATTTTTTGGGAAGATTAACTCAGCAGAGGTTTGCCATTACTGCCTTCCTGAGCTGTGTGTGAGAGAGGGTGACCTTGTTCAAGGTCACACAACAAATTTCAGTAGATGAGAGGTCATTCAAAACCTCTGCTCCTAGAATCCTAGGCCATTTCCACACTAGACTGTTATAGTGCTATCATTCCACTTTCCACTTTCAACATCTTATGGAATCCTGGGGTTTGAACTGTAAACCCCAGGATTCCATAGGATGTTGAAAGTGGAATGATAGCGTTATAATAGTCTAGTGCAGAAATGGCCCTAGTCCAGCACTCATACTGCTGTACTATACTGGCTCTCACTATTAAACTCTGCTTTTAATAATATTACTAAATGAAAGCTGTTTTTAAGACACTCTTAACTTTTGATTTCATACTGTAGAAGCCTTTCATCCACTCAGTGTGTTATTTTCCCATCATTTCACAATGAATAGAAGTCTGGAATTCTCTTACAAAAGTGTAAAGACCTTTGTCACTTTTCAGTCCATCTTTTTGCTATCGGACAAGTCAAGTGCTATACCTAACCATCAACAATGGTTTAGGTACTGGCAATCCCAGTTCCATTAACTGAGTTTAGCTGTGGAGGTGCATAAATAGCATTCAGAAGTGGCTAGTACTACTGCAACTGAATTGGCATTCCATGCTGAGGAAGAGGACCACAGTCAGACAGCTCAACCCTAACTGTCTGGCAGTTCTGTCAAGGACTCATCTCTTAAGATACACAGGATATAGATTCTACTTATTAGAGTTAGACAGCTGTCATTGCTCCTACATCTAACTAGCTCTGTGCAAGTTCTTCTGTGTAACTCTTTTGTGTCACAGCAGGAGATATCATGCTCACATAAGAGAATCATACTTGTGGGTAAAGAATCAAATCTTGGTACTATT
Source organism: Ctenosaura bakeri (assembly GCA_948474755.1). Classification (NCBI taxonomy): domain Eukaryota; kingdom Metazoa; phylum Chordata; class Lepidosauria; order Squamata; family Iguanidae; genus Ctenosaura; species Ctenosaura bakeri. The sequence goes on along the minus strand of CAOLHI010000877.1, from coordinate 487,944 downwards.
TATGGCCACTCTTTGTGCTAGATCCACGATTTTATCCCCCACATTTGAAAAATTCAATAGTAAAGAAAATGAGGAATAGTACAATTCGACCATTTGCTTCTCACATCTATCAGTGAGAAAACTACCACCTACTGCCTGGCAGTGAAATGTATTTGTGAATGAATGCAATTAAGATGGCACATTGAAGGCATCCAGTATGGTGCAGTTGTTTGAATGTTGGGTTAGGATACTCTCTAAGCCTCAGAGGGACACAAGGGCAATTCCAGTCTGAACAAATTCTACCAAGAAAACTCAGTGATAGGGTTGCCTTAGGATTGCCGTAAGTCAGAAATGTCTTGAAGGCACACGACAACAACAATGCACTTAGTTCCAAAATTGTCCCTCTCACAGAGTTATTTTTAACAACTACACAAAAAGTTTGAGAAGATGTTAAAAACAGCCCAGACTGAAATCTCAAGTCAGCTGTGTCCTACAAACTATTTTCATAGAGTTTAAAAAGCTTGTAAAAACACAGCTTATATAAAGCAGTATATATTTTTATTTCAGTTCGTGCATTCTAAATGGAATATACTTAAAACACAACCTAAAATTAAGTAAGTGGTTGACCATTATTAGTGCTACTTGAATCATTGTGGTGAGGTGTAGAATTCTTATATGCTATCCTAATTTGAATTTGGTAGCTGTTAACAGGATTAATACCAGGTTTACTTCCCCTTTATTTTCACTCTATAGGTTGTCATTGTTGTACTTTATTTTGCTGCATTTAACATATCACCTTTTTGACTAGTAGAGGTGGTAAAACAAATATTTCAGTTTCGTAAAAAAGTAATGATTATGTTCTAAAACGCTGTGGGCAGCATCTCATTGGTGAGATACAAAGTACATATGCAGGCCTAACTAGGGATATGCTTCCATATTTTATTTTTTTGGACCTTGTAGAAGGAAGTATCCAGTACCTCCATCCTCAAGGCTCCCACACCCAGCATGCATCAACATCTGAGAAGACTACTGAGCACAGCAAAAGCTCCCCAAGCACCAATCAGCTTCAGAAGTGTAGCCAAGCTAGCTTTGAGTACCAAGGGAAGATGTATCCTATCTCAGTCAGAGCGCCTCAGCTGATAGCACAAACAAAAAAACCCTGAATAGCTCCCAGCTCATTACTTGCTTTTAGGCAGTAAGCACAAGGTCATAAATAAAGTCCAACAGAATTCTAAGGCAAATAAGTTCTAAGTCAGTCAGAGTAATCCAGAGTCAGGCAAGAGTTCAGCAAGATATCCAGCAGGGCAGAAGGTCAGATAAGCTCTGACAACTCCTGGAGGGGAAGGATGGCAGCTATATAGATCAGCAGCCTAATGCAGCTGTTGCCGGAATAATTGTTGGCAGTTACAAATTCTCTGGGATGGACATAGGTTTTCTCTTTGTTGTCTGTGCTCAGCAAAGCTGGGTACTGGTAAGTTATCTTCTGTGTCTGAAGGGGCAGGACTCTCTGCTAGAGCTGGCACTGCCCTGATTCTGTTTGTGGCACTGTAACAAATTCCTGTACAGCATGTCCTGGCATGCCCCCTGTTTCAGACTCTGAGTCAGAGTCCATATTCTGGAAGCAAGGCATGATACCATGGGAATAATCATACTGGGAGCAGAGACTTCTCCTACTTGCCCCTGTGCTTAAGAGCAGCTGGAATGAGTCCAGGAGCTTCCTTGTCTCTGATCAGTGGCCAGGGACACAGAGCAGAGCCTGGTGGATCCTCAACTGTCATTTCACACTGGGGAAGCAGTTGCATAGAAGGACCAGCCTCTTCTTCTTCCCACAAGTATGCTAGGTGAGACTTATGTTCTGTCAACATGATGTAGGGTCTTGATCCATGTCTTATCTTAAACATGTAATACTCATTAAGGCACATGTCTTAGATTCTAAATCTCACCACTTTGATGAAAAACATTTGCCTGTTCTCTCTTTGATGCACAAACTATTCTATTTGTTTATACATCTTCATGTGCATATTTGTGCACATTCTCATATCTTGAATACTAACATGTCTATGCAAATAACCTCATGGATCAATTGTTTTGATTTCTAGAAAAATGCTGAGTAGAAAAGAGTTTCTATCTGAGTAGAAAAGAGGTTCTATCCTTTCTAAATACACCCAGGACCTCTTCTCAAACCCCAGCTGGACTTTCAATGGCAATTTCCCACTGCATCTGTTCTTCACAGCACTTCATAGTACTTGGACATTTTCCAAAGAATGCTGCCTATGTGGACCACAAACCACAATCATGGTGGTTTACATTCAAGAAATGTAAACCACCATTTATACCTAGGAGATCTGGGAGAAGCCAATCTTGTGACAATGGTGTTCAACTAAGTACTTAGCCACTGAAATCCAGCATTTCTGAGTCACTTACTAGCTAATGAAAGTGATCATTTGTTAAAGAGGAACAGTACACAACCCCTAGTCACTTGAGAAAACAGCAGAATTTGGGATACTGAACCCTTGGGATTAGACCAACCACTTTGATTATGACTTGGCCCCTTAATGAATTTTTTCTACACAGTGATTAACAGTACTGAAGCACAGAGCAAGTGTCCTGTTCCACAGCATCTTGCCTACCCATGTAGGCCCACTAGTAATCCAGTTATGCCCACCAACCACCTGATTAATATTCTTATTGCTTTGCATATGTTGCAAAATATATAGAGTGGTAATTCTTCCTGTGGAAAACTGAAAACAAGAAGAGGCTCTCAATTTACCATCTATAATACATAACATTTGAGCTCCTAATACTGGGAAGCAGTTATTTAAGCAAAGGTCCATAATAGAAGTCAATTGACTCAAATATAGTTGGCACCCTTTGCATTTCATTTTTGCTCATGTTGTACCCTATTTCCCTTCCATACTTTATGTATGATACATTTTTCTAAAAAGATTTGCTCTGATTTTTGCTACTAAGTAAGACTATGGGTTGTGTAGTGGGATTCCAGTAAGGTTTTTTTTTTGGAAGAAGTTAGGGAAGCTGTTTCAAGAACACCTTTGACTATTTCATCTCATGCAAGAACAAAAAACTTAAAAATAGTTTTTTTCTCCCAGTTCCTATGCAGCACATTAAGTTCTCTCTGTATTTGAATATCTCAAAGTGTTGTGCAAGAATTATTCTGTGGAGAAAAACACATGCTTTCTTGTGGGGAAAAAAAACACAGGAAGCTGCATTATCTGTACTGGAATCACTTTTTTTGTGTGTGTGGAAAACCCCACATCTGCCTTTGTAGAATAATTCCTGTGCAGAGGATGACTTTGGGAAGTTGAATACAAGGAGAAAATTGTGCAAAATTCTTACTGGTTCTTCTTGTTGAGGATTCTTGATTATAGGGAAATTTGTTTTTCAATGTGGCATAGAATATTTACAAATATTATTTTTATCACTAATGCATTCTCTGCAACACATAACCCTTGCCTAGAACTACAATTATCCTTCTTGCCAGCAAGAACTAATAACACACAATTTTCTCATGACTGTAAGAGACTCCTCAACAAGTGCACAGTTTTCAAGAAATATTTATAGGTCAAACAAACTCAAGAATCTATGTTTTTGTAATGCAAAAAAAAAAAAAATCTCAGGAGATGTGTCTTTCCACATAAAACAGGAATTTTCTACACAGGAAACAAGCTTGTGGTACATAGAAATCCTTTTTTTTTTTCAGACAAAAACAATTTTTTTCTGCAGAAAATCCCACTGATTCCACCCCCCCAACACACACACAATAAAACAAAAACAAAACCTACATGGTTGACCACTGGCAAATTTTGCACAGAAGTCCCAATGGCAAAAAAATCTTGGCATATCCAGATTTTCCTCATCAGGGTGTCTTGCCAGACAGAAATTTTCTTTTTCTTTGAGAAATCAAATATTTGTGAATATTCTTTTCTTCCCTTTCTACAACTCAGCATCACCAAAAGAAGACCATCATAGCCTGACATCTTTCCAACGAGGATGCAGAGTTGGATTATAAACTTCTGTGGTCCTGAGAATTTTCCTTTTTTCTCTTTTTCACTGTGATACATTCCTTGTATAGATTGTATTTCCACTTAATTGCTTCAGGAATAACCTCTATAATTTTCACTAAATCTTTGGTTCTATAGCATCCCCTCATCATGTTCTGCCAAATACCAGGTCTTATTCAATATCTAGTTCTATAATATTATGTCTTATGCCTAACTTCTGGCACAGCCAAGTAACTGACATTAAAGAGTTAATCTGTGCTGTGTTGTCACACTGCTATGATGAAACTTGGACTCTGCTCCCAGAGCAAGCATCTTCTCATTTATAATAAATCTATCATTAGCTATACAAGATTTTCTCTGGCTCAGGAAAGGTCCTACTAGCAGAATTAAATGAATAAACAGCTAACTGTGTGATAATTTAAAAGAATTACTTTATCAAGAGTTGGAGAGAGCCTTCTTTGGATTCACTGAGAGAAACTTATCACAGACCATGCCTTTTTATTCTTATTTTATTGAATTATAAATTAAAATGTTGCTAAATGAATATGTCAGTCCTTAATGACATAGCATTTACACCATTGAGAATAGCTCCTGCTGAACACGAATAGCATTCCCAAATATAAAATGGCTATTGTTGGTCAAATTATGAGACACTGTGCAGTTTGTTCCTTCTCATGTCCTTTTTTAGTTACATCAACTTTTGCATTAGCATAATCCATCATAACACTCCATGTCTATCAATTGTATATTTGCTAGTACTTTGCCAACAAGATCTAGACCTCTATTAATAAATTTTTTGATAAAATTATACAGCCTTTTTCATAACTCCAGACAACTCAGGAAAACCACCAGTGTTTGTGGGTCTCATTTATATCCAATAATATTCTTTCCTTCTAATAATAAGTAGCCATCCCGTTTTCACTTTCAAAATCTGACAATTTCATCAGCAATTTATATTAGCATTATTTCCGTAAAATATTTTAATTTTCATTGGCCTTTGATATAATAGCATCTAAACATTTTAATCTGGGTTCCATTCACCTGCATCCACCCAATAGTGGCATTGACACATTGGCAGTACAGACATATCTCTATGATAATTGCTCCTTATCTAAATTTGGGGTGGACAGTTAGCAGAAGACTTATTCAACCTTGGACAACTATGTTAAAAAAAATTACAGTGTTTCCAGACAGATGCTTCCCCAGTGATGATAGTGATAAGCTATAGCGGAGGGATATCTAAATGGAAAAGGTACTAAGTAGCACAAAAAGCTGGCATTACTTTTCCTGGTTTTGTGACATCCAGCTGATCTTATCAATCCATTTTGGCTAGAAACTCAAACCAATATTTTATTAGCATATCATAGGTTTCTCCAATAATATGCAAAGTACAGTAGTTTCACAATAAACTAGTACGAGAGATCCTTTTCTCACATTAAAATTACAATCTACAGCATGATCTTGTCTTGTCTTAAGAAGGAGAAGAAAAAAAAGAAAATCAGCTGGAGTTTCCTTTATAAGCTTTCCATCATGTAGCAGGAGAATTGATCTAGAAGCTGTAGTGTCCATTTGGCTGAAGACCCTCTGCTGAGGAGACCTTTACTGTGGCTTTTATGAATTAATTCTGCAGTTTCCTACCAGGGGAAGGTCAGTAAAGTTTGACACTGCCAGGTGGTTTCCATTACCCTGCTTTCTTCCCACTGGGAATTTTTCCACAGAATTTTTGTGTGTGTGTGTCCCTTTTTGGCCAAGAACTGTAAGCTGAATCATGCTTCTCCTTTTGCCAGCAGTAAACTAGTCCTAGGAAAGATGTGTTTCTCCTTTAAGATCACCAGATTCAAACTTCATAAGCAACAGCATGCTGAAAACCTCAGAAACTCATCTTTTTTGGCTTAATTGTCCTGCCCAACAGCAGCAAGTGAAAGTATAGCTCTGAGGAGCTTTCATGATTCTCTCCTAACTTGAACACAAACACATCTTCTGGCTTCTGTCTCCCCTCCTCTTTTTTTTCTTCTCTCCCTCTTTTGAGGCATGCAAAATGGCTGCTGCCTGGCCAACTCGTCTTCCGTCAGAAAGGGGAAGCGAAGAGGCTGGGACGTGGCTCTTTTGGGTATCTCCGGCCATATTTGAACCTAATTCTTTCATCTCTGCGTGGCACCGTCTGTAAGAAAACCAAGAAAGCCCGTGTGGAATAAAACCAGAGTTGGAGATACATGTGGGTAGCTTTGACATATGCCGAGTGTTGCAAATAGGCTGGGTTGCCAAACTGAGCTATTGTGTTATCGGTGTAACATTACCCAGTACAACCAGGATTGTGGGACTGTGCCTAGAACCAGCTGGAAAGGTTTGTTTACAGTAGCAAAGAAAACAGTCTTTCTTATATGTTTCTTCTATGTTGTATCGTTTATTGTTGTTTAATTAAGTAAATAGCTGTATGTGGTGGATCAATATGATTGTTCTGGGCCATGCTTGAAAGTAGGATTTAACGTCCCACTTTCTTGTTTTTCATTCCTGAAAACAGGATTTGATTGTCTTTCTGTTGCAAGAATGTTTCTGTGTCTTTGTCTACAATGTAGACTCTTCATCTGTTGACCAGTGTATGTATACCTACTTATTCCCCATAGATCCTCACATCAAAGAAAAGTCAAACTTATTCATATTCAAACTTATAAAAAAATACTGTTGTAGTTTGTTGAGTGCCATACTTTCATAGAAAGAAGAATTTAAAAATTCCTGTAATGATATATGTATGTCCTGTAACAAATCAGGCAGTGATGACATGTCATGCCCAGAACAATCTGAAGAATATAGAGAGAGACCTTGGTATCATTTCTACATATTTTAATACACTTCAGTGTCTCCAGTACTGATACAATTCAAGAGTATTCGTGTTTACTGTTCTAACTTAGATACTTCTGTCCAGTGTTATTTAAATGCTGCTGATTAAAAAAGAAGCAGTTCATTACTATTTTGTGAATGCATGTTTTAAAGGCAAGAAACTTTAAAGAGCATAATAACTTAGAATTCAGTGCGTACATATATCCATGTATATGGATGGATAGGTACATAATACACAAACAATATATAATAGGTAAATTCTCTAAGAGGCCTAAAAGATGGCATGGGGTTTGTAGCACTGTCCATCTATCATATAGGCAGTTGTTTTTAAATGTCATACAAAAAATTTAAAAGTGAATACAGAAAATGCTTCCTCCATCCCATATAATACAAGAAATTTATCTGCAACAGGCAGGTAATGTCTGGGCAGCATGAGAGAAAGCAGAGTAGAAGTTCAGGGTGAAAGATGTTTTATTGGAATAATGAGGTAGAGACAAATAATGTGTTTACAACAGGAAGTACTGAACAACATCTAAAATATATGAAAAATTTTCTATATATTGTACAGAAAGATACTTTTTGAGGAAATCTTTCTATCGAGATTAGGATTCCCTAGTATAGATTAACTGTAAAAATGTATATTTTACCAACTGCATGGACTTTAATAAGTTGAAGCCTAATTGGTCCATTAACTACTTTTCTGCGATGTAAATTTAAAAAATAAATTTTAAAAATGGGTAGTTTGTACTGACAGTATCAAATCTGGAACTATGTTTTGTGTTTTCTTTACATAGATAGGAACAGTGGTATTGATATGGATACTTGAAATTCTAGTGAAAAATATTGAAAGTAACAAAGTTCTGATAATAAATATAAGCTCCAGTCATTTGCCCGGGATGAAGCCCCATGGAACTCACTTGAGAAGACATAGATGGGATGATGTTGTGAATTAGTGCACTTGAACAACTCATTCATTGTGATGACTATCACTTGTTTTGATTCATTTACAAATTCTTTTCCAAAGTGGATTATGACTGAATTTAAAAAGGGGAAATTTCATATAAAATGAATAGCACTGTTTTTCCTAAGAACTGCTGAACTATCTGAGAAGTTAATTCCCCCCCCAGAAATATGAATGACAATGCTATTTTAAGTGCTTTTCCTAATATTATTTGTTACCAGAGTCCAATTATTATTTACTTGTGTGGAATAAACTTTTCTGTGGTGGTGTTTCAAATATTTTCCTTTTGGCTGGACTGTCTGTTGCAGAGATACTGATTTTTGCTGAAAAACTTCCACTCTTTTCTGTGAAATATGATCTGATTGCACAAATATCATTGGTACTTATACCTGTGACATCAGCTGAGTGATGTAAGTCCGTGCCATTCTGCCAGAACTTGGAAAAGTTACTATTTGGGTTATAGTTTCCAGAATACCTCAGCCATCATGGCTACTGTCCATGATGGAAGGAGGAAATATATTTTTTTTAAAAAAAGTATTTCCCCCCCAAGCTCACAGTTTGTAATTTTTCTTTAAAGAAAGCATTTTTGTGATCTTTCTTTAAAATGTTGGATTTCTCTTCCACTGGGGGAGAGAGGGTGTTATAAAGCCTTTTAAAAGACAGAGAGTGGGATGATTTGTGATGATGATGAGGATTCTTTGCAAGATCACCTCTTCTTCCTTTTTCTCCCCTCATTTTTTTAAGGTCTGCCAGGGCAGTTAAATTCATATAAGCGAAAGCAAGACGAGTTTTTTTTTCTTTCCTTTCTCTGTCCCGTATTCAAAAATCTATTTAAAAATAAGAAGAAATAAGCTGTCCTGCCATAAGGCCAACAAACTGTACTTCCTGCAGGCTGATAACTATTACCCAGGAAAGAACAAGATATTTACTCTGCTACCTTTGGACTGTAGTACAGAATTAGATCTTGTTTTATAGCTACAAACATTGTCCTTATATGCTTGTACCTTTGTTGTCCTTGTATGCTTATCGGCAACATTTCTGCTTCATAAGGAATCATGGTGACAGGATATTTTACAAGTGTTCATTAGCACCTTTGGACAAAGGCAGGAAAGTGGATGCCAATTTTAAATATATATTAATTTTGTAAGTTTAACAGATACTTCACTGCATCTCAAAATTTTGATTCCTCACCCCTGGGGGGGGGAATAAAAATCACTCCTATACTTATACGCACACAATGGTTAAAAGATTTTTTTTAAAAAATAACAATACAACACTCCTAGGGAATATAGTTCAGAAAATGTTCAACATACAAATAATTGGTACTGCAGCCACAATAACATTTTTTCAATTGGTGTGTGCTTTAAAGAATATTCATTGCTCTTTGATTAAAATCAACAAACTTAACATGAAATTGCTGCAGCGCTTCTATAGGCAAATCTAAATGACAAAATGGCTGACTGTCAGCCATTTTGTAGGAATGCAGACAGCTGTCTTAGTACAGTACAGTGCTTTTGTTTCAGGTTGGTTGTCTCCCCATTTAGCTATCACTTTGAAGAACTGAAAAGATTTTAAGAGACACTGGCACGACTTTTCTCTCAGCGAAATATCCCCAGATGAGTTTGGCAGTGCCTCCTCGGACTGTGACTACACAAAAGCTGAAACAGCGTCCACGGCTAAAGGAGCTATTTTGTTCTTTGTTTTATAAGTTTGCCAAAGTCTTTTAATAAGCCAGAACAGCACCTGAAGCTTTAAAAACTTTGCTGAAAACCTTTTGGTTTTGAGGTGAGCTTAAGATCTCACAAAAGCTCAAGTTTGTTTGCATTCTAAATAGCTGCCTTAAGTGTATTCAGGCTTTCTGGCATTGCCCATGATAGAATTCTAAGGCATTCAATCAGATATGCTGGTCATGGACAATGGTGCTTTGATACCAAGCCATAGGGAAAGCACAGCTGTGACATCTTTTTTCCCTAGAACCATGCATGAAACCAGGATCCAAAGCACCTGATTTTGTGCAATAATGAAGATTTTCTTTTGCTGTTCTTTCTTTTTAACCGTGAAATCTTGAAAAACTTCCCAGTCAGTAATACGGTCTTTGCAAACTCTAGTGCTTCCCCTTTCTCCACTCTGCTACAGCGCTTGAACATTTTAGCTGTGAGTGACTGAGTGGGGAAAAAAATTATCTTTGTTTCAATCAGTACTCTTTCTAGAGATTCAAACAGATCTTTTCTTTAAAATTCATAAAGAGAAAACACAGCCTCCTTTACAGAAATTCCAGAGGGCATGGAAGCATGATGATTATTTCTGGTTAAACTTTACCAAGTAAATATATTGCTTGGAAATGAAAGGTGGGGTAAAGATCTCGCTTGTCCATAAAATGACTTTCTTTCCTGACAGATATACACAATTACATTTCCTGATGTAATATATTATTTGTTCTTCTATTCTGTTTCCCGCCCCCACCCACCCCTCTCAGCCAGTGGTATGTCCAAAAGTGCTCTGAGCATCTTAGCTGTGTGGCTAGTTTGTGGGGTGGGGTAGGAACAGAGTGCTGGTGGCCCTCACATTATAGCGGCTGGCCACTCCTTTCTCCCAGAGGCCCATGCAGCTTGGCATGGCCCCAGGAGGAAGCAGAGCTAGTCAATGAATTTAAACTCTGGTTTGAATTCATTGGCTGGTGAGTCTGACCAGAGTAAGCTGGTTACAGTCTTCACTCAGTGGGGTAGAGGAGTATTTATTTGCCTGTTCCCATGTATACTCACCTGTTTCTTCCCAAACATCATCCCACCCTCTATCACTTTGATTCTTTTCATACTTATGTTGTATTTGGACATATAACCTACATGTTTCAGCAAATGTGTCAATTTGTCACACATTTTGGGGGTTGTTGGCATGGATCCTGGATCCAGGACATCTGTTATCAGTGTCTCACAGTCATTTATAGTGTCGGGGGAGAGTATTCCCTTAAGAGACTTGGGCGGTGAGGCTGAGTGGATCCTGCACAGCTCAGGAGGGGAAAACTTCCCTGCACTCCCTGTGGCAAGGAGGACCGTGCTGGGCACCCACATAAGGAGGTGCTTTCCTATCATCCCAAGGGTTCTGGCATTGGACCAGAAGGTTGGGCTTATTGATCAACAGGTGGATTGGTTGATACCCACAGTTATACCAACCCTACAAACAGTTGTAACCAATAAAAGTCGTGGCCTATTTCCTCCCAACTTTATTAGGTGTATTAGGGTGCTGTTTGTGCACAGAGTGAGATTCACGCCTGTACATGCAAGAGCTAAAAAATTAAAAGCAACAATTTTTAAAAAAACAATGACTTGGGGGTGCCATTTGTTTTTCTTGCATTTGGCCAAAAGAAAGACAAAGTAGCTGTCCCAGTGCTGGTAGAACAGGTACACATGTTTTTTCCACAGTTGAATTTGCTACCCATCCTATACTGACTGAAAGTATAACAGTCAGCAAAATGGGATTTCTTTTGTTACAAGTTATGGGTGACAGCAGATTGAAAGCAATGAGGCTATCTGAACAATATGCCTGTTTCTAAATTGTCATCATTGTTTTAAATTAAGTCTGTAGCCTTTTTGAAGATCTCTTTCTCTCGTCTTGTGTTTCTCCTTCCAGACATACATGAAATATTCTATATGTGCACAAAAGTAACTAAACGTGTGTATGGTACTCAGCCTTCTGTCCAAGGAGGGCAAAGGAACTAAGATAATTTATTATTTACTATTTCTATATTATTTATTATTTCTATATTATTTACTATTTCTATATTATCTCTCAGCCCACAAGGGCTTCCAAGGCAATGAGCAAATAAAAACCAATTAAAAGAATACAAAGATAGAAATATTTTAAAGAGATTAAAATACTCTTTAAAAACTCCTAAAAGCAGTTTAAAAAACAATCCTAGAATCCAGTTTTGAAACAGTTAAAACAGCAATTTCAAACAATGCCTTTGAATGAATGCCTTGCGGAACAGCACTGTTTTGGCTGCCCTTCAGAAGCTTAAAATAGATGGGCCCAACCTAACTTCCTTGGGTAGGGAGTTCCACAATCAAGGCACTGCTATAGAGAAAGCTCTGGTACACGCACCCACCAAACTAACTAACTTAATGAAGAGATGGGACACAAAACAGGACCTCCTTTGAAGATCTCACATGGGAGGAGGTGGTCTTTCAGATATCTTGACCTCAAATTATTTAGGACTTTGTAAGTCAACACCAGCAACTTGAATTATGTTCAGAAGCAAATTGGAAGCCCGTGTAGTTCTTGCACGGCCAGCATTATCGCTAAGTCCTTGATATTAATTGTTACTTGGTTTTTCAAATATACCACAGTTGCATTAGATGCCTTATATTTGTGCTTCTGCTGTTTCACGTCACATTTTATTCAGTCTCTGTGTTCATTCTCTGTGCTATTGTGAACCTAACGCTCCCAAACATCTAGTTATGAATGCCAGTTATAATGCTAAAAGCATGAGATTGGCTAAGGCCCACTTGTATGACTTTCTGCTTTTCTTGCTTAGTTATTCTTTTCTTTGTTGTAGCTGTTTTCTACAATGATCGTACTGTTGCTGTTAAGGTGTGGTCCTGATTACAGTTGGCATCTCTGGCCCTTATTGTAATATTAAAAATAGTTCAGCTTCTTACTGTTGCTATGAAAGGTAGCAAGAGTTATTGTGTTACTTTGCTTCCAAGTGTCCCATACAGTACAATGTGACCTACAGGCAACAGCAAGCACCTTCCCCACAGCACTGCATGAAGGGAAGAGTAGTCCTTTCAGAATTAAGATGGATAACTCTCTTGTTTGCTAATGCATGCAAATACATGGCAGATATAAAATTAACCAAGCACTGAGGATGGGTTTAAAAATGAGATAGCTCACTTAAAATGGACAGATGGCAGCTCTAAAGAGAATTTGTGGAGCCATTAAGTCAATTTGCATTATGTTTAATTACCTAAATTTTTGGCTGAACTCTTAACATACAACTTTTTCCTGTTTGTAAAATAGAATGTTTTGAACCTGCCTGTGCAGCCCACCTTTCTGAGAAGTTCCAGGGGCACAGCTTTTACTTGCATTAGGTTTCTAGAAGAAAGACATAACTGAGGCATCTGGTCATAGGCCATTTCCAAACGGGATGAGAGAATATGCCGTGACTCTACTCACCGGACTTTTGGGCTCCCCGGTCCAGTCCACGCTTCTCCGGAGCAGCGCTTGGCTGCCGCTCCACACTCCTCTGGGGACGAAAATGGTGGCTTCCAGTTGGTCGAGGGTCTTGACCAACCACTGAAGCTCGCCAGCCTAAAGCCCGCCTCTGGCAGATCGCAGGCGCGCACCAATGTGAGCCTGCGAATCTGCACAAGGGAGCAGGCTCGTAGTTGCGCGCTCCGTGATTTTGAAAGACCTGTTTTTAGCGGTCTTTCAAAAGCACACTGGACGACCACTTGGGGTCATTCTGGAGCAGGCTGGGATGCGAATCTACATTAAGTAGGTCCGACCCAGTCTGTTCCCAGGTGCAGATGTCCTCCCTGGAGGACGCTCTGCCCCACGTTAAAAATCCCGTGTGGAAATGGCCATATTTTAGTTCATTTGCAAATATTATGTGCCAAATAAAGGTGGAGGCAAGAAAATGAAACATTACAAGCAAATTTGAGCTCTCTAGAGAGACAAATTCATTAGTTCACAGAGCTTATCTCAGTCCTCTCTGTGCGTCTCTCTCCCTAACTGTTTTGCTCCTTGACTCAGAACTACAGCTTCTGTTGTTCCTTTTCATATTGAGATCTAGATGACATCATCCTAAACTGAGGGGGGCGGAATATGTTCTCCCTCTTCTGCATGTCACAAAGCAATCTCCCTCCAATTAGTTCCCAGAGAAGGATATCATCTGACTATATCAGGCTGTTATCATTCTTGTGCAAATCCAGCACTCTGACCTGTATTGCCTTATCCCAGAGGACGGCAACTGCCCTGGAGCTGCAGGCCACTTCGGGTTAGTCAGGAGTTTTGAAGGCTGCCCTTTTCTTTTTTGTTTGTTTTAAATTTTTTTTTTTGTCCAAAATGCACAGAAATTAGCTATACATGTTTTAAAATTAGCAGAAAAGGAAGTAATTCTTCATTAAATATGATCAAATTTATCAAGTTTCTTCCCTCTACTATCAAAATCCACCAGTCACACTTTATTATTACTAAATATCTAGCCAGCATGGTGTAGTGGTTTGAGCACTGGACTATGGCCCTGGAGATGAGGGCTTGATTCTCTGCTCAGACATGGAAACCCACCGGGTGATCTTGGGGTCATCACACACTCTCAGACCCAGAAACCCTGTAATAGATCACTATAAATCAGAAACAACTTGAAGGCACAATAACAACAACCTAGGTATATATAAATGGACCTTAAATGTACTTAAGGTCAATCTAGTTAATACGATACTGATTATGACATTGATACTGAACTAAAAGGATTGATTATGACATTGATTATGTTCATGGCTATTCTACCAACATATAGGAGCATATAGGTCATTGCTACAATGTATTTAGTTCTTTTTCCTCTTGACTATACTCCATTTACTGATTTGCCACCAAGTTTCAATTCCAGCAATGCCAATTTCTAAAAAATGAAATGGGATAGAATAAATTCTGGAGATCTCTGGGGATATTGGGGGCCAAAGACAAGTAGGCAGAAGCAGCACGCAATTTTTGGGCCCAGCTTGGCATACCCTTGCCTTCTAACATGTATTTGCCTTTTTTATGTAATAAGGCTGATATGGAGTTGCTTGTAGGGGGTGTGGATGGAGGGAATGATGAGAATCATATATTAATAAATTCTGAAATCACCAAGGATATCTGAAAAACAAAACCACTCCATTCCTTTCAATGCACTTATATAAAATTTGTATACCTCTTCCTACATAGCCCCACTATTTGAACTCATTCATGTAAATTGGGCTCAGCAGTTCTCCATAACTAGAACACCAAATGACAAAGCAGAAAGATATAACAGATATCCACTTAAAATTGAGGGAGTTATGCATAAATTATTCCTGGATTCCCATATAAAATAGTAGTTTTAGCTTCCTTCAACTAGTAATTTATAGAACATCTGTCAGTTGTATGTAGTGGGTAATTCTTTTAGCACAAAGTTTCTGATGTTGGCAGAAAACCCCTTTTCCCCTTACTGAATTGTCAAAGCCAAAATTTCAATTCAGCTCATGCAAGGTTTTACACAAGCTTCTGCACTGTGTGTATGTAATTCTTCACCCCATAGTTCTATCCTGTTATGAGCTGCTTTGACAATATTATCTGAAATGTAATTGTCTTCAACACTCTTAACTGCTATACGCTACACAATTACACACTACACCAATATAGCACTATCATTCCATTTTAACTTTCATGGCAAAATTGTATGAAATCTTGGTGTTTGTCATTTTGTGATGTATCCTCTCTAACTTGTAAATTCCAGGATTCCATAGGATGTTGCCATAGCAGCTAAAGCAGAATCAAAGTGCCATAATTGTGTAGTGTGAAAGGAACCTCTCCTCAAACTTACCAAGACTATTTTGGTGGGGGGAAAGTTAATCAAAACTTTGGACAGTGAACGTCTAAACAACACCATGTTAAAGTTTCCTATGTTTTGGTTGTGATCCTTATGTTAATATATTAGTCAGTATTAATACTAATTTCTGATTTTTTAATACTAATTTCTGCAACAGTATCACCTTACTGTGAAACATCCAGGGGCTAAATCTTCCCATTTTCTAGTCCAATTACAGGCCCCAGTTCAAAACCTGAAGTGAGCAATGGTGGGGTGAGAATAACACCAAGGGTCTAGGCAGGTTGCACGTGACCTGTGGCCTGCCCCCTTCTCACTCATGAGTTAGAAGAACATCCCATTGAGTTCAGTGAAGCTTACTCCAGGGCAAGTGGGTGTAGGATTGCTGTGCTTCCCTTGTTTTACCACACACAGATTCCTTGAGCTTACCCTCCTCTCCTGAATCAAAGACGGTAATGAAGAAGTGATATATGTTTACTGCCATGCTGGAGTAATTTCGGTATGAATATGAACAATAAGTATCCAAGTAACAAAAGGAAGACTGCCTATGTAATATTTTCTGTGAGGTTTTGTTTCTGGGCCACAGCTTTCAATTTTACAGAGGAAACAGAAAGTTGTATTTAATGTACATATATTCCCAGCTTTCTGCCAATACTGACACTTGAGCTGGCCTGTGTACCAGAGGCTACACACATCTTAATACTAAAGACTATATAAAGGCAGCTGGGCAGAAAATTTATTAAATAAATAAATAAAACCGGTGGTTACCTTTGGCGGCTGATTTGAGGGTGTTATGATAATAATATTTACTGCTGTTCCTCTTCACCAATTTTCTTCTTGAAGGAAGCAACAAGTAATTTTAGTATTTTTTTTCCTGCTCCAAGAAAGTCTTCAAAAACCACACAGTTTTCAAAGCCTATTCACAATTCAGGACTTATTCTGAGTAAAAATTGGCATGCGGTTGTTTTGCACAGAAAACAGCATTTTCTGCACAGGAAACCACATGCAAATTTTCTCAATTTCAGTGTAAAATATTTTCTGCCTAGAAATATTGTTTTCTGTGCAGAAAAAAATTATTTCCTTCACAGAAAATGCCCTATTTGGAGACTTACTGTGTACAAAATTCACACATGATTGATTTGCATAAAAATAGTATTTCCTACCTAGAAATACTGTTTCCTGCCTTTAAAAAGGCTGCTTTCTGCATCAACCAACTATGAGCAAATTTGCCCAGAATCAGTCCTGAACTGTGAAGATTATCATCAGTCTAGAATTACTCTTATCAAGGCTTTACAACATTCAAAACTCATGTTTTGCAACTATTTTTGGAATATTTTGTAATATTCTTTCCACACCTACTTCAGCCAGTCCTATTTCCCATTCAATTATATTGAAACGATAGCATTTTGGAAAGTTACTACAATGACAAAACATTTGTTTAAAAAAATATGAGTGTGGGACAAGAATGGGAGGGAGATGTGCCAGCAGAACGCCAAAGTACTGAATATATATTGAGGGCCTATTTAGTCACGGCACCTAACTTTGGGATAATCTCCCTCACTGCTTCCTCTCAGCTAAAGCTTTAAACTTTGGCTATTGTAAATTAAAGACTTATTTAGGAGTGTGCAACCAGGCTGAAAGAAGGATAATTCACATAACTTCTTCCTAATAGCAGCCTCTTCTCACCTCTGAAAATACTAATGGGGATTCTCAGGAATAGGGTGAATTGTAGTGTAAAGTGGCAACCCCTAAAATTAGGCAGAAGCACATTCTATGAGTGAAATCCTGTCCACAGAAGGCAAATTCTGCTGGATCCAGTCCTATAGGCTTGAGTGCTTGTGTTTATGCAGCTTTCATCTTTAAGGGTGATCTGTTGTTTTGCTTTCTTATAACAGGAGCTACTTTTGGAGTCTACTCAGCTGAAAGGCAAATTAAAATAATTTTAAGGGATGGATCCAGAGAAATGCTATGGGGTGACTTTGGGGGGACATGCTCATTGGAGTGGGTTTCAAAGGAGGGTGGAAGGAAAAGGGAGTATCACCGAGTCAGGCAGAGGTAATTTCTGGTGCGTAGGGTGGCATTTCATAGGAGGAGGGGGGAGGAAAGTGACCTTCCCTCTTGAGAAGAAGAAAGAACCATCACCACAAATATACTCTGGCCTTTGCAGTACTTTTATTTTACTATTTTTATTTTAATTGTTTTATGTTGCTTACAGTAGGCATGTGCCTTCTAGATATACTACTACTTCTAGATATTACTACAGATCAAGACCTGGACTTCATAGGCATGCAATCTGTATGTTCTTTATCCTTAAATATTTTATTTGCTTTCCGGTGGTGGTTGGAGATGGAAAGTTTCCCCTTATAGTACCAGTAAAAGGGCACTGTACAATGATTTTGTCTTTTTCTTCCTCAAAAATGTGATTTGATAAGAAAAAAGGACAGGACAAAACACTAGAAGGTTTGAAATGAAAGGTGGTGTTGTCTGAACACATGCTCACACCTATGACATTCCAGTGAAAATAGAGTTATTACAGGATGAAAGCTTCTCCTGGAAGCCTGGCAGGTTTGCCTCTCATTTTTAAAAGAAGCCCATCACTGATTTCTCTGCAAAGTGTTTACACACAAGGCTTTTTTCCCCTGCAATCTGCCTCCTCAGTCACAGAATATTATTGGGGTGTGTGTGAATGATAACATCTTCTGGTGCTTTCCCCTCATTTCTCCCCATTTTCTTAAAAGAAAAGAAAATATCAGAAAGGAAAGGTGGAGAGAACAATGCCTTTTGATTTATAGTCCTCTCTCTGGAAGCACCCCTGCCAGTTTTTGTGGCAATTAAAAAAAAAAAAACTGTGGATGGATTCGTCTCAGTTTTGGTTTCTTTCTCTTTCCAGTTTTTCCATTCTGCTTGCTTCCATGAAAATTTGTACACATCTTTCAATGAAATCGTGCTGGACATACATGCATCTGCAAGCAATATTCCTAACACTTTTTGAATATTATTTTTATTGCACTCTGAAATGTTATGTTCACTTCCCTCTAATATACGTGTTTTAATCAGAGGACTCAGTTTCAAAATTTGGATAAGTGTGAATTTTGAAGAATTTGCCCTAAGAAGCTAGGGCTGATGAACCCACAAGACAGGTCTTTCTTTGCAGTAGTGTTTCGGTTGTGGAACTCACACTCAAGGGAAGTTATGCCAGCTCTGTCTCTTTTCAGCTTCTAGAAGGCAGCTAAGACTAAACTGACTTTGGTAGTGTTTTAACTCGTGTGTGTGTGTGTGTGTGTATGTATGTGTGTGTGTAAAACTAGATTTAAAGATGTGATTTTTTTTTTAATGAAATCTCTTTTACATCACCACAAGGGCCCTAGCAGATTGAGAGATGATAGATGGATACTTTAATAAAAATAATACAGTGTTGGTTTCAATGCCAAATTACATAAGTTTGCATTAAAATATGACCTAGACAAATATCTTTTCCACATAAGGAAAGAGCCTGCCTTGGTATGATTGCACTTATTGATGTTTCCTAATCTTTTCGTTTTGCAGGTTGCACTTCACAAGCCTCCTTTGTCTGAAGCAGCCAGATCATCACCATCTTTCTTAATCATCATCTTGTCAAGTTTGCTGTTTGTTATCAACACAATGATGCTGTCCTTGAGGCTGAGGTAGTAGATTGAATAGTTGTGGAGCCATATTCTCCCTCTGAGCTAACTATACAATCTACTGTCTTTCCTAAGGAGACAGTAAAGTCATCTGCTCCTCCCCAACCACCTTCTGCTGAGGCTGGGATACTTGCATTCAAGCCATCTGCCATGGACAAAAACACTTGGGTGCCCAGTCTGTGATTCGGCAACTGTTGCAAAACATGTGAAGCCCCTGTCCTGCTCTGTGGAGGTGAGGTAGTAGGTTGTATAGTTTGTGGGAGGGATTATATCCCATTTCAGGTGATAACTATACAGTCTATTGCCTTCCTTAAGGAGCAGCAAATCTGGCTTAAGAAACAGTCACTGAACAGTCTAACAAGGACATAGTCTCTTACTAGAGTCTGTCTTTTAAATCTGTATGTCAGTAGTCTGTGTTGGAGTTCTAGTACTTTGCCCCTCCACCTCCCCAAATATCTCCATCCCATAGAAATTCTCCCCATCCCAACCAGCACTGTATGTTCTGTTATCAATCAGTGACTGAATATTGTAAGATTGGTGTTCATGGTAAGCGGAACGTAACAGTCCAGTGCAAATGAGCTTGCAGTAGAAACAGGAATACTGATTCTGATGGTCCAGTAGGCTAAAAAGGAAACTTATCTTGTTCTTTCCAGAAATCCATCGAAGGGTAGGAGCAGAAGGTTTTTTTATAAAAACAGAGAGAGAGAGAATGGAACTATACACTGTTACAAAATTCCCTAGCATTGGCTGTTATGTGTGGAAGTAAGCCATTACACATCAGTGAGTTTGGTCCCCTTCATAGTTGCCCTCGTCTCTGACAGAGGGAACAAAAAGAATTGTTTGTCTTCCTTGAACAAGGGGGAGTGACTTCATCAGGTAGAAAAGAAGCAAAAAGCCTGAACTACATCAATCTAAGTAAAAATGAGGAAAATTCCTAGAATTATCTAGCTTCCCATTCTTCATTGGCACTGATGTATGTGTTGATGTCATTTTTATTTTCATCAGAGATAATAGCAGGACTCCATTCTAACCCTTTCACTTTTCCTATTAGAAAGTTAAGTGGCACAAGAAGAATAACAGGGATTCCCATAATCTGCCCCTCATCATCCAATGGGGCAAAGTCTAAATGGCTTTCTCTGTATCAAGAAAGGCATAGAAATTGTGCTTCTCTCAGCAAAAGGGAAGTAAAAATGGAAGATAGGGAGAGATAGTGCCAGTGAAGTCAGGCAAAAAGACAAGGTGGGGGTGGGAGAGAATATCCCAACCACCTCCATCCACCTACACATATCATCCAACCCATTAGTCTGGTCTAAGGGGCAGTCCAGTCCCTGAAACCAAACCCCTAAAATAGGTCATGGCATTACCACATATGTTCAATCATTCTTTCCATCTTCATTATTAAATGAATGAAATGCATTAGTCTTATTAATTCTTCATTAAAACCATATTCATGTTGTTATTCATTTGCTAAAATCGTATTTGTTTTGTTACTCACATACTCCTTCCTTCCTTTCCTTCCTTCCTTCCTTCCTTCCTTCCTTCCTTCCTTCCTTTAACACCTGTAGCAGCAACAACAACCCTGTTGATTTGGGCTTCCATTTTTTTCCTCCCAGGATTTCATGGATATTCCATCATTGTAGATCATTTGAGAGGAAAAAGAATAGCAGCTGCCACAATATGTGGTAGCTTCCATAGATCAGGCATTCAGGGCAAAGAAGCTGGCAACCACCAAAATCAGCATCAGTGTTCTGGAGAAAAATACCACCTGCATATTTGCCCTGCTCTACTTTAGTGATGAGCAGATGATATATGAAATGAAACACATGCCCTTTTCACACGTGGAAAGGAACCGCACAAAAACAGGACTCACCAGATTTCTTCAGCATCCGGGCGAGTCCGTTGGGACGAGGAGCAGTGCGAGCTCGTCGCTCCGCACTGCTCCGGCGTCCAAAATGGCAGCTTCCAGTTGGTGGAGGCTCTCCACCAACCGGAGAAGATCACCAGCCTAAAGCCCACCCCCGGCAGATCTGCAGGCACACACTAGTGCACACCTGCAAATCTGCACCGGAGTGCGGCAACGGAGTGACACGGGGTCACGTGCTCCATGCTTTTGAAAAACCTCTTAAAGGAGGTTTTTAAAAAGCATGCTGCGCGACCAGTTCCAGTCGCTCCGAACTGGACTGAGGTGCGGAACTACAAAAAGTAGTCCGCCCCAGTCCACTCCATGGTGCAGAAGACCTCCGTCGGAGGTCGCTCTGCACCATTTTAATAGCCGGGTGCGGAAAGAGCCATAAATAAGAAAAGAAGAATGAACCTATTCATATGTATTTCTTGTTCATGGCATTCACTTATCTAGAAGCACCCTTCATTTTATTTTATGTTATCATGATGATTCTTTATTATACTTTGCTGCAAAAACAAAGCATTTCAAAGTCAAATTATTGATAAAGAATGGTTTAAACTGTGCATGTTCAGTGACTGCTCCCCCAAAAAGGAACATGGCATGGGATCTGGAATTCAAAGATTATGTTCTCAATGCTCTCAGTAGCCATTCCTCAACTCTCTTTAATGGTTTTACATTGTTTCTGCATCACCTAGGGTTTTTTTTCTCCTGTTCTTAGTACATTCTGTTTTGTTCCTTTCCATCTGCACTTGGTTTCACTGTGTATGTGTTTCTTCAAGTCACCTCTTGACTTGTGGTGACCTCATGAATTTCACAAGGTTTTCTTAGGCAAGGAATACCCAGAGGTGGTTTTGCCAGTTCCTTCCTCTGAAACAGCCTACAGTACCAAGTATTCAATGGCAATCTTTGACTCAAGTACTATCCAGAGCTGGCGCTGGTTAGGTTCCACAATCAGGATCTGGTGCCTTTAGGCTATCTAGGATCTGGTACCCTTAAAGTATTTAGTTCCCTGTCCTCCAGAAATTTCAACAGTTAGTACAATTAATGGGCAATTCGTTTTTACACCTTATTGCCAGTTGCCAAACAATGTATCACCACTTGTATTCCTAACATTTGTTACCATTCAGTACTCCTTTTCTCTGCATTTGTTCAACATTCTGAAAGATACAAATGTTGCAACAAGAATGATGTACTTAGCTATTTTGTGGAAATTTGTAAGACATTTTGAATGTAAAATTACTTTTGGGGGCATTTTGTCATGGCCATAATCTGACATGAGAACAGTTTGGAATTTGTAATAGACTTTTTTACTTCCTGGACAAAAGCAATTGTTTAGTGCTATAGAGCTGCCAGCTCCAGTCCTGGAACAATAGCATTATCCTACAGTAATGGTAAGTTGAAATCTTCCTACAGGGACAGAGCAGCACAGTATCAATGCTTGTTTGTGGCATTCTCTCTTTTCTTTTTCCTTCTTTCTTTCTTTAATTATATTATTACCATTACTATTATCATCATCATCATCACCACCACCACCACCAAGCATAAAGAAGGAAAAGTCTTGCTGAAGAAAAAACATTAATTCCCTAGGTGAGAACTATTTTTTCAGTTTGTTTAGATAAGGCTTCACCAAAATTTGCAGGCTTTTTTAAAAAAACATTTGAGATGGTAAGAACTTCGGAGTAAAACAGTAGGAATGCAGGAGAAATGGGGGGAAATGATAAATTCAGGCAAAGGACTTTTTGCTTAAATATGAACATTCTGAGTGTAAATCCTTATGTGTTCAATCATGGTAGTGTTGAATAAGAGTTGCCATTATCCACTCTTTTTTTTCCTGACCTTCTTGTCTTTAATATCAAAATGGCATGTGCATGCAGCAGAATCCTCTCCTGTATAGAAATAACTGCACTTATGGAACTTCACCCATACAAATAGGGGAGAATTTCAGTTTGAAAGTTTCACAAAAATTTGCAAGTGACATATACACAAGGAAGAAATTCAAGCTGTTGTTTTTAATGCCAATGTGGGATAAAGCAAAACTGACAGATTTTCATATCTGTGGGTGTGAGTGGGTGTGATGTACCCTGTAGTGCTGGTAGGTGGGAACATTCTTCAAAAAAAGAAAAGAAAAATGAAATAAGAAAAGTTTTTTTTTCCAGTGAGGAGACAGCACTATAAGGGGACAACTACATAAAGTACCCTGTGATAAAGTATTTACTCTTTTTCAAATATTAAAACAAAACTGTATGGAAGAAAAACTTTAGAAATATTAAAACTGCACAGGCATTGAAGATGACAGAAGGTAGGGAGAAGTTGTGGGGGGGCCAGTAATGTCTCAGTACTATTTTTCAGTGACAGTTAGGTACATATCTTTCACAGGAATTTTAGTGAGAAAGATTTAAGCACTCACAAGCATGCACTGAAGTTGTAGGAAAACTTTGAAAAGCCAATTTTCCAATTTCAAGTGCAGCCTCTCAAAATTGTGTTTTATATGCCATGAAAAGAGGACAAGAATGTTTCCAGATCTTTGAAAGTATGTGTTTTGTACATGCTACTTGCTCAGAAGCAAAGAAAATAAAAACAACAGTTTCAAAGTCTTGGTAAATTTTTAGGACAGTCTGCTTTTAAATGGAGGCAAGTGGCTGTTATATTGATTTCTCAGCAATTCTACCAAAAGATGTCTTTTGCTCTTTTGCAGGCAGCACCTTGCTACATGACAGTCACATAAAATAGTAATTATCCATGGTGCATCTCGTTTGCAGATGGTTTGTGTGATTTCTGAGTGTCATTCAAAGAGTTGCCACCATGTGGAAGACTCGACAGTGTTACTGCCTCAGTTGCCATCTTGCCCCCCTCTTATCTTAGCTATATCTTGCCACCATGTGAAGCCAATACCACTTCAGATTTTAAGATGCTGATTCACTTGGGTGGGGATTATTTGAATAAATCAATCAGGTCAATATGCAATGTTTTGTGCTTCGTATGGGTAATATGGATTTGAATTAATTATATAAGAAGTGATATAACAAAGAGCCAGCAAGTGGACTTACAAGCTGGTTAGCTTAATATCTGTGCCAGGTTAAAGGGTGAAACATCATCATCATCATCATCATCATCATCATCATCATCATCATCATCATCATCATCCATTTTATTATTATAAAAGTATCGAGCATAAAGAAGGACAAGTCTTGCTGAAGAAAAGACAATGTGATTTCTGCAAAGGTAAGGCTAAGACCTGTCTCACTAACAGTTTAGAATCCATTCTGAGTGTCAATAAGTTCACAAAGATGGATTTCATAGAGATCCAGTAGACAGTGGAAAACAGACTGGGTGCATGTTGCTGAAGGTTGTGGTATTTGTAGCCATAGTCACCCTTTTTAAAAATATCCAAACATTTTCATTATACTGGACTATTTGCTGGCTGACCTTGGCCACAGCTGGAACTTTGTATTCCTGCCTTTAAAAAAATCTGATTCATATGTGAGGGCACCTGTGTGTCTGTTGTTTAGGTTCATGTTGGATTTTTTTGGCTGTCCCCATCATCACCAATGATGTGTTTCCTCATGCAGGCTGTAAAGTTTGCATACTAGAGATTTTCAAGATGGACAGTAGGAATGAGAAAGATAAAGGCAATTTCTCTTTTATCCTTTCTCTTTTTCTTCTTTTATTTTTTTTTAGAGTTATAGAACTATAGTGCCTCATTGAAACAGGGAGATAGCATCTTTGCACTAAATGCTTTATCACTATGATTCCAAGAAAAATAAAAACAAAAGTAAATAAATAAAAAGCCATAGAGGAGACCACTTCAAAACATAGGACCATGCTCTAACCTCAGCAATCCCCACGCTAAAAAAATCTAGTACAGATCTAAAAAATTGTTACATCCAGCAACTAACAGGCCCCCAAAAAGAACAGAAAAGACAGGGAGCAAGTGGATGTTGAGGCAGTGACAAAGACAAAGATGCTCTACTGGCAAGAATTTATACTTCTTTAGATCAGTCAGGAAGAGCCAATTATTTATCAGGACTTTCCAAAAGCTTTTGGCAAAAGACATCCAAGCAAACCTAGCAAACATGGGTAAGTGTCTTTAGGGCTGGAACCTATTTAAGGCAGGGAGCAGATAACAGAAATAAAAGCTCAGCTCTCCAAATTGGAGAAGCTTAACAGTGAAACAAGAAATATGGTTCAGTGGAAGGAGATGGAAGTGATACTCACTGAGAATAAAGGGGGGGGGAATCAGATATTTACATATTTAGGCCAAGATCTTCTTCGGTTCTAGGAAACATTCCAAGTCATGGTGGGGATCAGAGCTTTGCTTATGTGTCATTCTAGCCTTTCTGACAACTCACTGTGCTGCGGACACATGGGCAACTGCTTGCAGAAGGGGGCCTGGATACCTCCTTACAGTAGGACAGGGCTTCCCAAACAGTGTGTCGCGACACATTAGTGTGTTGACTGTAGTTTGTTGGTGGGTCATGTCCCCAGCTGAGAAAGACATTCCCACCTGAGCCTGGCCTGCTGCCCCCACTCTAGCTGGGACTTTTCCTGGCTAGAGTGACGGCAGGGCAAGGATGAGATGGGGGGGTTGCCTTTCCTGCTGCTGCCACCAAGTGGGCCAGGATCAGATGAGGGGGGATGCCTTTCCTGCTATTTAACCTCTGATTTGCCAGTAAAATTGAATTACTGGTTCGTGAAATGATGCATGTACAAAAGTGTGTCACCAACATGAAAAGTTTGGAAAGCTCTGCACTAGGATGTAAAAAAGTACAATGACTGATGTAATCCAAAATTATATCACCATAATGTCCTGTTTGGATCCTGGCCATACTGATAAAATCTGAACTGATTGATAAAGAAAGGTATCTTGGGCTTGTAAGCTGTAGGTCAAGGATCTACCCAGTATGTATCTGTTCAGTGAACTACCCAGGACACAGCTGTTGTGAGAAAGACACATTTTCTTTTGTGACTTGTTAGGAAAGGAATTGAAGTTAAAACTGCCCATTTCATACCACCCATGTGGGATTGAATCAATAATCAATCAATAAATAAATAATAATTGATTGGGTTGCACATCAAAAGGAAACATGTAGAGCTGGAGAAAATACAAAAGGAATAGGGCAACCCAAGCTAGCAAGGGCATGGAACAACACCTTAGTGAAGAAAGGTTGCTGTGTTTGGTCATTTATAGCCTAGGGAGAAAGGAGGGCATGGGGAAAAGATAGAGATATGTACATTATGTACAGTGTGAAGGGGGGGGATTGAAGTTTCTCTTGCATAATTTAGATTTGGGCCCACTTAATGAAACCAGATGCTAAGAAACTGAGAACAGACCAGAGGCAATACATGACACCTAGAGTGGAAATTGGTGCATTGAAGGCTACCAGTTTGGGCAACTTTAGCAGGGGGTGAAAGAAATCCACGGGGCATAAAGCTATCAGTGGCTATTCATCATGGTGGTTACGTTACCTAGGGTTTCAGAGGCACTATGCAACTGAATACAACTTAAGCAAAAGGAATAAGCGCACCTTATATAAATCAGGAGAAAGACAGAATTCTGCCAGTTTAAACTCTGCCAGTTTCAAAGGAGCTTTCCCTGAGGAGTTCTCCTTTTAATTACAACACCCCTAGAATTGTGTGTCACAGACATATTGATGCCTCCATCTCAATTCCCTAAGATAGGATCATTATTACAGCAAACCATACCTGATTTGAACTTTTTCTCCTCCCTCCAGTTCTTATTTTTGTTTGTTTTTGAGATTTGTATAAACCTTCTCTTTTAAGGCTTAGTTTTACTGGTTTGCCTCTTTCTACCCCTCCCTTCTGATTTACTAATCCTTTGTGTGTGTCAGGGCTGCTCAGTGCCTAATGAAGGAAAAAATTATAATTTGTAGAAGTCAAACATAGGTGAGATTTTATTTTCTAGTAACTTTAAAAGAGTTTTTTTCCCTGCAAGCAAATGTTTCCTTTACTAAACAATGAAATTGTACACATATCTATTCAGTCATAAGTTGTAATGAGTTCAATGGGACTATCAATAGGTAAATATGTACAGGACATTCTAAAAGGACATTGGAATGCATATATTTCTTTACAACAGTCATGAAGCTAAAAGTATTGCCCATTATTTTCCCCTACCATCACCTCATTTTCATTCTGAGAACAACCCTGTGAAGTCAGTTAGGCTTAGAACTTACAATTTACTCAAAGTAATCACATAAGAGTTATGTTATGGGGAACTGGGATTTGACCTGATTTCTAATGCATATTGGGCAGATGGGGTGGGTATGAAAACAAAGTTTATATAGTGGATCTGAAAGAAACCTGCAATTTTGAACAGATTGAATAAAGCCATTTTGATTTTAAAGTAGTGTATTACATAATATTATATTTACTATTATACTGTGTATACACATGCACACACACAGAATAGTATATTTATTGTTTGAAGGTTTTCCCCTTTTTTCACACTTTCCCAATTCAGTATGCAAAGTACAGTATTTCTCTTCCTAAAACAGTAGTTTTGTCTGTTCTTCCTCATTAATAACCATTGCCTTTTTGTTGCCTCAGCACGTCCTTTTGACTATACTCGGAAGTTACTTGGTGACAGATGTCCTAGTTTTCATCTGTGAAATGTTGCAGGTTTGCCACATGAGGAGTGGCAGACAGCACATCCAAAAACAATCCATAGACCATTGGGGCTGCTTAGGTCTCTAAGTACCAGAACTAGATCAATACGTGTCTGCAAATTATGTCTGCAAATCCTAGTAGTTTAGAGCAACACACAGGTCATTTCGGCACTAGAATGTTTTCCTGCTATTATTCCACTCAACATCCTATGGAATCCTGGGGTTTGCAGTAAGGCCCCTCCCTAAACTGCAAACCCCAGGATTCCATAGGATGTTGAAAATGGAATAATAGCACTATAACAGTCTAGTGCGGAAATGGCCACAGTCCCAAAGGTATGATTCAGCTTTAAAAAAGGCGCTTGGGGAGTGCTCATCTTTTTTTAAAAAAAATCACTATGGCTTCTCTAATGTAGCAGCATGGCAGTCAATTTCGTAGTACAGTGGTGGAAGATGCAGGCCCTGACAGGTTCAGGAGCAGGCAGATGTTGCCCACTCTTGCTTTGGAGAAGTGTAATCCTATGCACAAGATGAGCACCACATCCATGAATAGATTCTAAACAAATGAGTGACATTTGTCTTGGTGTTTAGACTCACAGGTAGAGGAGACCTGGAATGCTAGTCAGATTTCCACAAGCACTGCAACTAGGCAGCACAGAACGCCAGTAATGAAAGCACATGGGTGCCCAGACGCAAGGCAAGAAATTCTGGAATATCACTAAGCCTGTGAGAAAGATGTGGTGTTAACTGTTTATATCAAATCACACAGTTGCCTCCTACAGCCTGAAACAAAGACCTACTGTTTGCTTTCAGATTCCCCATCACACAGGCGCATCCAACAAGTAAATCTTACTACTTACCATCCCATTGACCTAGTGGCCCTGCAAAAGTTCACTTGTGTTTTATCAAAATTGGGTAGTTTTTTTGTGTCTTGGCACTGCACATCAGCTTCAATCTCCTGTGCCAGAAAATACCACACTAGACTGTTGTAGTGCTATTATTCCACTTTCAACATCCTATGGAATCGTGGGGCATTTGAGGCCCCTCCCTAAACTACAAACCCTGGGATTTCATAGGATGTTGAAAGTGGAATAATAGTACTGTAATAGTCTAGTGCAGAAATGGCCTAAGTGTAGATCAGGAACCTTAGGGCAGAGGTGGAAATTATGGGCTCACAACATCCCCCAGTACAGCCCTCTTGGCTGCCTCAGAGCTCACCCACACTGTGTGTATGTGTGCTCTCAAGTGACTGAGGTGAAAATCAACTTCAACATGGGCACAGCAGCAGAGCTTGGAGTGTGTGGAGGGGGGAGCATTGTGGGCATGGCCACAGGATGTGGGACATAGCTGTGGTGCATGGGGGTGTGGCCACAATGCATGGGGGCTTGGCCACAGCACGCGGAGGCATGGCTACAAGTCAGGACACCCTAAAAACATTGCCACTGGAGACAAACTGCCCCTATTGCCGCCCCCTGTCCCTACATGACTGAATCATGGAATCATAGAATCATAGACGCTGCCGCTTCCGTGCTGCTTGAGTTCTGCAGCAGCTTCCTGGTCATGCGAGCACCGCACGAACGCCCCGCCCCGCCCCTTCCTACCGCAGCACAACCTGGGAATTGCAGGCTAGCGCTGAGGCAGGAAGTGTGACCGGCCCAACTCCCAATGCACCACACACCAAGTAAGTGCGTGCGGGCCCTGGGAGCATTGCGTGACCGCACACCATTTTCGGCTTTAAGCCAAAAATGAAAAGGTACATGCACGGTCCGCATCAGGCCCTTGAGCGTCGCGTAAATGGGAGTGCATCATGCAGACCGCTCCTCCCATTTACATGATGCTCAAGGGGCCCTCTCACTTTAGAAACAGCATGCAAAAAGGGCCATAGTAATACAGAGTTGGAAGAAACCACAGGGGCCATCCAGTCCAACCCCCTGCCATGCAGGAACACCCTCAAAGCACTCCCGACAGATGGCCATCCAGCATCTGCTTAAAAACCTCCAAAGAAGGAGACTCTACTATACTCCGAGGCAGCAGATTCCACTGCCGGACAGCCTTGACCATCAGGAAGTTCTTCCTGAGGTTCAGGTGGAATCTCCTTTCCTGCAGCTTGAATCCATTGCTCCTTGTCCTGGTCTCTGGAGCAGCAGAAAACAAGCCCACTCCCTCCTCTACATGGCATCCCTTCAAATATTTAAACATGGCTATCATGTCCCCTCTTAATCTTCTCTTCTGCAGGCTAAACATACCCAGCTCTCTAAGTCTATCCTCATAGGGCATGGCTTCCAGGCCCCTCACCATTTTGCTCGCCCTCCTCTGGACTTGCTCCAGCTTGTCAATATCCTTCTTGAATTGGACTGCATGGGCAGTTAACCTCGGCAGCCTCCAGGGGACAGGATTGTCCCTTTTGAAACTATTTCTTTATTTTCTCTCTCTCTCACACACACACACACCCAAACTTTTGGGTCCTGAAACAGCCTTTTAAAGGAAAATCTTACCTTCTTGTCATTTCCAGTTTCAAAAGGTGTGGGGGTTGCAGCCTGTGGAAGTCTGGGGACATGTAAACATTGACAAGTGAAGATCACAGGCCCTCCTCAGTTGCTCCCCTTTGTCTTAAAAGACGGATGATCTTGGGCACTAATTATGAAAAGCTTCTGTTGTGGAAGCTGCTCCAGTGCACAAGAAGATGAATTATTCTGATGTGTTGGTTAGTACTAGCAGGATCCTCTATGATTCATCTTATATCTCTTGCAAGTGCAACCATGCTGTAGTTATGCATCAGGCTCTTGTTGGAGATGAAATGATTGTAAGATGGGGAGAAACAGAAATGTAGTTATTACCTGTCAGTAGTTCTCCCTGTAAATTCCTCATTGGAAAAATATGCATTCTTTGCACACTTAGTGCATGTGTTGTACCAACTGGGAATTTCACACTGTATAGTTACAGCACTATGATACCACTTTAACTGCCATGGTTCCATCCTATGGAATGCTGGATTCTGAAGTCTAGGAAGGCATTCAAGCTTTCCAGATGAAAATTCTTCCAGTCTCAGGATTCCATAGGATGGATCTATGGCAGTTAAAGTGGAATCATAGCACTGTAAGTGTGCAGTATGAAAGGGCATCCCATCTTTGCATCAAGTATAAGCCTCCAAGGCAGTTTACATCAAACTTAAAGACAATCAAATATATGTTTTATATTGATGTCTAAAAGTAGACTGGTCAAGCAGTTCAAAGTTCTACATGTCACTACTGAAAAGTCCCTGTGTTTGGTAGCCATGCCATCCCCATTTTCAAATGTGAAAGCAGGGCCCCAGAACAAGGTCTGCATCCATGGGAAGATTTGTATGAGAGCAGAGGGGCTTTCAGGGAATGTTCTTGACACTAGATCTCAACTGCTAAACTCCCAGCCATATTTTGTTCCAGCTGATGTTCCAAAAACATTTTCCAAAGCAGCCTCATGTTTAATATATTACAATAATTCAGTAGAGACCATGCCAAAGAACAAATAAACTACAGTAAGAGTAGATTTGCTAATATCAGTTGCAGTCAGTGCTTCTTGTAGCTATAAACATACTCATGCATTCAGAATGTCACAGACACATCAGACAAGGTGGTCTCCTAGGTCTGATCTAGTATGGAGTATCTTGTATTATGCTCCCCCCTCAACAATACACTTCTAGGACAAATGGCAAGTGAAATATTGTTCCTTATGGTTTGCTATAAAGGGTCAGAAGCATAACGATAAATTTTGAACAGCAGGTGTTCATAACAACTCTTGATAGCTATACCTCTGCAGAGATTCAAAAATGTGGGCAGCTGTGTCGATCAGTAGGAACCAACTAGTTCTAAGCAGTTCTAGCCATTTTTCATTTTGATCAGTAGCAGGTTTTTTTGTAAACCCATTAGGCCTTAATTGTCCATTCAATCCAGCCACAAATAACGCTGCATTACAACAGAAATAGCTTGCAACAATATGCAGTGCCTTGGAAAATCCATTTGCCTGCCCTCTCCTCAGCAACTGTGAGTCCTGCAACTTGGCAGAGCCGGGGTGGCAGATTATGTCATTGTCCCTACTAATCAAAAGGTGCCCCCACTTCCATACATGAGATCCCTGGGTCTATTGCATCTTGATGACTGCAATATGCTGGGGAGATTTAGAAGAGAGCCTTTGTGAAGTTCCCATTGATTTTCTGTGGTTATGACTTTGTATACTGTCATAAGAGTGAATGACTGTCCTTTATGTGTTGCTGTGAAATGAGAGTTCTCCTTCATCTCCTTGTAGACACTAAGCACCTCACACCAGCAGTTTGGCTCTTAGCACAGCAAGAAGGAGCTTGAAGAAGCTGCCTTGGGAGTCATGAAAATCCATAGTGTGGCTCCAAGTTCCATCAGCAATGACCTCAGTTGGAAGACAGCAACCTTTCCTTTGAAGTGCATCCAAATGGCTTCATTGGTGCCTGGCTGCATACAGCTGCCTCACCATTGGCAGTCACCATAGAGAGGGCTGTAACCCCAGCCACATACAATTCACCCTCCCTAGAGCTTTGCTCTTCCTTCCTATGTGCAGAATGTGTAACTCAGAGATGTATGAAGCCTCTGGCAGAGTGAGGGGAGGGGTAACTTGGAGTTGGTCCATGAATGCTAACAAAAGGGTTTGTGTTTGACAGCTTCAGCTGCTATAGCAACATGGCTGCCGATAAAGAGTGTTTGCTGTCCCATCCTGCCACTCTCAGTGCCTTCAATACACAAGTGTGGACAAAGAGAAGGGGTAATTAATGTCCATGGCCAACAGGGCAGGCGAAAGAGGAGGGAGGAATTCTCAATCTCCTGCTCATCTCCCTGCAACAAATGCTTAGTACAGGGGCAGCATAATGTGTAATGTGCTAAACCCCAATCCGTTCAGTAATAACACTTGTGTTGGCAAATTATGAACAGAAACAAAACTTTTGAGAATTCATTGTGCCTTACAAAAGCTTGGAGTGCTTGTTCGTATATATGTGGTAAATATTATTTTAAGCTTCCCTTTGTGGTCTCCAACCTCTCAAAAATCTCTGTTCGTCTTGTTTGGAATCTCCAGCAAACATTCAGAATTTGGTGCTTGTCATCCATTGATTTTTCAGTAGCTGCCAACATATAGCTGATGCTGAACCACTTGCAGGTGGTTCACTAAAAGAAGTAGCAGGCAGACTTTAAAATGAAGAGGGACAAGAATAGAATGGAAACAACATTTTGAGAAAATTTGTAGTCTGGGGAGTTTCAGAAGATTTCATTTCAGAGTCTGACCATGGCATATAAGATCTGAATTTCTGCATCAAAATGAAATGTTGATTATCAGAAATGGCAAATGTACAGCTATACCTCAGTTAACAAGGAATATCTGCTCCTGAGCACTGCTTCTCTAACAGAAAAATTTTAACAGAGTCACAAACAACATGGAAAGAACAGGAATCAGTTCCTGCACCATAGAAAAAGAAAAAGAAGAGGAAAAACCCCTCAACATGTCTCAAAAATTCAGTACTAAACAATAGGCACGTGTGGAATGAAACAACCAGGTCAAGTAAAGCTTGCATAAGTAAAGAAAAACATTTTGTACCTTGTAGAGACCACTCAAAACCTTCTCCCAAAACGTATCCAGGGCTAACCCTCCATTTTTTTGTATGAGTAACTTTTTGGTGGCCAAACGTACAGATCTACACTTTTTAAAAACAGGCTGAGGGTAGCTGATGCGGCAGACACGCCTACTCTCCCCCTTTCTTACCGTTTTGTTGTCCATGAATACACACTGAAGAATTGCGGAGGCAGCTGCTTGACTGTTGTAGGTAGGCACACAGGGCTACAGGAGGATTAGCTGGAGCAGAATCCTCTTCTCTCCCAATTCAGGGTTTGATGCACTGTTTACTGGAGACATGTTGCTGCTATTTAACACCAAAGGTCTGTGCTTCTCCAGTACTCTTTCACCATGCTCCCAATGCTGATGCTGCTGAAGGAAGGCAGGAAGGAAGACTAAGAGGAGAAGAGGAGGGGCTGGATAGATGGGAAAAACCTTTGGAAAAAGAAAGCTTTGGCCACTTAGGGACTGCACTGTTATAGTGCTATTATTCCACTTTCAACATCCTATGGAATCCTGGGATTTGCAGTTTAGGGAGGGACCTTTAGAATTCTCAGTCAGAGAGCTCTTTGGCCTCAGTAAACTACAAACCCCAGAATTCCACAGGATGTTGAAAGTGGAATAATAGCACTATAACACTGTAGTGAGGAAATAGCCTTTGTTAGCTAGATATGTCTATACATATGTAAAAATACATCAGGCTTCACAATATTCTTGTGTTTTTCATTTTGGCTGTGTTCTCTTCCCCACTTCCTCTAGTCTAGTCTGGCAGCCATCAAGAACTGCTACCACTAGAGGCACAGGTTGTTAAACAGCACTGAAATGCACCTTATAACATGCTGCAACAGATTTGCCCTGTTCAAAGAAGTTCTTGTTTGGTCTGAAAAAGTGCGAGTTCACAAGATGCAGCTCCTTTGTTTTGTCAATTGTCATCACATCTGCATCCACTCATTCCATTTGTTCAGAGGGGTGTTTGTAGGAAATTCTTGGATCTACATAGAGTTCTTCTTCTTCTTTTTTTATAATATCATTTTATTAAAGTTTCACAATTAAAACAACAATTTATTATTGCTATTTCACATGAATTATTTCTTGAATCTTCCAAACTGATCTAGACTTCATTTCCAAAATCTCTTAACATTGTTATATCATTGTACTGCATTTTTCAGCCATTTTACACGTTAGTACATAGCATTTCCATTACCATATTCCTGCTTCATGATATCTGCCGTAATCATCACAATGAAATTTTTCCACATTTTACCATAAATTATAGACTTCTATCAAAGGTCACCCAGCAATCACCTACAATTTGCCATTCTTTCTGAATTTCACCATCTGATTTCCCTTTCAGTCTTTGAGAGACTATGTGAGCATTTTTATTTTCAATAAAGGTTCCCCACCATTGTTCTATTGTAGGAGATCTGCATAGAGTTCTTCCAAAGGTTTTTGAAAACTGGTATGTGGTTTGCTGAAGTGATCCTGCGGTTTGATGGGCAAATTTTCTCCTCTAATTTGTTTAAAAAAAATATTCTTAGAGTTATAGTGAAAAAATGTCATTTCACTAACACACTGATGCACTTTAAACAGAAGGAAAAAAGTAAAAAAGAAAGAAGGTGAGGAGAAGGAGACTCTTTTTGTTCTGATCTTTCTTGGGATTAAAAAAAAAACAATCAAGGTTAGGTCCCTTTATCTACAAATCTTGATTTAGATCTGTCCTTGACTAATAAGAATCCATCTCATTAGCTGAGAAACAAGGATTTAAGGATACAGAAAAGTTAGACAGTTGGTAATGGAATTGTTAAAAATCCTCTTGTCTAAGAGCCCTTTTCTCACTACTTTCATTTTGTTTATTATTCTGAAGAAAGGATGCTGTATCTCTTGTGCCAAATTGTTAAACAGCTGCAGAGTTGTTCACATTACCAGCCTCAAGTGTTGCAAACTAGTGGGGAAAAAAGGGGTGATCCTCGGAATCAAAGCCATTTAAAAATAAATTGACCCACATAAAGTATTCAGACTGTAAGCCTTACAGGGTAAAAAAAAATATAAATAAAATTTTAAAAATCCATAAATCTTTGTATTTTCTTTTCAGATTTCTTCTACCTCCAGAAAACAAGCCAATGTAAACTAAGAGGTCAACACATGAATCAAGCCCTTTGTCCATCTAGTACTTGATAGCGAGTTCATAACACAGTGGTATTTTTATATGCCTGATAAGCAAGTGGTCCCTGGTTGAAGTCTTGCCATCTCTACAGGAGGTTATTAAAAGAATTCCGACTAAAATCTGGAAAGCTGTTGCCAGTCCATGTAGAGAGTAGCTGGCTAACTATACCACTGATTTGAGTCAGTATAGATGAATCTCAATTTACATTCCGCATCTGTAACACTTCAAATTTACAAGGTTTGTCCAGAAATAAGCCAACAAAGGGTCACCCACAATGCATAGCTCTCTGAGTACACCTGTGCAGTTAAGTGATTTGGAGAGGTGAGAGATTAGGCCAGATGAGGCTAGTTGGAGCTGACTGGACTGCATGTCTTTTATTTACCTAGATTAGGTGAGCAAGGAGTGGGAGAAAGCAACAGGCAGTTCTGGCATTGCCAGAAGGAAGGGATTTCCTTTGTTTGCTTAGTGGGTGTGTGTGAGAGAGGGGGAAGAAGACACTGGAATCTTGGAGTTTGATGTGTTCTGAGGAAAGGGTTTGCTCTGCTTGCTTTGGTGAGGGAGCTGTAATGGAGAGAGAGCAAGCAGAAAATACTTACAATGCCAAAAGAGTAATACTGCTAACCACACTGCAGTAAAAAAGAGTAAGAACCTTGTGGTATCTTAAAGTCAGCTCATCATCAAGGGTTGAGTGGGATGAGAGATATCAGTGAGCATTTTCTATAAGGACTTTTTATCCTTTTAAAAAAAAATTTGTTGCAGCTGGTTATTGTTCAGATGTGCTGCCTGTCCTCTTGTTGTGCCCTCTGCACCTGCTGTAGAAGACACAGAAGGAGTTGTGCTTTCATTCTCACAGAAGGAGTTGTGCACTCATTCTCTGTGGCCATTTCTGCACTAAACTGTTATAGTGCTATTATTGCACTTTCAACATCCTATGGAATCCTGGGGTTTGCAGTTTAGGGAAGGGCCTCAAGGCTTGCTTAGCCTCAAGGCCTCTCCCTAAACTGCAAACCACAGGATTCCATAGGATGTTGAAAGTGGAATAATAGCACTATAACAATCTAGTGTGGAAATGGCCTCTGATGTGCTTTCTCCACCCAGAGAGGCTTACTGGAGAAGGTACAGCAGAAGAACACAGCTCTTACTAGTTGCTTTCTGTCTGCATGTGCTCCTCTGAAAAAGTATAGTCAACAAATGGCAAGCCAGCTCACTCCAGCACAGCCTCATTGGGACCAGCAGTTTCTTCCACTTCTGGTTCCTCTATAGAGCATCTGCACATTTTTCCAACCTGGAAAATATGAGCTCAGATATTTTATGCTTTAAAATTGGTAATGGGTTGCATAAAATTGCTGACTTTGTGGCTACTTCAGCTACATCCAAACACATCCACCTGGTCTGCACTTATTCTCTATGGAGCTAGCTCCCCACACATACATCAGTCTCAATTTACATCAGAAATGTAAATGTAACTTCAATGTAAATTGAGACTCACCTGCAAAGTCTAAAAAAAATCCATTTTGTCATAAAACCGTCTTATTACATAGAAACTGAAAGGCACAGAGTCGAACTAGACAATACATCTATTACAGTTATTTGCAAAGGTGGTCTCCTAAATTGTAAAAGATTTCTGTTCCTCATAGCCTGTGATTTTCCTCACCCCATATTTTTCATTTAGCACACTTTATTTGTGATTGGTCATTGGAAGAGAAATGTAGACTTTGCAGGTTTGATTCTGAGGCACGTATCACAAAGAAAATCCTGTCCAGGGAGAAACAGGTTAATCTCAGAGAATATGCATTCTCATTAACGAAACTGGCTGCAATCCAACATCTCCTCGGTGCAGCATACATATCCACACATGAAGATAGGCTTCACCAGCTCCATACCACGCACACAGATTGGCAACATTTTGCAATACATGTGAATGAACTGGTGCCACTGTGCATTCTGAAACTGCAATGCACAATATGCAACCACAATGTGCAATATGTGACTACAATGTGCAAAATTTCAATATGTGCAACTCCACTACTTCTGCTTTCAGAAGAATATTTCTGTTGGGCTACAGCAAATGATTCACCCAGCATGGGTAGTGCAACTCACACATGTATATGTCACTAACAGTATGACAGCAGTTTCTGTTTCCAGGTCCCCAAACTGGCATGTTTTGAATCGAACAAAATCATTGCAGCAGCCAAACCACAAAGGTTGTGTGATCATTGCCCTATGATGCACTGCCATAAGCATAATTCAACTGACTTGGCAAGTGGGGGCAGGGTTGATTAATAGCCAAGCCTTGAAAAAAGCATCAATAGGTCTTATGTCTTATTATCCCCATAGTATGAATTAGCTCTCAGAAGATGCTGAGTTCAGCTTGCAAGAGCACTATTTTAATTTGATGTGTAAATACAAATGAGTTTTCTGATTAATTAAAGAAGCTAAAATCTCTGTAGATCTGTACCAGAAAGATGCTGGCTCTTTCTGTTCAGTCTGGCTCAAGGGTGTGCGTTTGCTTTTCTTGCTTAAAAAAATCATGTGCCTCCATCAGTGCCATCTACTGGCTACCTGTTAGAATAGCTGGTGGGAATACGTGACCTCAAAAAACCTTAGCTTGTTATTATGTAACTACTGCAATAGCATCGTAGAGATATTAGATAAAGAAGCAGCACCCTACTTAATGCAGACTTATCAGGCACTAAACTCAGAACCACTGTAACGCTCTTGCTGAAATACTATGCAAGCGTAATAGCAAAACTCTGTGTTAAAATTATGTTACCTCCCAAAGCAATACTCTAGTACTCCTATTGTTCAGTGCAACTGAGAGGGGACCAGTGCTCCAATTTCATCAGTGTTTGAACATTATAATTACCACCAGAATTCCCTTCTCTTTCTGGCCTTTGAAATAATTATTCCTCAGTTAAGATTCACCTGATGCTCCCACTGCTTCATATGTGGGTAGTGGTATAAAGTGGTTTGCCATTCATTCATAGCCAAATAAGTTGTGCTGAATTTAGTGTGGCTTACTCTCAGTTAAGGGTGAACGGGATCATACAAATCATAGTTATTCCTTATCTGCCTAGATGTAGGATAAGATTAAATTATTGTATTCTTCTCAGTTTCATCTCAGAAACCAGTGGAAGAACAGCTGTTATGGGAGTGAACAATGAGCAACTGTCTGCACACGCACGCACATGCGAACACATGCACAAAAGTGGTGCTTGAGGGGTATGCACTTACATGTTATTGAATATTCATGTCCCCACACCCCTACGCCTGGTTAAAGAACCAACACTGAAATGCTGGGAGGAGAGGAAGAGTTGCATTTTCCTCTTCTCAGTTGTGCTCAGTACTGGTAGCTAAGTAAATCCGACCCCAATGGCACCTAGTATATCCTGGCTTCTGAGATATGTAACCTACCTGGAGCATCTCAACTTTTTATGCTTTCTTCCTAGCCCAGTATTGGTGGAAAACAGATTCTAATAGCAAACCCTCCCATGGTCCCAAAGTGGTAACAACAGTTCCAATTTGGTAGGAACAGTTCCAGTTAATCCTCTTTCATCCCACTTTTTCAGCTGCCTTTAAAATGCCCCAGTTTCTTTCTCTTCCTTCCACTTTCCTGCTTTGTTCTCAGCTGACTTCAATTGCTGTAACTGAGTTAAAAGTATAAAAATAATTTGCACTCAATGCACTCAAAAATAATTTGTACTCAGTGACCTCAGCAATGGAGAGGAGGGGAAGGGAGGGGAGGGGCAGAATTTTGTCCTTTCCAGTAGGCTCAAGCAAAAGCAAATGGCTGCCACCTCTCCTAACTTGTCTGTTCTTCCTCATTAACAACATTTGCCACCTTGACTGCACTCTAAGCTTCGTTGGGCACACATGTCCCAGTTTTCATCTGTCAAATGTTGGAGGGTTGGACTGGCTGAGACTAACTGTCACTCCTCAGGGAAGATATATTTTGACCAATGGCAACTCCCTGCCTCATGTCCACCTCCTAAATTATACTTCATCACAATGCCTTGACTTTATAATAACAGATTTCCCTTTGGAGTGAATCATTCCTATGCTTGCTACATGGATGTATCCACACCAGTTAATAGTTCCATAGGTTCTTAGAATTCTTGGCCTGAGAGCACTAGTGCTATAACGCTACTGAAAGGCAGTTTCCACACTACACTGTTATAGTGCTATTGTTCCACTTTCAACATCCTGTGAATTCTGGGTTTGTAGTTTACTGAGGCCAAAGAGCACTCTGGCTGAGAATTTTAAATGCCCCTCCTTAAACTGCAAATCCCAGAATTCCATAGGATGTTGAAAGTGGAATAATACCACCATAACAGTGTCATGTGGAAATGACCTTAGTACCGCACAAAATTACCAATGCCAGGATTCTATAAGATGTCACCATGGCACTTATAGCACTAACTTCTGTAACTGTGCATGTGGATATCAGCCATGTCTCTATATAATGAACTGTCTTGATCAGTTTCTTCTAACTTGCTGCTCTGTTACTTTTAAGCCCATCACTTCATCCTCATAGCCATATGATAATGAAATGCCACGTAACCTTCCATTAATTTATGTACAAAATGCTAGCCTTGTATAGCAAATCTGCAGTGAAAGCACAAAAAATGCTCTGGAATCTATCCCAGATGATGTGTTTCAGTATTCCTTCCCACAAAACAAAAACAAAATTCTGGGCATTGTCATTTTTGTGAGGAACTAGAGATATTTGACTTATTTCCAGTAGTCTAATGGGAAAGCTTTGGCAGTTCATGATATAAAATAAAACAAATATAAGTCTGTAGTGTTGGCCTGGCATCACAGTGTAATCACAGTGTAGCAGCATAGCCCTTTTATTTCATGTTTGCCAGATTCTTGGATACTTCCTGGGTTCTTGGCATGAGTCATTGTGAATATAAGAAGTGGGACTAATTTGCTGCTTAGCTACCTGGAATATGTACCTTTTCGCAGGGTCAAATTGTGACTGGAGGTATATAGCCTTTATGGATCATCTGTATTGCCACCATCTGTGCTGAGAACGCAGGAGGAGTAAATGATGGGGACGAGCCAGCGTAGGATGAAATCTTAGGCGTGGATAAACTGCAGCTGCTGGGTGTTCTACCATTTATTTGTAGAATGTTCTAAAGAGCCCTGCCCAACAGCTGCAGTTTAGACATGCCTGAGATTTCATCCTACATTGACCACCCCCATCAACATTTAGGGTAGTTGCTTCTTGTGAACTGACTGAGAGTAAATCATCTTCATTGTCTCCACCTTTTCAAAATCTTGCCACAGAAATACACCCTTCAGAATCTACCAGACATGCATTTTTTTAAAAAAAATCATTTTCCAGACCAATGGCTTTTAAAACAGCTTTTATTATTACCAGCACTTTCCAGGTGCATTTTTAAAAAACATGCCTTACAGTGTTAATTCATTGTACATTAAAAATGCTACCTCTTCTCCCCAACTCTGTCAAAAACACCACATTTGCCGATATTAGGTTCAAGTGGCACCTTCAGCTGGATCTTCACTGGACCAGCTGAGGTTTGTCATGAGATAAGCACACTCTGCCTGGAATAGTAAAATGCACAAATCCATCAGCAATATGGTGAGAAAAGATTCCTGATTGAGAGGTACATTTGACCTAATTGTCCAGCAATTGGCCATTGTTTTTCTTAGAGGAAAACCAGTTCTATTTGGTTTGGCCCTCTGAAGAAAGCTCCACACCTTTACATGAGCTATCCAAGATGCATTCTGTATAATCGCTGACTTACTTTAAATATTTCCAAAATTAGAGAGATTCATATAAAAACACTGCAAGTCATACTACAAGGTGTTTTGTGTGCAGTGTATGTTCCTTCAAGTGACCTGTCAACTTAGGGTGTCCCCAAGAATTTCATGGGGTTTTCTTAGACAAGGAATATTCAGA
This sequence comes from Ctenosaura bakeri, assembly GCA_948474755.1. Taxonomy (NCBI): domain Eukaryota; kingdom Metazoa; phylum Chordata; class Lepidosauria; order Squamata; family Iguanidae; genus Ctenosaura; species Ctenosaura bakeri. The sequence goes on along the minus strand of CAOLHI010000877.1, from coordinate 446,695 downwards.
GATGGTTTTCCCAGTTTTACAGACCAACAAAATGCTTCTTCTAATAGATGGGGAAAGGATGGAAACCAGGTTTGTAACAAGCAAGGCAAAGCTAAAGAACAACATTTAGACTTGATTTATTCCTGGTATGGAATATAATTGTTCTAGCATGAAAGAATTTGCACTGAGTCAGTCATAAGCCTCCTTAAGACACAAGGAAAGGATTAGCCCTACAAAGATAATTGGTAGCTTATTGCTCTCTGGATAGAACAGAACTTGGAAGCATTAGTTGTTTGAACTACAGGTCCCAGAATCCCTAAGCTAGAGTGCTCACTGATCATGTTGGCTGGGGGTTTCTGGGTTACGTAATCCTATAACCTTTCCAAGCAGCAGAGACTGCTAAGTATAGAATTATAGGAAAGGATCAAAGTTGCTTTCATGAAGTAATCTTGGGGCCACTGCATGGGGCCACTGCACTGGCAAGCCTGGGTCCCAGTCACACAATACAAGTATAGCACTATCATTCCACTTTAACTACCAGGATTCCATTCCGTGGAATCCTGGGGTTTGTAGCTTGATGAGACTCTGGAGCTGTCCAATTGAGAATTCTAAATGCTCTTCCCTAAATTGCCAGTCTCAGAATTCATTAGACAGAAACATGACAGTTATAGTGGAATCATGGTACTATAATTCTTTTCTGTGAACAGGTCCCTGGGGTACAGGATAGGACAGAATGACTGTAGCATTTGCACACCACTTAGTGTTGTCAGCTATTCCAGTCAATTGTTCTAGAGCACCAATGCAGGGTGGTTTCTGAAACACCAGCAGCAAGGGAGAAAGAAATCAATACGCCACACAGAGAAAGATAAAGCTACTGTCTGGGTTAGGAACACAAGTGAGGATAACTACATCCTTTCAGAAACTACTATTTTGTCAGTGCCAGTAAACCTACTTAATATTTTCTATCAGTCTCTCACCAAAGGCCTCCTAACAGAAGGCAGGATGTAGGTCAAGAGGTCCAGCAAGGAATGCTGTTGCTGCTACAAGAGCATAAATAGCTATGCCTGCCATTGTAATGAAGGAGACCATGATGCTGAGCATAAAGTTGCAGTCTGAAGTCCAGTAACCTGAAAATAACAAAGCTTGGGAAAGGTGGTTTAAAAAAACCCCAAAAACTCACAATTCTCAGAATTCCTCCAGCCAGCATTGCAATAAGCTGTGTTGACTGGAGGATTTTGGGCACTGAAGTCCAAAAAGTAGCTTTTCCAAGCTCTAGAAAATAAGTTTCATTGAAATCAGTGAGATACACCTCCAGATATAAATCTCTGACATTCTAGTATTGTCAAGTTGTTTAAATAAACTGGGGGCCTATTTGCACATTTAGCTGAGATGCCAGTAGCTAGCTATCAAGCAGCCTTCTTGTGCTCTTCAGTGGACACAGCGCTAATAAAGAAATTCAACAATAACTAATCACGAACCCTCACACAACCATTTGACTGAGTAATAACCACAGAGGAAATGGCAGTGTGCACCAGCCAGATACAAAAGAGTCCAGTTTCTTCATTTACACATGCGTACACAAACATGCAATCCTATTGTCACACATGGGGCCTACTTAGATGTTAAGAAATGAGTGCTCTGTCAAAATGGCTTCTCTGTGAATGTTCATTCAGACAAACTGCAATGGTAGAGAGCACGGTGTATAAGCAGAAGTCCCAAGGTTCAATCCTTGGTGCCTCCAGTTCAAAAATGAAATGGGTAGCAAGTGTGAGGAGAGATCAGAACTCAGCAAAGTTACTTGCTTAGGCTACCTCTCTAAGGCCATTTCTGCACTACACTGTTATAGTGCTATTATTCTACTTTTAACGTCCTGTGGAATTGGGGTTTGTAGTTTTTATTGAGGCCAAAGAGCTCTCTGGTTGAGAATTCTGAATGCCCTCCCTAAACTGCAAAGCCCAGGATACCATAGGATGTTGAAAGTGGACTAATAGGACTATAACAGTGTAATGCAGAAATGACCTAAGAATCTCCAAATGGCCATGCCAATTGGACATTTTAGGAGCTGTAGTCTGAGCAAGTAACTTTTCCAAGCTCTGGAGAGGCCTCTACCTGTAACCCTGCACAGGCTTTGAAAATCAGAATGCACAATACTGGGCTAAATGGCCTGTTGTGATATGAGCAAGCTTTCCATGTTTATAACCAAGCTAGAATTGCCATTATGTCTAGGGTAAACAAGAAAGCTTGCAAGAGATTCACTCTTACCTTTACTTAGCTTTTTAATAGTCCCAAACAGCAGGATGATGAAAGAAACCACTGATATCACAGAAGAACAGGAACAAATGGTGTAGCAGCCTCAAGAAAGAAGGCTACACAAAATGGGAATGGACAGTAAGGAAAGAGAGGAGAACGACAAGAAAGAACTGCTGTTTGAACAAGTGGGCTGCTCAGAATCTTTCCTGGGTGGATCCATCAGCAGATCTTCAGTATCACTGTCATCTGCTTCAGTTTTTTTTTAAAAAAAAGAAGAAGAAGAGGAGGAGAAATCAGGCATCATCTGAAGAGAAATGGACCTGTCCTGGTTCCATGCACATCCAATGCAACAGAAACATAGAGGGGTGCGTGTCATGCAAGACACTTATGCACAGCTAAAGATGCACTGCAGGAGAGATCTAGCCTAATCCATTTCCCTTTTATGAATGCAGGATAATATAGAGAAGCTCTCTGGAGGAACAGGAGATAGTGTTAAGGGGTCAGTGATGTAGCAAGAGAGACAGTTGTTTAGATAGGCATTTGGAGAATGAGTCAACAGATCACTAGAACTGTTGAGTGATATAAATAATTGCGGTGTAGAGATTTCTGATAAGGATGAGAGAGAAGCTGGTATAACTAATTTAGATCAACACAGACACAGTTCACTCTCATTCACAAATATTTTATCCTTGTGCACATCACATTTATTTATTGCCAGATGTAGCTCTTACACACTTTGTTTCTACAGAGACTCACATCAGTCTCCCTATCAACCATTCACTTCTTGGCATCCACAAAAACAGGCCACTTCAGCCTGTGTGACACATCCACTGAACACAACCAATTATCTTATGAAGCCACAACTTTGTATTCTGGGCCAAAAAGATGTTGCCAAGAAAAGAAAAACAAATTAACCATTTGGAATAAACTAAAGGTAGTAATTTTTTCTGCATGTACATAGCCTATATTATTTGTTCTACTTGCAAGATCCAGGTTCTTTATGATCTATGGCACTTTGGACAAGGAATAGGTTGACAACTAGAGACTTAAATACAGGTGTGGACTTTCTTGTTCCCGACTCACAGGTAGGATGGGAAACAGAGGAGCAATATGCAGACATAATTCTACAAAATAAATATGGTCTGTGACACTCAGATAGTGAGGGTACAGAGTAATATGGATAACTGTGAAAACTTTCCTCACCACAGGTGAGTCACTGGGTGGTATGGGGCTCCATGACTGTCTTGTATGCCAGGTCTGGTCCTACTACATACTGACCCCAGAAAAGCTTGTGCAAAAGGAAAGTAGGAAAAGAAGTCAGACATGCGCAACATTCCTGATTATTGGGAAAAGATGGAGGTCTGTCAAAAGAAACCACATCACCCAACACAGAAACCCTTGACCACTGTTGGCAGCTCCATTGTTTTGGTGAAGTCTGAACCACAGTCTACCGAGTGTTCAAACTGCTAGGCATGCTACAATGCTATTCCCAGCAGACTGGCACCCTCACAAAAGTGCAGAAAGGAGAATGTGCATGCTGGCACATGGGCACATGCACATGCATGTGCCAAAGATGAAGGGCTCTGCTTATAAATACCTTTAATTATACATACATACTGCTATAAACTGTTGAGCCAGTAAGGCCTTGCTTTCCTAAGTGCATTCCCCCAAGTGTGCCCACACCAGCTGCACTTGCTATGCCTCTGCCAGCGGGGAAGGGAGGAAAAACAAGGTGCGTAGGGGTATCGGAAGGTCAGCTCTTTAAGTGCTACCTTTATTTCTTCAGGGTGGCTAATTTGTTTACATCCAAGACAGGGTAGGCAGACAGAGACTGAAGCTGCCTTACCTGCAGAGGACTGAATAGCATTGCTTTGCCTCTTTATAGCTTTGGCATAAGCTGACAGACGATGGCTTGCAGGTTTTTTAGAGATGGAGGGAGGCTTAGGATCAGAGGGAGGTTTAGGGTAGGGCATAGGCTTAGGATAGGAGGGAGGCTTAGCAACGGGAGGTGGTTTGGGGATGGATGGCGGTTTGGGGATGGATGGTGGCTTAGGAGTAGAGAGTAATTTGGGTGTGGAATGTGCTGGCACAATGGTAGTCAGAGGCTGCTCCATAGTGGGTTTGGATGTGGCTAAGCTGTCAGATGAAGGGGCCTCTGAGTAGGTGGTTTGTTGAGTTCCTGTTTCTAGGGAGGTAGGATTGAGAGTTAGGTCCTCTAGGACTCCTGTAGTCACCAGAGAGGAAACAGTCCCATTTGAGTTTGTCTGAAGCTCTGAAGATGTTTTAACGTTCAAGCCCAAAATTGAGTCTGGGGCAGCAGTTGGCCCACCAGTCATTGGGGTTTCAGATCCTGTTTCTATGCCCGTTTGCATACTTTCCGGTGTATCTGGTGCTGAACCTGTTGTGATGTCTTGAGGAGCTGGGCTGTCGCTCCAGGTGGCAGTTGGTTCCAGTTCTGTGGGTGTAGTGGTTTCTTCCTTATCAGCACTGGATTCTGGTAAAAAACAAAGAAGTTAGCAGAAAAATCTTCTCACACACCCTCATAGCCACACTCTACTTCCAGAAGGTCATGCAAAAGAACAAGCTGATATTTTGCTTTCGTGAGCCACATTTTTGTGCTAATCACAGGGTTGGCCCTATTATGAGACAGAGTGAGGTAATTGTCTCACAGGCAGCTGATTTTGGATGCTCTTAAAGGGCACTAAGTTGTCAACCACTTTGTTTTTTTACAATTCGGACTAGGTTGCCACTTGAATTTTCTGCCACAGGTGCAAAAGTACCTGTGTAAGCAGCACAGCAGCCAGAATATAAGATACCCAAAGTCAGGCAATTGAGATGGCCTGTCTCAGATAGAGTACCATTAATAGGCATTCAGTGGAAAATTATTGCTGTTGATTTTATTTTAACCATGAAAGATATGCTATTTGTTTTTTCTGCCAAAAGAAACCAAAGGTGAAGTGTTTGAGAGGGGAGTCAAAGGGGTTAAATTATTAATGTAATGGACATCTCTGCTATGTATGCCTGAGCATTTATGCCAACCAGGTGGAGCCTTATGGCAGAGTTCTGTGTTCTCTTCCTATTATGGCAGCTTTCAAATCTCAGGAGAGCTCACTCTTATAGGTGGGGTATGAATAGAGTGCACCCTTCTTATGCTTCCCCCTGGAGACCAGACCAACTGCATCTTCATCTTCAGAGTTGCCTTCCTTCTCTGTCCCCTCCCAGCAGCAGCAGCAGTGGTGGTCCTCCTGCAGCTTGAAAGCTTCTGGGAGAGGTTTGGGATAAATGGCTACAGAACAGCTCTCTGGGCCCCATCCACATATTTGCACACACAAGCCAAACCTACATACGTGTATTTCATTAACAGGATTCCAGCCTATGGCCTGAATCCTATTGTTAGTCCTAACCAGAGGAGGTTCAATGGGTCTACTCAAGTGCCAACAAATGATAGGATTTACACCTGTGTACAGATGAAGTAATAGATCAATCTCTTTTACTGCAGAGTGATTTACACACAAAATAGAGTTGCTTCACACTGACAACCATATAGATCCAGGGCTGCTATGATTACAAAATCTTCACGAGATGAGTTTGCATCATTGTCAACAGCAGCAACATGCTACCATTGCCTTCTTCATTTTTCTAAGAATTAACTCATGGTGAGAGGAAAATTGGTTACCTGAGTTCTCCTTCACCTGTATGAACTTAGCTCCGGTGAGAAGTCTTGTGTTTGAGAAGTCTTGAAGGCATTAGGTATTAGGTATTTCTGCCACAGAAGGTATTAGGCAACGAATGCTCATTTTCCATTGGCCACTTCATTCAGTGACCTCAGCTGCAACGTCAAAAACTATTGGACTTTTAGGCCATTTCCGCCCTACATTGTTCTAGTGCTATTATTCCACTTTCAACAGCCTGTGGAATTCTTGGGTTTGCAGTTTACTGAGGCCCAAGAGCTCTCTGGTGGAGAATTCTAAATGCCCCTCCCTAAACTGCAAACCCCAGAATTCCATAGGATGTTGAAAGTGAATGATAGCACTGTAACAGTGTACGTGGAAATAGCCTTAGAGAATATTTATAGTACCTATGAGTTGATTCACACATATAGTATATGCTGTTGGAAAATCAAGCATTCTCTCACATCCCCCTTTATTGCTGTTAGTTACATTGTGTGTGGAGGTACATAGTATGGGGTTCACTGCATACCTATACTCATTCTGAGTTCTCTAACTCACATTTTTGGTGATAGGAAATAGCGTCATAGAATCCTAAAGGGCCATCAAGTCAACTCCTGACATGTAGAAACACGTAACTTAAAGCACTCTGGAAAGGCGCCCATCCAACCTCTGTTTAAAGACCTCCAAAAATGGGAGAGTCCACCATCCTCTGAGCCATTCCATTCCACTGTTGAACCACTCTTACAGTTAAAAAAAAAAAAGAATCTTCCTACTGTTTGGGTGGAATTTCTTTTCTTACAATTGAAATCCATTGGTTCATGGCCTATCCTCTAGAGCAGCAGAAAACAAACTCAGTCCATCTTCTCCATGACACCCCTTCAGATATTTAAAGATAACTATCATGTCACCCTCTCAGTCTTCTCTTCTTCAAGCAAAACACAGCTCCCTAAGTCATTCATCATAAGGCTTGTTTTGATCATCTGGGCACTCTTCTTTGGACATGTTCCAGCTTGTTAATATCCTCTTCAACTATGGTGCCCAGAACTGGACACAGTATTCCAGATGAGATTTGACCAAAGCAGAATTGAGTGGCACTAATAATTCTCTTGACTGCTTTTAAGCCAGGTGTCATCCATTGCATATTTGTGCATTTTATTTTTCCTGCCTAGATGTTGTTGTCATTATTGTTGTCATGTGTCTTCAAGTCATTTCTAACTTATGGAGACCCCAAGGCGAACCTATCACAGGGTCTTCTTGGCAAGATTTGTTCAGCCATCCTCTGAGGTTGAGAAAATTTGACTTGCCCAAGGTCACCCAGTGGATTTCCATAGCCAAGTGGGGATTCATACCCCAGTCTTTGAAGTCAAAGTCTAACGCTCAGACCACTGATTTTGTGAGTTTTGGCTCAGTTCTCCAATCTCTCAAGATCGCATTGAATTCTGATCCTGTTCTCTGGAGTATTAGCTAACCTCCCATCCCCCATTTTGATGTTACCTGCCAATTTGATAATGATCTCTTCTGTTCCACATCTAAGTCATTTATAAAAATTTTATACAATCCTGGACCCCGAAAGAACTCTGAGGCACCCCACTAGTCAGTTCTATTCAGGATGAAGCACAATTATTGGTGAATACTCTCTGGGTACTGTATGTCAACCAATTACAAATTGGTGGGACATTAAATACATACACACACACACACACACTGTAGGGAAAAAATGGAAGAACACAAGTATCTTCCTGACATATCAGAATGTATTTGCACAAAGTTTATTTGTTTGGGTCATTCCTACAGTCTTCAAGTTGGAAGTCTGCTATGTGGCCAGATAACCTGCACTTTCTAGTCATGATAAATTTATTCCATAGTGATCAGGGGGAGGGCAGCAATCTGGGATGCAGGTAAGATACTCACTGTCTCACCTGCTTTCACATGAAAAGAACTGTTTTCTCTAGTTCCATTCACTTACCACAGAGAGAGTTCTTACATGAGTAGCCTTCTGGACACATGGAACATGACTCTCCTTCCTTGTATGGTTTGTGTCCTTGTACATTTCCACTAGAAAGTAAAACAACACACATGTGACTCAAAAGAGTAGGGCATTTCCCCAGAGAAGAAGAGCTTCTTGTTGAGCAAAATTCTTCCAGAAGGTAACTGCTTATCATATGTATCTGAATGCAGCCAGGCAACAACATTAGCACATGACCAGAGAGGCAGGTAGGCTGCCAAAGAACACTAGCTACTTATAGTCTGTTTATGACTATTTTGTACAAGAGATTCTAGAGTGAGGAGACATGAAGGAGATACATTTGAGTAGGTGGCACAACTATGCTAACCGAATAATTTGTTTGACTCAATCAAAGATAGATTCAGTTGGAACATGAATCAGTCTTTCATGTTTGAATAGTTGCCCTTCCCAACTTCAGCATAAAAGGAAAGGAAAAGAACTTACGGAGGTTCATAATTGCAGACTACCAAATGCAAGTCAGTATCATTCAGAACTTCCAGAGTTTCACAGAAGACTGTCCCGCAGCCAACATGTTCGCTGTTTGCCCAAATCACCTATCATAGCAGAGAAAAGAGAGATGAAAAACTGCTTCCTGAAGATGACTCCACAGTAATTGTCTATGATGTGTCCACTCAATATCTCCATAACTCCATAACTCCAGACAATATTTCTCTCAAAACATGTTCCTGGTTTTGCTTTCATGTTGTCCCATTATTTTAAGAAAGAAAAAAACCTAGTAATTTATGTTGGGAATATTTTTTAGTTTTAATTGACAGGGCTGGCAGCTACCTCATGCACAAGATTTGGGACAGTTCATAAATGAACAGCAAATTGTTCATCATTAATTTTATTACTATTAGATTTTTACTCTTAGAGGTGGAAAGAATATCTTGTGGAACTGTGTACTAAATTGCAACTTCCATCAATCTGTGTCAGTATCGCCAAGGTATGGTCAAACACAAGAGTTAGCATGGTGTAGAGGTTTGAGCAGTGGACTATGACTCTGGAGACCAGAGTTCAAATCTCCACTCAGCCATGAAAATCCACTTGGGTGAATCATATTCTCTCAGCCTCAGAGGAGGGCAAAAACAAACCTCCCAAATCTTGCCAGGAAAACACCTTGATAGATTTGCCTTAGGGTTGCCATAAGTCGGAAACAACTTGAAGGCGATGTAAAGTCGAAGGCTTTCACGGTCGGAATCCATAGGTTGTTGTGGGTTTTCCGGGCTTTGAGGCCATGTAATATTAGTATTTTCTCCTGACATTTCACCTGCATCTGTGGCTGGCATCTTCAGAGGATCTGGCGGCATGGAAGTGAGACAGAGTGCATATACTTGTGTAGTCCCCGGGTGGGAGGATCCTCTGAAAATGCCAGCCACAGATGTAGGCGAAACGTCAGGAGAAAATACTATTAGAACACAACCTCAAAGCCCCGAAAACCCACAACAACTTGAAGGCACACAACAACAAATAGTCAAAACACATATGGAGGACAACAAGAGGCAAAAGACTGTTTTCTCTGACTCAGGCAAGGGAACTTTTTTTGGAAGTTAAAATATATACTAGCCATGTGTACATGCACTTGTTCTTTTGGAGAGAAAAACTGCCATTCCCAGGAGCAGTAGTAGTGATGTCAGGAGTATTTTCTGAGGAAAGCTATGGTTTGCATGAAGATTATATATTACAAAAGAACAAGTACAACATCATTAGCTCCCCCCAAATAGGCCATTTCCGCACTAGACTGTTATAGTGCTATGATTCCACTTTCAACTTCCTATGGAATCCTGGGGTTTGCAGTTTTGGGAGGGGCCAATTGGCCCCTCCTGAAACTGCAAACCTCAGGATTCCATAGGAGGTTGAAAGTGGAATCATAGCGCTATAGCAGTCTAGTGTGGAAATGATAGCCTGGAGATCAGTGGTGGCTGGTAGCTCCTATGTCAGAGGGGTAGTGAATCTGCTCCAGGTTTTAGATTAAACTTTAAAATAGCTATCCAAGGTGTTGAACCTAATTTAGAGGTTATGGATCAGCACTTTGGATAGCTTTTAAAAAATTTGGACTAGAATGCAGAGTGGATTCACTGTTCTACTGACATGCTGCCACTGCTAGAAGTATCCAAATTTGCTCTGTATGAGACTATGGGAGTGAAATCTCTACTGAAGCCAGAATCTATGGACATCAATGCAAACACTGTATGATTTCTAGGCATAGAATCCTCTGTATCCTCTGAGCCATCAGCCATCAACAGAGTCTGTGCACAGAGTCACATACACAATTTCCTAGGCTTCACCTGAAGTTTTTCTGAGCTGCCTTGGGAGAAGGAAGACATAGAAATTAAATAAATAAATATAAATAAATAAAATTAGATACCTGTGTATAATGACCACACATCTGCCCCTCCTCACATGTTAACGTAGTCATATTATAATACTGGTATTCATTGTACCAGGTTTCTACAATTGTCTTCACATCCAGGTCTCCAGACATGGCAAAGAGATTCTCACCCCGCCGGCCCCTCTCCTTGTTGTGTTCCCAGATACATTTTGTTGCATAGTCTTTGGCAAAGGCTTCCAGTTCTGGATCCCAGCTCTGAAATCACAGCAAAGCAGCATGTCATCACCACATAGAAGGGCTTTTCACATAAGCCAATGGGAGGAGTGAATACTCACCAACTGAAAATGGGTCCAGTTCCCTGGCCTGCATAGCAACTGGCAGGCCTGGTGTTTTGTACAGGAGAAGCAAGTGGTTGCCATCACAAGGAAAATAGATAGCTTTAGATAGTTTTTCCAGCTTCATCTGTAAATCATTTGCACTTTGGAAGTAAAATACTACCCACCCCAACTAGCTATTAGCTAGCTTTGTACACCACCAGTGGAGCAGTGAACCTATGCTTAGTCCAAACTTTAAAGGAGCTATCCAAAGTGCTGAACCTATTTGAGGAATAAGGTTTGAGGCCCTGGAGAACTTTAAAGTTGAGACTATAACCCAAAAGGACACACTGCCCAGTGACATGGAAGCCACCAGTTGCCACTGGGTGTGGGGAAGAGTTTCCTTGCGCTAAAGAACAAATTATTGTAGGGCAAGGTTTTTTATTCCTTGGTAGAATGGGCACTCTGGAATCAGCAGAGTTTTGAACTATCGCATCCAACATCCCAGTTTACTCAGAGATCTCTGAAAGGACTAAGTGATTATAGGCCTCAACCTTAATTGTTTTTGGCTACAGAAAACAGTGGATACTGGGCGCTAAACCCCCTTTGGGTGTCTTTGCAAATTCTAGCCCAACAAAAATCTATCTGCAAATAGGTACACAATGTCAATAGATAGTGACCGTACTGCTTCCTGCTTTACTGGTGAAACACAAAGGTGTGGGGAGGGTATGTTGGTCACTCGGGATTACACATGTATGTATCTATATAAATATATGCAAATACCTGTGTAGTTTTATATTAGGCAAAACATGCCAAACAGGTTGGTTTAAAACTTAACAACTGATCTCTATGGACTACTCCTGACTGTAGGTGAGTGATTGTATATTAAAAGTTCTGAAAGAACACAAACCTTCTTGATATGGAGTGAATTAGCACATCATGGAAGGGAGGGGGAGGGAGGGAGGGAGGGAGGGAGGGAGGGAGGGAGGGAAAGCAAATTATTATGGCTGCAATTGTCCTGATAAGCTAGTTTACTACATTCAGGAAGGGGTTTTTTTTCCCTTCTTTTAAATGTGGAGAAGCATTTGCAGTGATGTAGACTTGAGTTGATAGACTCAGACTCTAGTCGGACTTAAGTCACTTCAGTGACTCGACACAAGCCATTTCCGCACTAGACTGTTACAGTGCTATGATTCCACTTTGAGCATCCTATGAAATCCTGGGGTTTGCAGTTTAGAGAGGGGTCGACTGGCACCTCCTGAAACTGCAAACTCCAGGACTCCATAGGATGTTGAAAGTGGAATTATAGCACTATAACAGTCTAGTGCAGAAATGACCTCAGACTCGACTTGGGCATAAATGATGCACTGACTCAACTCGACTCAAGATTTGTATATTTTTAGTGACTGACTTGCTACCCTTCAGTAACATAAAACATTCATCAAGAAACCTTATGACTTTGAACAATGCCTCCATCTCTTTTTGCCTACTTGTCACATGACAATCTCTCTTAAGCCCAAAGTGTGGGTGCATTTCTCAGAGAGGAACAGCAAACGGGTTAGGCAATGGGCTTGAGGCAGGCTTGAGGTCTGCTCAGCAGCCTCTCCCTGCTGCATATTGGAGGAGTCTTCTAAAATGTTTCCTAAGAGCAAAAGACAAAACTCACCCCCAGAGTGTAGGGTGCATTTCTCAGAGGGGAACAACAAATGTCTTAGGCAATGGGCTTGAGGAGGAAGGATCTTTCCTTCTAAAGTGTTTGAATCTTCAGTAATGGGGAGTAAGAAAGGTTCCTATTCCCCACTTCCAAAACTGCAGATGGCAAAATTGCAAATGTGGGAGGCCAACTCTGCTCAAATTGTTAAAACTGAATTTATTTCACTCTATCCAATAATTCTGGGATTTTAGTTGGGGTATAAAGCTGGCTTCCAGACTTGAGACTTGACTTGATGTGAAAGTATCGTCAAGGACTTGAGATTTGAAGGTATAGACTTGAGACTTGATTTGAGACTTGGAGTAAAAGACTTAAATACATCACTGAGCATTTGAAAATGTTTCCTATATGTTGTAAGCTAGCACACTGTAGAGAAGGCCATGGTCCAGAACTCGCAGCCTACCACCTCATTTGGCACATACTCATTAGTGTATATAGAACAGTGCTGAGGCCAGTAGCACAGCTAGGCAGAAAACCCCCTCCCTCTTTCAACCATGCGAAAAGGAATGGATAGTAAATATGCAGAACTCCGCCCTGCTGTGAAAAGAAAGGCATGCCCAGTTTAACAGCTGTGTTCAGCCAGAGCCAATGCAAACATCTGGAAAGCTTGTTCCTTAACAGAGAGAGACCAACAGCTGCTTGCCAACTGATCCCTCCAGTATAGTGAATATGATAGACAAGCCTCTTCTCATCCAACCACGCACCATGGGCTCCTTTAGCAGCAATTGTTAAGTAAGAAGAGGGAAGAGGTTTCATATACAGAGTGGTTCAAGAACTTCATGGTACAAAACTTAAGTTATTTCTTTTAAAGTGAACTTCTAGGATCTGAGCTCCTATCCAAAACAATCAAGCAAAGGCACCGAGCCTTGACTAACAAGTTCTGAAGTACACATGCAAAGAAGCCCTCCTGAAGTTAGCCACTTGGCTGCTTTGTAACATAGAGTGGTGTCATCTATTTAGTCAGGAGAAAGAATACATTTGCTTTGAAAGAGGCACAGGAAATGGTTCTGATTCCACTCAGCTTCCAAGCATGAGATTCAATATTCATTTAGATGCTATCAGCATCCCTGGGGTGAATTTACCATGTTGTTCTGCATTCTACAGAACTTTTCATAGCTCTACAAAGATGGTCAGAAGGATTTGACTTGGTGCAGTCTGCAAAAAAAATACAGCAGAGATGTGAAATATGTGACCCTCATAATATTGTTATACTGCAATTCCCAGCATTCATCACTGTTGGCTGGTCTGACTAGGGTACTGTTGCCAGGTTTTCAAAATAGCAATGAGGAACAGTCAAAATTCATGGCATGCAGAGTTGACAATCAAGAAGTAGCTATGAACAAGTTTGAATTCTACTTAAACATCAAATGAAAATATTGATTCAGGCTAACTTGACCATGTATTTTTCTGTAAAATTAACACATTACCCCCATTCATAAATTACATGAGACACATATTTCTGTCTTTATGAAGGCCCCACATCCAAGAACACATTATTTTTTCATTTTGTTCTTGTTATTCTCCCTGTATAAAAGGAAAAACTTTCCAATCCTCATAGGAGGGACATCAGGTGACCCTAGAGTAGGGATGATGGGATATGCAGTTCAACAACACTGGGAAGGCCATGCATTTCCAACTCCTGCAATGCTGACTGAGAAATGGAAATTGTCACCATGCTCTCAATAGATTTCTATGACTGTGGGCTTCTTTCACACATGTGACTGAAATTATAGTGTTTATATGGACATACAGTAGAGACTCAGTGTAGTGTTCGATTCTTTGATCAGCTATGGAAATCCACTGGGTGACCCAGGGCATGGCACACACTCTCAGCCCCAGAAAACCCTGAGATAGGTTCGCCTTAGGGTTGCCATTAGTCAGAAACCCTATGAAATTCATGGGATCACCATAAGTCAACAGGTGACTTGAAGGCACCCTTACACACAGAGACACACTCCTACTAGTGTATGTTATGCTGTAGCAACTTTCATAAGATAAAACCAACAGCCAAAGCATCCAGAGTCATTAACAATAACCAAGAAATTTCAAAGGCAACAAAGGAATAGAATGCACATGTGGTCTGTCATAGCGGTCACAAAGCTGGGATGGAAGTGTAGATTTACCCCATATTTATTTGCATTTACCAGACTATATTTTAATAATCTCATTATTCATCTTTTATCTGATGGATAATAAAGAGAGATTTAGCTCCCTACAGTTATTTTATCACACAGAGACAAAACACAAAGTGTATCTTTTATGAGAAAGGGGAAGGTATGACTAAATCAAAGCATAATAAAGAAGGAATCTCCTTTTATTTTTAAATATATGTTAGGAAATATATTTGTTTTTTCAATAAATGAAGCAAATTTTCCAGAAATTTGTTTTAGCGTGACTAGTATTTGTATTTGAGGATGCCACGGAATGTGAGGATGTACAAGAAGAGAATAGGAATGAGCAGTCCTCCACTTTAAGAGGTTAATTATAAATCTCTCCTAAGAGGAAATTGATGCCTAGTCTACAAAGGCAGCAGAATGATATGGTCATATCATACAAAATGCCATTTTCAAATGCTTTTACATATTTTTTTAAGACCTGAAAATATAGAATTAACATTTCAGGGTGAAAGATTCTACTTTCCCCTTGCTGCAGTAGACCTTCTAGGACTGCACTTTGGAGTGTAGTCCAGGTTCCTGCAACCTGGGGGTAACCAGTCCAATTTACCAAAAAAGTGGGGGGGAGGGAGGCCTGACATAAACTTCCGGGACATCTAATATATAAAAGTCAAAGTTTGTTTGTCTGTGTTAGGTGAAGACCTCATATGATTGGCTGCCTAAAAAGATTCTATGGAATCCTGGGGTTTGCAGTTTAGCGAAGGGCCTTTAGAATTCTCAGCCAGAGAGATCTTGGGCCTCTGTCAAATGTGCCTGCCTTGAATAAGCCAGTTGCTATGGAGATGAGGCCTAGCAGCAAGGAGGAGGACACTGTATTCCCTTAGGAACCCAACCTCTATATGTTAATAACTCTGAATACAGATTGGATTGCGGAATATGGGGGAAAGTTACAGGTGTTGCTTTTTTTTTATTTATTTGTATCCCGCCTCTCCATATGGATCGAGGCGGCGAACAACTTACAAATAGCATGTATTTCGAAATATTTCTATACATGCGCCCAACAAGCTGGGTACTCATTTTACCGACCTGTGAAAGGATGGAAGGCTGAGTCAACCTTGGAGCCCGGCAGGATCCAACTCACAACCTTGTGGCTTGCAGTACTGGCATTTAACCACTGCGCCACCAGGGCTCCTGTATTGAACAAGACAGTTTGGGGAATTAGAAGCACAGGATCTTAAATCTTTCTAACAAGTATTACCTATGAGAGAATAAAATCCTGGACGACGCTGGGTACATACGCTTGTTTTTTGAAAAATTCCTTCAGGATGAAGGGACTGGAAACACACAACTCACATCAAATCCAATGTAGAAAAGTAAGACATGGGACCCTTTCACATTATAACACTTGTGAACGTACTTTAACTGCTGAGGCTGCACCCTGTGGAATCCCAGGACATGTAGATTGGTGGGACACTAGAGCTCTCTGGCTGAGAATTCAAAATACTCCTTTCTAAACTCCAAGTCCCAGGATTCAATAGGATATTGCCATGGCTAACTGCCAAGTGGAGTCATTGTGCTGTTAATTGTGTAGTACGAAAGGGCCCCATGTCTTACAGTTGTTTGCATTGGATTTGTTGTGTGTTTCCAGTCCCATCTGCTTTTTTGGGTCTAACAAGTACCAGAGGGAAAAGCAGTGGTAGACATTAGAGCAAAGGTGGAAGGGATATGTGGTATTTAAATTATTTTAATTATTTCAAAATATACAGCCATATTTCAACTGAGGGCTGCCGATTTTACTCAGCTCTGTTTCTTCTTTTGTCCTCTTTTTGGTGACGTAGTTTCATTCTTAAGCCAATGTGTAAGAGACAAAGAACCTTAATTGTTATTGTTGTTGGGGCTTTCAAATTCAGACGTATAAGCTGCAGGAATGTGAAAAGAAAAACAGTCCTGCTCCACTATCATCTCAGAACTTTACAACTTTCTTCCCACTTCATTCAGCTGAGGACCTGGACACAACTCAGCATCCTATAGTCCACAGTCCATCTTGTGGTCCTGAGTTGCAAGTGCAGCCTTGATGCTAGGTTAAGGGTGGTGTATACCAACAGCATGAGAGCCAGCATGGTACAGTGCTTTGAGCATTGGACTAAAAGCCTGGAGACCAGAATTGGATTCCCCGCTTGGCCATGGGAACCCCCTGACCTTGGGTGCATCACACATTCTCAGCCCCAGAAACCCTATGATAGGTTCACCTTCGGGTTGCCATAAGTCAGAAACAACTTGAAGGCACACAACTACAACAACAGCCCCCCATAGTGACTCCTTCAACCTCTCCCATGTTTATCAAACTCATTTAATCCTGCAGTGTAGAAATTCCCCTTCTCACTAAAGAAATCTGTTCAGAATCATTTTTGTCTCTACTATGTGCTAAAGGTGGCTTTGAATAGAAGGAAACAGGTTCAAGACATAGAACCCATAATTCTTTTCCCTGTAGGACAGAAACATCCCTCTCTATAGGCTTGGGGAGGGACTGAAGTAGCAGACCTAGCTTGAGTTTATGATTCCCTTTTTGTGATGCAGAGCCAGATTCCACATACAACAGCTGTGTTTCTTGTTCCATTAAAATATAGTTTGGCAAGCATCACTCAATGTATATAAGTATTTCCATGGCAACCAGTTCTGCTGACCCAAACAAAAAGTGAAAAGTGTGACTTCAGAAGGGGAATTAGTAATGGGGGGAGTATGGGAGTCTAACTCCTGTTCTACAAAACATAAGTCTCAAGCAGTTGAAGGAGGTAAATTTATAGCACCAATATTTTGGATCAAGGCAGTTTCTTCAGTAGCAGCAAGCCCATACAGAAAGTAGGCAAAAGGAACAATGAAATTACAGTACCACCTAGTCTAGGAGCCAACAATATTGCCAGTTCTTCATCGAATGATGTCTACATCACCTGGACTGAGCCAGCTACAAGCATACTTAAGTTGACAAAACCTCTGTCAAGGAAGCTCCATCTCACCAAATCTTTTTATACCTGCCCATCCCTCTTTTCTCCCTTGTTCTCTGTCTAGCTAGAAAGATGGTGAAAGAGGCCTGGAGAAACACAAACTTTTGGTGCCAGGTTGCAGCAGTATGTCTGCAGTAAACAATGCAATAAAGCATGAGCAAGGAAGGAATGAGATTCCACTCTGGCCAGTCCTCCTGTAACTATAGCCCTTTTCTCACGGCATTTGCGATGCGAAAGGACCCCTCGAGCGTCGCGCAAATGTGAGGAGCGGTCCACACGATGCATTCACAATCGCACGACACTCCAGGGTCTGTCAGGCACCACTCATGCACTTTTTCATTTTTGGCTTTAAGCCGAAAATGGTGCACAATCGCGCCATCACTCTGGGGCCCCGCACGCACTTGCCGTGTGTGCAGAGCTCCGGAGCTGCGGCACTCGTGCTTCCTGCCCCAGTGCAGCCTGGGAAATTCCCAGGCTGCACTGTGGAAGGAAGAGGTGGGGCTCTTGCCCACGCAGCTGGCAGCTGCGGAGCTGAAGCAATGGGGACATGAGAGCCTCTCGCTGGAGATTGCTCGCACAATCCCCGCACCCCAGCGCCGAGAAAAGGTGAGTTGCAGAAAGGGTCTATGTGTGCTTGCCTATAACAGGCAGGGTAAAGAGCAGCCACCTCCAGAATCTTTTGCCGAGCATGCGTGAACAGCAAAATGGAAAAGCAGATTTGCCTGCTTCATCAGCTACTCTCATATGTTTTTTTAGAAAAGCATAGAGCTGTAACGTTGGGCACCAACATGGAAATCACAAGAAAAGCTGAAGCTAGTGAAAGGGTGAAAAAAGCATCCCTGGGTGCGTTCTGGAAGAAGCTTTCAGGTGAACTCCAGAAGGTTCAAAATGTTTTTGTTTACTTATGCAAGGCTTTCTTGACTTGGTTGTTTCACTTCACAAGCGCATATTCTGAGTTCTGAATAAAATGTTTGCTGAAATATATTGAACTGCTCTTCTTTTTGGGCGTGTAAGAATTTATCCCTATTCTTTCCATGATATTTCTGCCTCTGGTGTCAAATATTCTGTTAAAGAAGTAAAGCCCATTATAGGTATATCTGTAATTCATTTGGGTTTGCAGCAATCAGCACCCAGTCCCATCTATATCACAACTGTAATTGAATGAGATACTGCTATGGCACACCTGATATTCTCCTGGCCCTTCAATCTGAAAACAGCTGTTCGGCATCACCAGCTCTATCCCATAGTTTAAGCCAGAAATGCAACAAAAAATAATGTCACCATTCAATAAGCAAAAGTATCTATCTAGACTAGCAATTTTTCACATTTTTCTTCTCATAAAATACTGTTGTCAGATTGTTACCTGTGGCTAGCCAGATGGAGCATATTCACCAAGTGGTACATATTTGATCTGCATTGGGTATTTATTTGTGTTCTGGTTAAACAAGTTAGGACTAAGGTCCTCTAAGGAATGCTTTTGCCCATAGATTCCTTACTGTTCACTCTGATCACTGACAGTAGCCCTGCTTTGTTTCTCCCTGCCCTACCCATCCACCAAATGAGAAACAGTAAGTAAGCACAAGAAGCAGGGCCTTTTTAGGAATGGCACCAATGCTTTGAAATTCTGTTACCAAGAAAGCCAGCTGGGGGTATCACTGTACTGGCTGGTTAAACATGACTCTTTGGGAAGGTCTTTGGAGGTTAGTGGCTAGCAAAGATCGTTCCACTGTCCCTACTCTTGCTATATGTTTATTGCATCGCTTTATTTTAAATTTATAGCTTATTTTAAATTTAAATTTCTTGCTGTTATCTGCTTTGAACTCCTGAATCCTGATGGTGGTGGGAGTGGTGATGATGATTTTGAAATAGACAATCTGCTGCTGACAGTCACTGAAGGAGATGGGAGAGAATATATAGAATCATAGAATCATAGAGTTGGAAGAGACCACTGGGGCCATACAGTCCAACCCCCTGCCATGCAGGAACACACATCAAAGCACTCCCAACAGATGGCCATCCAGCCTCTGCTTAAAAACCTCCGAAGAAGGAGACTCCACCACACTCTGACGCAGCATATTCCACAGCCAGACAGCTCTGACCGTCAGGAAGTTTTTCCTGAGGTTCAAGTGGAATCTCCTTTCCTGCAGCTTGAATCCATTGCTCCTTATCCTAGTTCTCTGGAGCAGCAGAAAACAAAACCACCCCCTCCTCAACATGACATCCCTTCAAATATTTAAACATGGCTATCATGTCCCCTCTTAACCTTCTCTTCTGCAAACTAAACATACCTAGCTCCCTAAGCCTCTCCTCATAGGGCATGGCTTCCAGACCCTTCGCCATTTTGGTCACCCTCCTCTGGACACGCTCCAGCTTATCCATATCCTTCTTGAATTGAGGTGCCCAGAACTGGACACAGTATTCCAGATGAGGTCTAACCAAAGCAGAATAGAGTGGTACCATTACCTCACTTGATATAGACACCATATTGATGCAATCAATTATTGATGCAACCAAGAATCACATTGACTTTCTTGGCTGTCACATCACACTGCTGACTCATGTTCAGCTTGTGGTCCACCAAGACTCCTAGATCCCTTTCACATGTACTGCTATCCAGCCATGTGCCCCCCACCCTATATTTGTGCATTCCATTTTTTCTGCCTAAGTGTAGGACCTTAATTTCTCTCTGTTGAAATTCATTTTGGCCCAGCTCTCCAATCTGTGAAGGTCATTTTGAATGTTGATCCTGTACTCTGACGTATTAGCAACCCCTCCCAATTTGGCGTCATCTGCAAATTTGATCAGCACGCCTTCTACTCCTTCACCCAAGTCATTGATGAAGATGTTGAATAGCACTGGGCCCAGGACAGAATCCTGCGGCACCCCACTAGTCAATTCCCTCCAGGATGAAAAGCAGCCATTGGTGACCCTGTCCAGTAACCCTGTCCATTCTATGTCGGCGATTCACATTTATTATTCTCCCATGAAGAAGCACATAACTCCAAAATGTACAAAATGTTGTGCAAATGTTGAGAGAATTTCATATTCTCCTTCTTACTGGTATATGAATATAGAACATGCCACAGTGTAACATCAACTGGTTGGATTTCCTTTTTCTTAACTAGATGTTTCTGTTAAACTTCTTACTCAAATTGCAATTATCACATATCGTAACTGCAAAAGTACTTGATTCACAAGAATTGCTGCTCTTTGTCCTCTCTCAACACTCTTTTTCTTTCACATTGTTCATTCTCTCCCATCACCAATCTGGTATTCACTGAGCTTGCTCACCCACAACCACCACCAATCTTGCTGGGAGGAGGGCCTTCTCTAAATATATCTTTCTCTTCACTCTTTTTCCTTCCATTAACTGGGAAGGCTTTATATTTAAAGGGGCCTGCAATAAAAAAGCACTAATGGAGCTGCTTATATGCCTTCTGGAGAAATTAATCATTCAGTCTTGATTTCAGCGTTGTCTTTAGGGTAGGATAGAAATTTCTGCCACCTAGTGATTGAAGATAGTACCGCAGGATCAGATAGATTTTTAATTAACTCAGAGTACATCCAGACAGATTGAAAAGTCCCAGATTTTGTTCCCATTTTTTCCTATTTTATTTTGCTGTTGTATGCCTTCAAGTCATTTTCATCTTATGGCAATCCTAAAGTGAACTTATCATAGGGTTTTCTTCTAAGATTAAAATAATCTGACCTGAGAAACTGGTATAAAAAGTCTAATTGTGCCGGGAGCTGACAGAAAACACTGTATTCTGGAATAAATAAAATCTGTCTTGATCTCTAAAATTGGAAAGAACAGGAAGAAAATCTAGAACTTTCCAATCTTTTTAATATGTCTGGATGCACAGTAAAACAAATAGATCAATTTAAAAAGCAAAATTACCCAAAGGTGCATAACCTTAGAGCTCCCTTAGTATTCATGTCAGCTAATACAGTATCTAGATTTCATGGTTTCTGAGTTATAGGAGCGATAAGACAAATTTCTCTTTTATTATTATTGATACCCCACCTTCCTTACAAGGTGCTTATGGTGATAAAGATGGACCTCTCTCCTCTCTGACTTTTTATTCCAACAATCCTGTGAGACAGGTAAGTCTGAGAACTGGAGACTGTCAGAAGGTCACTCAACAGGGTTCATGACTGATCTGGAATTTGAACTTGGGGTTTTGCAATTCTAATCCAACCATTACAATACATTGGCTCTCATTTACAGTCTTATGTTTAAAAAGGGAACACCTTTTTCAGTGAGTATAGCATCAAATAATGGCTACCATGCCTCAAGTAAACATTCTCCAGAGGGGAAAGATTGTTCATATATTCACCTATGAGTCCATGAGTCTAGCATATGTTGATTCAGCAATAAACTCTACTGAGTCCAGTTGGGGTGAGTCTCAGTTAATGGGTAAAGGATTGTAGCCCCATGATGAAAGATTGAATAAATGTATAAAGGTGTAAATCTGCCCCAAGCTAACATGATTCAATAAGCAAAACAAAAGGAGGAACTAAGGAATTAAAGATTAAATTATTCTGACTAGTATTTATATGATAATTGGTTAGTAACATGAAAGTCAAAAACTCACATCATGTATCACTTATCAAGCAAGCAATCATCATAGGTCTGTTACCCTAAGAGATGAGGGCCATTGGGGTCCACCCACAATGTCGGCATCTCTTTAGAATTTATAGCTCAAAGGAGGTCTGTAAGAGGAGAGTAACAGCAGGATATTTTCACCTATGCTTACCAATATTAACTGTAGAGAGGATTCTAATTAAAGTTAACAAAAGGTTTTATTTGAATTGACAGACACACAGGAAATCAGACACTCTTAAGAACCATACAAGGCTATCTGAAAGTGAGGCAAGAAATGCTGGATAGAGAGAGATTGAGTGGAAAACATGATAGTTACCAGTCCTGAAACAGAAGGTCGAAGCAGAGTGCTTCAGTCAGCGTCTGAGGGTAGCACAGAAGAACAGCAGTGTGGGGCACCATGTACAACATATTACAATTGGTTGAGGTCAAAGCTAGGGTTTTTATACCCTATTTCACACACTGAAGAGGTGCGTTGACAAAGTTGTGATGGCTTTCTCACGGGACTAACAAAGGGGTCCAGAATGGGCTGATTGCTTTAACTCTGGACTGACAAAACATTGATGGGACTCATGACAATCTCTTAATGTTCAGTCAGGTAGGGTGTATGGGGAAGATCTCCATAGGGTAAGATTTAGGATTGTTCTCTGATTGCTCACCAATCTGGGCAGTTCGTCTTTCATTGTATTATAAAATGCCAAGAGCCTGAAGCGGTGAAGGGATTAGTACAAACCCATCAGTGTTGGGATTTCCACATAATCTTATCTGAACTTTCATGACCCTGAACATGTCTCCAGCCAGCATAGCCCTGAATACATACAGCCAGTGTGACCCCAATCACGTTCCTCTGTCATTAATAGGTTCAATTTATGAAAATTGTATATCTCATAGGCAGCATGGTAAGGTTTGGTAACAAATCCTTTCACCCTGTCATAGAAAAGCTGAGAAGTGATAAACCTTTGCAGGACTAGCTATTTCACTTGTCTAATTTGTACAATTTGCATCGAAACTGTCAGCTCATCTAACTTTATTTTTTAATTAATCCAGTTTGTAGACAAAATTTCACCAGAATCCAGGGCAGTCCACACTGGCAACAAGTGGAGTGGCTAGAGCTCTAACCCACTCTGTTTAATGATTCTCATCTCCTTGCTTCCACTTAGGGAAAATTCCTTCTACTTGCTCCACCTTTGGAAACACCACCTATCAGTCATGATAGCTAAATGGGAGTACTGCATTTAGAGGCAATTTAGAGCTGAACACCAGAAGTTTTAGAACAAGCAGGAGCAAGGAGTGGTGTTCTCCCGTCTTGTTCTCTTTGAAAAACTCATACATGTATTGGACTTGTCATTGTTGGGAATGTTCTAAATGTGAAGTGAAATATCCCACAGAAATCACACAGGAAGCTGTCTTATACTGGCTCAGACAATAAGTCTATTTACTTTTTATTGCAAACACTAGCTGTCAGCTCAGATTGGCAGCTACATTTTAGGCTACATTCTTACCTAGAAATCCCAAGTACTTCCCTGGTGTCCTCCCATCCAAGTACTAAGCAGGCCCAATTCAGCTCAGCTTCCAAATCAGAAAACATCAGGTGTGTCACAGAGAATGAACCTGTATTTTTCCTCCCTCTGGGATCATACCAGCTCTTTTTTTTATTACTAGTATTAAGAGGGGGCAATCTAAATCTAGTAACTGGCAAAGGGAAGCCATCATGGTGTAGTGATTTAAGTGTTGGACTAAGATTCCAGGAGATATGGGTTCACACCCCCACTCATCCATGGAAACCCACTGGGTATCTTTGGGCAAGATACATTCTCTCAGCCTCCAAGAAAGGCAGTAAGGAATCCCTTTGAATAAATCTGCCCAAAAATCCTGTGATAGGGTCACCGTAAGCCGGAGTCAGCCTGGAAGGCATACAACACAAAAACAACAGCTAGCATAGGAGGGAATCTTAACCTAGCCCCCCAGTCACTGTGGCCCCAATGAGTTCCCCTCTACCCATCTATTTTTATACATATCATGGGGAAGTAAAAAAAAAATCCTTCACAGAATTCCCACATCACCTGATTTTGGACTTTGGTAATATAAGTATCACATAAGTGGATATAAGCATATCTCTGAAGGCAAAACTATGGCCTGGGTTGCAAATGTTAAACAAACACCTAAATCAGTAGTTCTCAACCTGGGGGTCGGGACCCCTTTGGGGGTCGAACGACCATTTCACAGGGGTCGCCACTCCTCAATCCTCCCCCTCCCTTTTAAAAGAAGGTGGCCACACAGCCAATAGGAGCAGTGCTTCTGAGACCCTTGCACTGGGAGGAGGGGAGAGGAGGCATGCTGGGCGTTTCCCCGTCTTTCCCTGGCTGGTGGGAAAGCACTGGAGGAGCCAAAATGCATCTGCTTATGCTGCCACCATCTTTCCTCTCTCGCTGTCCTTTCCTCCCTGCGCCTTGTGTAAAATGTGGGCTGTTTTGGCATTGCCTTTGGGAGTGACTGGCTTTTTGAACTGTGGAAACCCAACATTCAGAACTAGAACTACTGCCTTAATTCTGGCATTGATGGACGCTTTCTGTGCTTAAACAAGGGGGAAGGGTTACCAGTTTTTAGGCATTAGAAGTCTATCCAGAGCAGTGATTTAGGGCAGTGTTTCCAATCTATTTGGAATAATAAATAAATAAATAATAATTAACAAAAATGATTTTATGGTTGGGGGTCACCACAACATGAGGAACTGTATTAAGGGGTCACGGCATTAGGAAGGTTGAGAACCACTGACCTAAATCATTTTCCCCTTGTCTTCCCAAACTAGTTTCCCATTTCCATTCCTTCCCAAATCAATTCTACTTCAATTAATTTGCTTCCCCCAGCTCATTTCCTCCTTGAATCCCTCAAAACAAAGAGAACCCCTGTTACTTCCCATTACTTTTTCAAGTCACTCAAACCTGCACAAAGCTCTCCTGCCTCCAGCTGAAAGGGGCAGGACTCACTGTTTTAAAAAGTCAGCGGCAGCCACTTGAGGTCCCAGGAAAACCAGCCTCACTGTGTTGCTCTAGCACACTTCCATCAAAAATGCAGGTACCAGTGGGGGACTTTGGCATCCCCCACAGAAGCAATCAGGCAGGCAGGCAGGCAGGGCATCCTGAAAGTGGCTAAACAAACATGGTCTACCACCTTCAAGGGGAAGAGTGTGGAAAACTCTCCACACTGCAACCAGGATGAAAAACTACAACAGCGAAAACAAAAGAAGTCTGGGGATGGTTGGAGTAGTGGATAGATGGTGCAGGTATGGCACTGTGGAGGACACATTTTTAATTAATTAATTCCCCACCTTTGTCCTAACAAGGGACCCAAAGCAGCTTACAATATAAGTTAAAACAAAATACAGCTAGAACAAAATATAGTATTAGTCTTTAAACTACCAAACAATCTAATTAAAACATGAAGTTAGAACCATTAAAAACACATGCAAAGCATAGCAAGAGAAACAGCACAAGTCATTCAGCTCCAACTAGTTAAAAGCTGAAGTCCTGCTGCTGAAAAGACAGCAGAAAGGGAGACAACTGAGACTCCCTTGGGAAAGAGCTCTCTAACCTAGGAAAAGCCACTGAGAAAGTTCTCTCCCATGTCCTCAGCAGACAAGCCTATGAGGGTGGTAGAACCACTTGAAAGCCTTCCATCAAAGACTATAAGAGTCAGACAGACTCATACGGAGAAATATGGGCTTTCAGATAGTCAGTGATGTGACAGGCACTACTCAGTAGATGCCTGAGGCAACTACACAATAAATTGCACATTGGATCTCCATAGTAATGGTTTGGAGTGGGAGGGAGGAGGAAGGAAGAGCAGAGGGAATCAAAGTGTATTAGCAAAGGCAAACTGCTCTTTGAGAGCAGACTTCCCTGCAACAGTAGCAAAACCTAAACAGAAGAGGTCTGCTTTGTATACCCTGCAGCTAATGAATGACACATGTCCAGTCCTATCTTCCAAAAAAACCCAAACACTGCTCCACTAACACCACCTGTGGAAGCCTGAATGATGCTCTACTGAGACTTGGGGTCCAAATAGTTAAGTACACTTCATATAAAGATAAGAGTGGGAGAGAAGAGAAGAATACGAACTTGCCCAAAATTTACTGAGCAGCTCAGCCAAGATCCAAAGTCCTGTAGCCAAGACCACACTGCTTTCCTTGACTTAATAATCATATGCTAATTCACCACAGGATGTTGATAAAATGTGGATGAGATCTTTTCCACTTAAAAGTCTCAGTAAAACAGTGCAAACATACCAAGAGAGTCCAAACTAGTTAGCTGACCTCTAAAGTTACACACACATATTCATTCTGGTTGTAACAAGTATTTGTCTGGCAAAATGCACCAAGAAGCATTAGATGGCTTTACAGATGTCATTTACCTGGATTCAGTTAGATCTCAAAGACTCACATTCCTTTGCCTCACCAGTTAGATGCAGATGTGTCAACGAAAGGGTCAGGGTGGAAGGGGGGAGGGAGTCACTTTATAAAACACAAGAGAAGTGACTGTTTCAAAAGAAAGATTAATCACACATTAGAAACAGAAGCCCCCTGCATTCCCCCATGGCAGCAGCATCCCGAGCTGTTATCCATCTCTCACTTACCATTTTCAGCATGTCTGCCGCTGGAGGTGTAACCTTAGATCGGTACTGATTGTGCAGGTCCACGATCAGCTTCTTGTCCTCACTCGTAAAGGACCAGCTCAGCTCCATGGCTGTGAGCAACAGGAGGAGGAGGAAGGGGAGGAGGGGAATTCGCAGGCCTGAGCTCAGCATTGTGGCACTGTCTTGTTTTAACAGCCCACGGGTCTGGCAGACAGCTTTAAATCCCTTCCCAGAATAAGGAACACCCAAAGCCCAAGATCGCAAGGAAGAAATTTATCTTTTTACTAGAATGCCTTTCAGATCCAAAGAGGGGACACACCCATTTCACATAGTATCACGGATGGAAGAAGAATAATGGTCCTTGAGGGAGAGTCAGGAGAGCCATGCCCATTTGCTGGAGTCAGTTGGATGCATGAAACCTATATGTGCATCGTTTATTTCTTCAGTAAGAGGAACTTGATTTGGGGATCACACTGTTGTAATCTGATGCTTCACACATCACTAACCCTAACATCCAACCCACATAGATTTGCACATATAACCCCCCTCCCCACATTCGTCTCCAGACATGTTTAACATGCAAATGAAAGAGGGAGAATTGCCCACAAGGAGAACTTCACCCATTATTTTTTCTGAAAAGGAATGTGCTCCTTTGCTAGAGTGTTGGGAGCATGTTATGGCTCAACTAGACAGCGACATTGAGGGTTGTTGTTGTGTTGCATTTTTTAAGTTAGGACCCAAGCCATTACCATGTTAGTTCAAGCCCTGTAGTCTTTCCACACCATAGGTTGTCTACAGAACTCAGCCTCCAGTAATCTGCACTACAGTTGTGAATTCCAGTTCATTTGCAAATTGCAAATCAATAACGCAGAGCATTTAAAAAAATACACAGAAGGGGCACTTTTTTACCAGCATCAGTTATCAATAAGAGCAAAATGGCTGGGGAAAGTAACAAGGTGTATTTGTATTGCTTTGGCATTATCTGAGATTTGATACCATGTAATATATTTGTATGACCACTGTACGTTAGGATGGTTCAGCAAAGGGATCTGTGCCCCATATGGGCTGTCACTCTAACCTGGAGGACCAAACTTAAGCAGACATGTTTCAAACAGGACTGCAATGTTGTATGTAATTGATTGTGTTTGGAAAGTATACGGTACACAAGACAAGCAGCTCATACAGCTAACAGTGTTTCCCAATGATGCTTCTTTGTGCGTAATATTTGTGCACTTGTTCCATGTTTTGTGAGATCCAAACTTTTATCTGCAAGATATTGCTTGTTCATAAAAATCTGTCTGACCTGAAATAGCTTGTTCCAGGAAAATGATGCCATTTCCCCCCCCCCCGAGAACAGCCATTTCAATTTTGAATGTTATGTAGAATATGGCAGCAGGCCACAGTCACTTATTAGATTGTATTTATGAAATCACTAGTGATGAAAAACAGTTTGCTGCCTCTCATTCCCATGCTTTGTGATTTTATTTTCTTTTTTAAAAAGAACACATTCAAGGCAGTGCTTCTTTAAGCACTACAGAATTCACCATCTAATCAGAATAACAGTGCTACCCTTTTCTCTTTGAGCAATGCCCCACCATTCTGTGAACTTTCCATTTCTCTTTATAAATTATTTTAAATCATCTTTGTAATTTGTATGAAGGTTGCATAGTGCCTAGTCTCTAGCAAAGGAACGTAACAGCTACAGCAACTCTTTCTCCTTTTTTATACAGTATATGAAGCTATTGTATTATGCAACCATATATAATGCAAAGATATAACTTGTTGGTTTTTTCTTGGTTAGTTCTAAAAGCAGATGATGTACTGCTAGGAAAAATATATGGAATAATAATGCTGAAATAAGTCCTGAGCTTATAAGTCCTGCTTATATACACACAATCATATTATAGCTAAAATTTTCACACCAGACTTTTTATATCAGTCTATTCTGAGCTCACCAAGCAAGATATTGACTGCCTTTCATACCCTTACTGTGGTATTATGTAGAGTTGGCACAGAATTCCATATTTCCCCACTAGTCATTGGACTATATATACCATTTTAATGAATTTGCAAACTAACTGTAACACACATGAATGATAAATAATCTCAGGGCCTTTCCACACTACACTGTTATAGTGCTATTATTCCACTTTCACCATCCTATGGAATCCTGGGGTTTGCAGTTTACGGAGGGACATTTAGAATTCTCAGCCAGAGAAGTCTTTGGCCTCAGTAAACTACAAACCGCAGAATTCCACAGGATGTTGAAAGTGGAATAATAGCACTATAACAGTGTAGTGCGGAAAGGCCCTCAGTCTCTACCTACAGCTGAAAATTATCTGTCTTTTCATTTTGATTGGTAGGATGTTTGTACATTGTCGTGTGTCTTCAAGTCATTTCCAACTTATAGCAACCTTAAGGCAAACCTATCACAGGATTTTCTGGGACTGAGAGTGTATGACATGCCCAAGGTCACCCAGTGGGGTTTTGTGACCAAGTGGGCAATTGAACCCTGGTCTCCAGGATTATAGTCCACTGCTCGAATCACTATATCACACTGGCTGTCTGCTTGTACCTACTTACAGCCAAATAAGATGGTCTGATAAGGGCATCCCATTATCATTTTGGATCACATTAATGCAAAGTAATTTCAATCAGAAATGAAAAAGCTGCTTCTAGAGACTCTTCATGGAAATATTAAGGATGTGCCAAAGGAGAGGGAGACCATCCACAGTCATAGGTGGTCAAGATGAGCTGTCCTTTAGGTCATAGCTCATTAACTAGTTCTGTTCAAGATAATCTCTAAAAGTATAGTTTTATTTCATTTCACTGAAGTCTATGTGGCAGGAAGAGTCTCTGCCACCCAAGGGTCATACCAGGTCTAATGGCTTAGAGGTCTAATAACTTGGAGTTATGGGAGATATTTTGATTGAACAAGGAACCTCTTGACAGTAAGAATGGTTTACAATGGAACCAATTGCCAAAACAGGCCAAACGGGAAATCCAAAACTCAAACCACTACACTACAGTAGTATAGTGGTTAAAATGACATAAGCCCTGTCTTAAAACAATGGCACTAGCACTGGGGCCCAAGAGCCAGTACAAGCAAGGTTGAAGGGGCCCAAACTGAAAAGAATGGAACACATAGTTACATATTGATTAGTGATATATAAAATATACATAATTCCACCGCCCTATATATTTCAGTCAGTCAGTGCTCTTGTCCATTCTTTTATCTGCAGAGTTTTCATTCCAGATTCCCTGTCTCCATGCACTAACAGAATTAGGATTGAAAATAAGGCATGCTAATACAAAGCTATTAATATGAATTTATATATACAAAAAAAGTGGCTACCTCCTTCTTTTCTGCATTATCTTTCATCATCATCCACCACTTTTTAAAAAATAGCACAGTATTTCTACAGGCATATGCATGAACACTTTATCTCTGTAAATTTCAGGGGCAGGGGAGCCTTCCCAAATTTTGTTGAGAGAAGGCAGACAGGCATCATGAACATACTGCCCTTTTGAAACTGGGACAATCTGGTACAAGTAGATTCCATGGTGGATTTAGCTGGCAATCCTATCAGTAATCTCAACCAATGAGTCAAATGCCAAGATTACCTGTTTGTGAAGTGATCTGTTATGTCATGCTTTCTTGGTAAATTTCTGATGCTGGGGACAAAAGTCATGGCACATTTCTTCTCTACGTAAAAAGGTTATGTCTAGAAATCCACAACATGGCCATGTCATTTCTTGAAAAATGTCTGCTGCACTGTACGTGGAACTGCTTTGAACTCATGAAGAAGATTTAAAGCATAACTACGCTCAAAGCATAACTACGCTCAAAGATGATATGAGAATAGTTTGGAGAAAGCTTGAGGTTTCTTAGAAGACAACCTCAGTGTTAACATTTAAACAAATGTTTCATTGTTCCCAAGCTACAGACTCAAACTTAAGTTATCAATATACACATAATGTCTTCTCTACCAAGCTCCAGATTGATTTCTAGAAGACATGAACAGGGGATTAATAATGCAATATACAAATAATTATTTTAAAGGGATATTTTAAAAGCCCTATAGCAACACCAACATATTGCATAGAGTTTATTGGCTAATGACACAAAATAAATTATTCAGTGCAGATCATGAACATTTTGAAAACTCATCAGCAGCTAAAAAAAATGGAGATAGGAAAAGAGCTGTTTAAATCCTTGCTTTCAGCACTTCATCAGGATGCTGTGATGTGAGTGAAAAATGCCAAAGGGATAAACAAGCAGGTGAACAGGCATTCCAATAAGAACACAAAGGAAACAGAAGGGTGAAGAAAACAACAGATCAGTTGAGGTGACTTTGGCATTGTACAATTAATTTCAAAAGAGCCTCAAAGTGGAAGCAGGAGAGAAATGAGTGGGATCAGGATCACGGTGTTTGGCAAAGTGAAAAACTTCTCTCTGGCACCATATAGGAGCAGAGATGGCATTTGCAGTGGTTCCACACCAACAGGAGAGAAGTTAAAACCTCTTCTTTGTGCTCATTGTCCTAAACCTCATCCCTCCCGCATACCACACCTATTTAAAATCACATTAAAAACTTCACCGGGCACTGTGTAATATAACATTAAGTTTAGCTGGAGGCCTATCTCCTGTATCTTATGCCACAAACTGTGGGTTGACATTAACGTGAAAGTATACCATCACAGCAAATATCAGATGAATTGGTCCCAGGGACTGGATCTTCTTGTTGGGGGCTCTGCAGCTCTCTTGTGCATCACATTCTATGTATCTCTGTGTGCACAATTGAAAATGCAGGAAGCAATACCAGAGAACAGCATGATTATACATGATCATAGTGCTGGGATGGGTGATGCAGTGGATAAAGCAATCTGCAAAATAGGTTAGAAAGAAAAACACAGAATCCGTCCTGAACACAAACGAGCAAGTGCCCACAGCAGCAGGCTGGGGAGTAGGAGTGGTTGAGTAGTCAGATCAGTCTAGGTCAGTCATGGGTTAGCTGAGCAGGAAACAGGGAGAAGCATGTGGGTGGCCTTTAGCCAGTCCAAAAGTTGTACTGGAAGATCAGAAGTCCAGATGCACAAGCCAGCAAAGCAGAATAGTCCTAAATGTAGTCAGTTCAAGGCTGAGAAAAAACAGGAATGTGAGAGAGTACTGCCTAGCAACCAGATAAGACAGTTGTCAGCACTAAGGTTGAGAGGCAACTACCGTGATATTTGTGAGCAGCTCCTTCAGGGTCACAAGCCTCTCATTAGTGCTAATTGGGTGAGCATTTATTATTTAGACAACATAGAGCTTGGTGTTGCTCTATTTCTCAACAAAGGATGGGGGCATGTCATCTTCAGCATCTGCCCTATTTAATTTTCTCCACTTGTAGTGTGCACTATATCATCTAAACATAAAAATAGAAAGTTCCCATCCACACATGTCCCCAAATTACTATGTTGAAGGATTTTGTGCATCATTTTTCTCTTCTGCAATTCACCCAAACTTTATCTTGGAGCAAATACAAGTATAATATGGCTTTCAGGGACTGGATGCATGAAATCTCTACTTCTACATATGCCCTCTTGTTATTTGCCATCAAATTGACTTTGATTCATGGTAACTGTATGTCTGAGAGACTTCCAAGAGCCCTGGTCATTAGTAAGTGGAGTCTTGTAAACTCAGGACTTTGACTTCTTCAACTGAGTCGCTCCATCTGTAATACAGTCTTCCTCTTTTCTTACTACCTTCAACTTTTGTTTAGCATTAGTCCTTTTTCTAATGAGTCGTGTCATCTCACGATTATATTCAAAGTATGAATTTTGTACTGAAAGTAATGCCCACCAGGTCACAACTCTTTTATTAACAACATGAGACATGTGCAACAACATATACGTGTAAAGTAACTCTTTGTCTACAACAAGGTACTATTCAAAATCATCTCCACCAGTTGCAATGCATTTATGCCACCTTTGAATCCATTCATCAAATCTACTAAAAATTCTTACTAGCACTCCTTCATCCAGTGTCTGATAACATCTTCCAGTTCACCTATATCATCAAAGCCCTGTCCCCAAAAGCCTTTCTTCATCCAACAGAACAAATGAAAGTCTGAGAGTGTCAGACTGGGACTGTAAGGCACATATACCATTGACCGTCCTATTTGTGCAAGAACCTGTGCTGTTGCCAAAGAAGTGTGGGATTGTGCATTATTGCAGTGTAACTGGACTGTATAAAGCTGTTTTTTTGGTCTTTTATTACAGATGGCTTCTTAAAAGTTTTTGGAATGATGCAATGTAGCAGTCACTGTTCATTGTTGTACCACACTCAAGCAAAGTTGCCCCCTTGTCATCCCAGAAGACATTTTCACCATAATCATGTGTGTGAAGCGCTGGCTTTTGAATTCCTTTGGTCTAGGGGAGGTAATGATGCCACTCCATGGACTGATTTTTCATCTCTGGATCATACATTTATGCCCAGGCCTCATCACCAATGCCTGAAAATGGTGCCCTTCTGGCCTTCAAAAAATACCAATAGTTCTGAACACACATGCAGGCTCTTCTCTTTCAAATCAGCTGTTAATTGAGGAGGAACCCACTTGGCACACATTTTCCTGTATCCAAGGTTGTGCATAATCTGCTCAACAGCACTGTGACCACGGTCAATTTCCTTGACAATCTCTCAGACAATCATACACCAGTCTGGGTGAATCATGACATCCACCCTGCTTTGATTTTCATCAGTGACTGCTGTTGATGGCCTTCCACTACATGGTTTGTCTTCAACACTGGTTTTGCCTTCTTTAAACCTTTTCACCCCTCTTTGCACGTTAATCTCGTCAATTGTTGCTTCATCACACACATTTCTGAGCCTTCTGTGGCTGTAGACAGCAGTACATCCTTCTTTTGTCAAGAACTCAATGACTGCTCTTTGTTTCTATTTCATATCCATGGTTATGCAACACCCAGAAATATAAAAATTATGCCAGTCATGCAGTAAGAATTACTCTGTCTGGTGGTGTAATAGCAGCCCATTTGGATTAATATTGTCAGAGAAAATGGTGCATAGGTATTACTTTCAGTTCAATCCTCATACAATAACTTCAGTTTCGTCATCTGGGCTTCTGGTGAAAGTTTAACTCTATTTGCATTTGGACCCACTTAATTGTCTTTTGGGCAATCTGTCAACTCTTCTCTAGCACCATGTTTCAAATTATTTCTGTCAACTTTCTTCACTGTCCAGCTCCTGCAACCATACATAGAAATTGGAAATACAATGGCATGGACAAACATGACTTTAATATTTAATGATATATCTTTACACTTTGTAGTTGCCCTTTCTAATCTTGTAAACTGGTATCTTTAAATTCCTATATCTGAATTTGGCAATGACAGGAAAGAGAATACAGTGAACTGAGAGAGCCAGCATTGTGTAGTGGTTTGAGTGTAGTGGAGACCAGGGTTCAATTTCTTGCCTGGCCATGGAAACCTGTTGCCCCCTTGGTAAGCCCTGTCCCGGGGTCTACAACTTTGATATAAAATTAATCTAACCCACCAGAGAGATTACCCGGATGTGCACACAGGCAGTAACAGTCGTACAATCGAACGCACCAGGTCAGACCAGTAAACTCCCCAGTCGCGTAGCCACAGGAGACCTCATGTTGTGATAACCCATGGAGGACAAAAGGTCATCAATCTTTAAGGAGTCCACTTGAAGGGAGTAAAAGTGTTCCCGGAAAGTTGGGCACTGGAAGCAATAAAATCTTATCAAATCGATCTCCAGAAACTCATACCGCAATCCCAAAGCGGAGGAAGATCCGGTTATTTAGATGACATCTTGTTATCACCTTGTTGTTAAAGTCATTCATTGGACCTTTTTGTGTGATTTCTGACTGAGTCTGACCCCATAAAAACTGGGTAAAAGATCTCGCTAGGTACCCTCTTGCCTCTTGCATTGCTGTTGCTTGTGCTCCATTGAGCTTATTTTCCCCATCACTTGGAGCATATCAAGGTATCCCTCTGGGACCCCCAGATTTTCAGGGTAACAAACTCACTGGCTGACCCTGGCACATCACACACTCTCAGC
Source organism: Ctenosaura bakeri (assembly GCA_948474755.1). Classification (NCBI taxonomy): domain Eukaryota; kingdom Metazoa; phylum Chordata; class Lepidosauria; order Squamata; family Iguanidae; genus Ctenosaura; species Ctenosaura bakeri. The sequence continues at coordinate 411,996 of CAOLHI010000877.1, read as the reverse complement.
CCTAGAAAGTCCCGATAGGGTCACCTTAAGTTGCTGTAAGCACACATCAATAACAGCAACAACACTGAACTGAGCTTTCCATACAAACAGGAGAAGTATGCTTTCGAAGAGGTGGGTTGTGGGGTTATTCCTGTTGTATTCGTCATCACCAAACTTCCTAAGTATTCTATCCCACATGGTTCTGTAATAAAATTGCCCAGTGGAATCTCCACTTTGCATTTCCCATGAGGCTGCAAGTTGCCAAATTAACACCCCTCTAGTATGGTGCATTTGAAATATGTATGTATACCCAGATATAATAATACCATTGCCATGGTATAGTAGTCCTTCAACTATTTTGGCAAACATGCTAGTAATAAAAAGTGAGTTGGGAAGCTGTTCCATCAATCTGGGATCCTGTCCACAATTGTTTGTTTTGGAACAAACACATGCAGCACCAAATTATAGAGCAGGGATCAATTTCCCACCCACAGACTGACGAACATCTATTCTACAGGATCTGCTAGACAAATATTAGCTAAGCATATGAAGAATGTGGCTTTTATTATTATTAAGTGCTTTAAACACAGAAATATATGATCCAACTTTAATAATTCTGGCTATAGCTACAGGAAAAGCAATGTGGCTACGTAACAGCTGCATGTGCTTTACACTTTGACACATTGTAGACTTGTAGCCAAAATGACAGGCTTTCAATGAGGCCCTGTAGTCCTGCACATAAAACTTAAGGAACATATGAACTGTCCTACTGGCTCAGATTCGATGTAGCTATCCCCACATATCCCCTCAAAGGGCAACTAAAGCCAGATGTCTCAGAAGAATGCCAAAAATCCACAGTGGGCAGATGTGGCCTCATCTGTACGCATGGTAGTTTCATCCAAGAGCTTAATTTTGTCTCAAGTCCAAAAAAAAGCTTTGTTTTGAAAACATAAAATACCCTCTTTCTGAAAATTCATTGCTGTCTAAATAACAAATCGTTCTACATTGTACATTCTAAATATTGTTCTATGTAAAAGCTGTCCACATAAACATGTGGAGAGAGAACCTTGGGCCTCACTGGAGTATCAACATTACAAGAGTTCTTGCGTGTGATGTAGACACATGAAATCTGATCCATTGTCCAACACACCCTGAACGTTAATCAATTCTGAGAGGCATTTGTACATCTCTCTCTCACACACAGTGGTTAAATGCCAGTAATGCAAGCCACAAGGTTGTGAGTTCAATCCTGCCCAGCTCCAAGGTTGAGTCAGCCTTCCATCCTTCCGCAGGTCGGTAAAATGAGTACCCAGCTTGTTGGGGGCATGTATAGAAATGTTTTGAAATACATGCTATTTGTAAGTTGTTCGCCGCCTCGATCCATATGGAGAGGCGGGATACAAATTAATAATAGCAATAACAATAACAATAATAATAAATGAGACAATTTTTTCTTTGTAGAAATGGCCCATTGCACCTCAGTTAACAAAAAAAGATTGGAATGGCATGTGTTTCTCTCTACACATTGGTATCAAAGAGGAGAATCAGCTATTATGCTTCCTTGTTTACATTCATATCCCTGCACCTATCATATTTGAACACTTTGAAAGTTGGATATTTCAGGACTAACCATGAAGACTTGGGGAATGAGAACTTCACTTTGTAACAGAGGCCTAGTCAACACTGTAGCACTGAGAGAGAAATCAAACTGGAAACTGGGCTATAAGTGTTTCTTTAGGCTTGGATTTGACTTGGAAGATGTGCTTCCAGTAGGAACCATGATCTGTTTGCACAATACAAGTTCTATTTACTATTAAGCAAATATTTCGTAACTTTTCCTGAAAGTTTTTTTCCTTTTTTAAGAAAGACAATTTCCAGAACCCCCAAGTCAGCACTGGCTAGGGGATTCTGGAAATTGTAATCCAAAAAGATAACTTTCCCAAATTCTGTTTTTACATTAACTGTACATCATACATTCCAAGTTCCCAATCTGAATCTATTGTTGTGTTGGAAAATTCAAGTTGCTCTACCTAGTGAAAAAGCTGCAAATCACTCGGTACCAATTTATACCCAGTGATTCCTAACTCTCACGTTCTCAGTCCAGAAACACCTTTGATGGTTCATGAGAAGCCTGAGTTGATGCAGAATGTGACAACGTTTGTTCTCTGAAGCCATTCGGGTCCTTAATGTGTTTTCAGGCACAAATCAAAGCTATTTTAGATCTACAAAACTCAAGTTGTTGAGTTCTCTCTTTTTTCATTTATTCACTAACTCTCCATTAAATGTCCTTCCAACTGGATACCATGACAATTAGAATTCCAATACAAAAGCAAAAGAGGTATCATTACAAAAAAATCATCCAAAATGAGGAAACTAATCATTTGCCATTATTTGTCAGCTTAGCCATTTCAGACCTATTCAAAAAACTTAGAACAACTGTTTCTACACAGTTCCCTTTCCCCCACGGTTTCAAACACCTCAAATGGAACCTATTCTTTTGAAACAATGCTTTCATTTCTATTCCACTGTGATATTCAAACTCAACTGAGTCTATTTCATACCATCTCATCTGCACCATCTCCCGTCTTTATGATCCTAGTCTTTAGCCCAAAGCTTTCCAAAAATCAACAGAGCCACAGATATTGCAAGCAAATTTAGACAGTTAACAGTCTATAACTTGGCTTAGTTTTGAAAAAAATATGTGCTTTTTTTGGCAAAGAAATGAGAAGTGGATTTGGGGCTTTTTGCATGGGGGTAGGTGAGATGAACTATTTTGTTGCTTCAGAATTGCACAGTAGTTGAAATTCCTAAACACTTTCGCATTTCTCTCAGAGAGTTTCCCTTAATCCATATGGTGGCACAGAGAAAACAGCAGCTCTTAGTTGTGATACAGGGTTGTTTTTTTTTTCATTTTTTAATAATGAAGAAAAGCCATGAGGAAAAGTATACCAATAGTTCTATATAACTGCAAAAGGTAAAAATTGACCATGGCCCCCAAACATACAAATCTCATTTATTTACATTTTTTACAGTAATTTCCCAAATGTGTACAAAAGTTTGCAATATATTACTTTATAATTCTACATAAAACTCTGCATGTACTGCATATTTACAGTCTTTCATATGAAGAGTTCCATAATTTGGTGTATACACTTGTCCCACATATATACACATACACACCATACTATTTCCTTGTCACCCCTGAGCCATTACAATGTATAAGTGAGTCATTTCACTCATATTCCCTGCAAAGAGAAATGACATTAAAGAAACAACAACAACAATAAACGTCATTCATTCAGGTCTCAAAAGCAACAGGAAAGCCCAGCATTTCCCTCATTCAATAAAAGAGCAAATTATATTGTTTTCCTTTAAAAGCCATCATATAATTTGCTTTTCTTTAAAATGCAAAATATATGATTTTCTTTAAAAAGTCACCATCAGGCTTCCCTAAACTATTAACTTTTCTACAAAAACTATACAAAGGAGATGAACACTCTTGAGATGTAAATGCCTTCCTTACAAAGCAACTGAAATATCTGACACCAGGGAGTTGGTCTGTAGGGACAGTTAATGCCCACGGTCCACAGTACAGCTGATGAACTATAAGGATGTCCCCCAACTGACAGAACAATGGCTGCAAGCGCTAATTCATATCAAGAGTCCATGACAGGTTCCCAGATTGTCCCTTTCTTGTCAAAGCTAAAGCTTTTCTCCAGGAGAGACGAATCAAAGATTGTTAGCATCTTCCTCCATTTAGCAACAGGGAGTTTTAGCCTCCATACAGTTGCTAAAAGGGGGAAAAAACAAGACTGATATTTTGGCAAGCAGTTCTACCTTGCTCTAAATTGGCTGCTGCAGAAAGTTTTAAAATTTGAAGTCTGAAGGTTGCCAGGTTAAGGAATGCTACAGTGATCTGAACAGCATGGAAGTGGGTGTGTTTAGGCAGCTGGGAAATTTTCTGTTTGAATATCTTATGATCAATAAGCTTCTCCCCATTCCATTCACCTCTTCTTCCCATTATGTCACATCAATTCAATTCACCAAGGCAATGTGGTTTGCTCATAAGGAAAAATCTTTCATTACTAAGAAACTGGCAAGCAAGCTTCACATCTTGGCTTGTGAACTTTAATAACAAAACTTGCCAAACCATGGCACCATGATGAGCCCCTCCTTGGGACTGCAGCCACAGGACTCAGGAATGCACTGTGAGCTCAGACAGACATTGATCTTTGTAAATACTGCAGGACAGCAGAAGAGACAGTGTGCTTCTCCAAAAGAGACAGAGAGAAGTTGAAAGTATATAGCTAAGTTCACACGTGGAACCCAAAGCACTCTGTGCATGAGAGAAATTATCTGTAACTGTAAAAGCAATAATGAGGAATCCAGAAGAGAGAAGAATACCAATACTTATATCTATTCACTGCTTAGAAACTCTGTAACATCCCTAATCCATCACCAATAGTTATAAAAGCTGCAATTTGTCCACACCCCTCATGCCTACTGCACACTTTTACAAAATATTCTTTTCAGATTGTGCATCAAGTGCCAATTACTTTAAGGAAAATTTTAAAAGTTAGTTTGTGTACAGAACAGTCTCCCTTAATCCTTTCAAGATTAGAAAAGAACTCTCACAGACTTAAATTTTAGCTGAAAATACAGCTTATTCTCCTGAGGTTCCCTTCTTATAATCACCTACCAAGTCTTCAATGAAACCAGATAGCTGGCAACACTAATACTCTGGACATTACAGAAAGGGACAGAAACAGAGGCTAAATATGCCTTAGAATGTTATTTTGCATTTGAAATTACAGCAACCAAAAATTTTCAATCTAATTGAATGTTCCTAATCAGCTGAAAATCAGAGAACTTGGATCTCTTGCTCCTACTGAACAAGTACTTCTGCTTTTAATTCCTTGCAGCTTGTGGAAGGGAAGGAGAAAATGTACTGGATGTTTGAAAACAAATGATGTAAACTCCAGAGGGAATGTGACTTGGACATGTGCACAACACCTCCTAGACCCAGATCTGGAAACCTATGCGAAGACAAAGTGCACATGGAAAGCCAGTCCATAACCAGGACAGAGTCATTATCTCCTGCCCAAGAGTCTAACCATTTCCTGATCTTCATCAGAGGTTGCAAGAGAAAAAAAAATATTTTATGGTAACACTTGTATAATGCATGTATTCACTGGCCTTTAAAAACTACTACACTCTAGAGACCTTGAGGCTGATTGTACAACCAATTAATTCCCCTATCCCCACCCTGCTATTAAGCCATCAGTCTCACTGACATAATCCCCTAACAAATAAGCATTCACTACCAAATAAGAAATTGTCTCCATACCTTTGTACATACAAAGTGCTGTTCAATTCTTTTATCTTGTTCATCTGAAAGTTTGTTTTTGATTTGTTTCTTTTGCATTACTTGTACAAAAAGCTAAAATAAATTATGCATACTATAGTTTGTGGTGAACTCTATTCTCGGTGTAGCCCTTGGTAAAAGACGGCATGGTAAAACATGGAAACCTGCTAACTTCAAAGTATAAATTAAAAAACAAACATATATGAAACAACAGCCTACATATATGGAGATGTTATTCATGAAATTCCTGTTAACTTACATAACCCTTGCATTCATTATCAGATTTACCGAGCACTCCTATACATTCTACTGAGAGTCCAGTACAGCCATTTCCTACAACTCCTGTTATTATCACATATCTATTCAACATGCTACTTAACTCTGATGTTGAGAAAGAAAAGCTGCTGGGCTTTTTCCCTTTACAGACCTAAAGCTTGATTACAAAGCATGACCATTTCTTTTATAGAGAAGAGGAAGGGAAATCAAAAAGGTCGGCTATTTGGTCAGGGGAAAATGCTAGGGAAAGAGGCAGATTAAATGTCAACCTTCTAAAAGTCAAAGCCTCTATAGTGTTGATCTTTTAAACATACATGTACCTAACTTCATTGCTGCAAGCTAATTTCATACTGTACTTCAGAAATCTGCTGTGTATGTTTGCAGAACTCGATATATATAAGGAACTGGAATGGGACAACTTTCGTCTATTTGAGCACTACTCAGGAGAATGGGGGCTCTGATTCTGGTAGGGATTTTTAATAGCTACTGTCAAACCATTCAGCATGTATCCAACTCAATTTTCTAAAGGAAAAAATATAGTGTTCCCATTTCTTCTTTGAAACTGACTTACATTTACAAATGAAAAAAGTTTGCTTTTTCTTTTTAAAATTAATGTCAACTTCTTTGAAAACAGAAAAATCCCCAAAAGCATACAAACACATTAAAATGTATGCCCCAGCCCTGACACATCTGCAAGTTATCTTACTCCAGCAGGACCCTAAAGATTCACTCCTGGGAAGCAGCCGTAGAACTGGAGAGAGCACATGCTTGAAACTGATCCTCTCTAAAGACACTGGCCAGCTGAACCTATGAGCAGCAAGAGAAAATGCACAAATCCTGGAAGGAGTTCAAGAACAATCAATGCATTTTAAGATGTGGATAGAAAAAATACTATCAAAACACAGGGAAAGAAGAAAAGGGCAACCATATTGACAGCACAAACATTTAAGAATGTGCTTGCCCCGGTCCTGCCCACAAAGTGTTCATCCATCAGCTGGATGGAATCACAAGCAAAATTTGCACAGAAAGCTTTCAATACCTAGTTTTCTAGGCTCAGGTGGGCAAAATCAGAGAAGACCAAAGTGACTGATTGGTTTGAGGTGCCTAGATTGGACACCACAAAAAGGCCTAATTTATAAAAGAATAGTTTTTAGAATGTTCTGTGGGTAAAAAAGAAAAGAAAAAGTCATCCTCTAGAAAAGTTGGCTGGTTGATGCAGTTATTAGTCACTTTAAAACTATCCTGGATTTGGCATTAAACTGACCCACAGCAGGGAAGCTACAAAGATATGCATTTCAACATTAGTGATGAGAAATGGAAAGAAACTTGCAGAGTGCTCCTCCTTGTCAGCTATACAAACTCCACCTCAGCCACACACATTTGAAGAATGACTACATAAAGTCACATTAGTGTCTGAGTTAGCAAAAAGATACAGTGGTTTTTTTATAGTGAAAGAATGCCTGAATATTATGATAATGCGCAAGTGTCATCACAACAAGGCAAGTGTGAAAAAATGCAGCTGTGGATGAAGTTCTTCTGTAACACAGAACCAGGACCCAAGCATATACTTTCTTCAGGGGACAGCTATATCCCTGCACCACAGATGACATTTCAGTAGTTTGATTGTTCTGCAGAAGTGATCCAGAAACAGATCCATCAGCAGTAATAATGTTACCTCTCCAGGAGGTCTGGAAAGAAGAGTTTAGTGGAAGCTGTGAGAATTCTCTCTTCAGTGTCAAAAGACGGCATCTTTCACAGAGTACACAGTACAGCTCTTTCCCTTCCCCAAAACCCTTCCACATCATTTCAAAGACAAGCTTAAAGAATAGAAGAGAGACAGTGTTCCTCCAAGCCCTATCAAACATTTGAAGGAAAAGCCAAAGGGACAAAGAAGGCCAGATGACGTCTTTTGAAAGTGCACATCTTTCTTCACTGCAGTTGCGTAAAGTAAGAGCAAACACATCCCTGGAAATTGTGGCAACAGCATCCTCCTCTCTTCTGCATTCTGCTTCCTCCTCTATGATCCTGAGTCTTTTGTGCACTGCAATGGTCACAGTTTTAATTGGTAGATCCATCACAAACCACAGTGGGTTCTGATCCTTTGGAATTGAAGCTTGTTGTCCAATAATCCGCATTTGCAAAACCTTACAGGGTGGCAAGGAAGGAAAAAACAATGGATAAGTCTGTTTCACATTATCATTCCTTTTAAAGACAATGATCTCTATAAGCTCTCTTCTCCACGAATTAAACTTACCTTTCTGAATTTATTTTTACTATTAGACCTAATGATGCCCAAGGCACTTCTTTTCCCTCCTCTGAACTGTAGTTAAATTAGAAAGTACATCCTTAAACACCACAAATCTTCACCCTGTCCCCCCTGCCCGGCACTTGTAATCTATGAAGAGAAACATTCTGTATACTTTTTCTGCCCCAAAATAGTGATAAAAGGGGATCTTAAATATAGTAAATAAGTCCTTACAGCTTAAGTTATATGTTCCAGTTCCTTTCTTTCTTCAGAGTACCAAAACTTTACATACTATCTTACAATACTAATGAATGTATTGCAGCATAGGCTGAAATTTGATACATCAGATTGATTAAAAAAAACAGGTTCTTGACCTAAAACAGGGGTGGGCAACTGTGAGGATGATGGGCATGCAGCCCCTTCTAGAGTGACCACAAAGGACAGGACATCACTCCAGTTGCAGAAATCAGCCAAAATATATTGGATTCCCATAGTTTTGTTTTGGAAATCTGGGGGTAGTATAGAGCCTGGGGAGTCAAACTGTCACATTTTTGTGAAGGTCTGTCTATTTTTCTCCTGTTTCCACTTACTTTTTTGGCCAATATTTTTGGGGGAGTCTTGGGGCTTCATGAATCTTGGGGCAGAGTGCTCTAAGGCTGCCAAACAGGCATTTGAAGGGTTGCATGTGCTTACATTACCCTACCCCTGCCCTAAAACATATTTGTTACAATTTATTTGTCAGTCTTTAGGTTGCTGTAACACTCTTTAGCAACACTCTTGCTAAAGCAGATTAATGTAACCTCTTAAACAAAAGCCCTTGCCTGTTCCTCTCACTGGTCTACACTGTTTAAAAAGTAGCTAAAAGTGATGTGGTGATCTATCGAGATGCCTCATGGGCTTGTTTAGTAACATATCAACATATATCATGCCCTTCCTTCCCCTAAACTGTTCTTGGCCTTCTGACTGCTACAGTGCACAAAGCAGAAAGCTCCTCACAATGGCAAGGCATCCTTCCAGGGTGAGAAAAACCATTTAAGAATAACACTTTTTGCGTACAGAGTTCATGATTTTTTCCCCAATATGTAGGGTGTGGAAAACTTCTCTATTGAGTAATAATACTTGGAACATGTAGGGGGCAAAACTGTCATGAATTGTAAGTCATGCCTTGCCATCTTCCAGCACATCAGAAACAATTTATAGCACTGAACAGCAAAGAATGCTATAGGGAGCCCATCTGTTGCAACGTAGCATCAGTTACAACTGTAGTATCAGTACTAACCAATATCCCCAGCTTCCAGTTCCACCACCAAAGCGTCACAATGGTCTCTGCACAATGAAGAAGGGATAACATTCAAAGTAAGCTGGCCACTCCCAACCACAAAGACACTTTGCAGCCTGTAGGTCTACAAAATATAAAAGGAAGGAGCTTCAGAGCTTCCATCCAGATGAAAAAGAGTAAAGCAACACTTTTATACGACAATGAATCTAGAGGAACCAAATGTCAAACAGGTCACCCTTAGTCTGTTTCAGTTAAAAAAAAAAATTGTAAAATCTTTAAGACTAGCCACAAAAGTAAATCAGTTAATCCTAAATTAATCAGTGCTACAAGATATTTTTTTCATTCCCTTTAAGCAGGGGAATCAAAGAGGTAGAAGAACTATTTACTTTAGAGTTGTTTCATGCTATCAAAATCTAACCAGAACCAAACAGAACAGACCGTGTAACTTTAAAACAGGCCATGCTTGATGCCATTTCTGTATTGTGTCTGTACACTTAAGCATTCCTCCCAGGGGTTGCCTCTATCTGAGAAGAAAAATACACACACAAGCAGTAATCATCCCAACCATTAAACTGGGGATGCCAGAACCACCAAGCAGAAGGCACCCTGGAACAGCCACAAGAAATTGTTGCTTGTGAACACCTCACACCAGCAAAGAGATAGTTACAGAAAATAAGTCCTGTCAGTATGTCTAGCACTCAAGAACAATCCGAGTCTGAGACAAGAAGCAGAACCTAATACTTATTTCCACCTTTGCCTACAGGCTACATGTTTGTTTGACATTGCTCCCCCTGCCAACAATCCAAGAGTAGAAGCTGCAGGGGCGTGCATCATGCTGTATGTCTAGCACTCAAGAACAGCCTGAGTATGAGAAAAGAAGCAGAACCTAATACTTATTTTCACTTTTACCTACAGGGAAACATGACTACATGTTTGTTTAATATTGCTTCCCCGCAACAGTCCAGAAGTACAAGCTACAAGGGTGTGTGTGATGCTGCTTGCAGCATTAGTGTACGTGTGATTATGCCTGTAGTGTCTGAGGTACTTCCTACAGCAGCACCCAATCGGCCTCTCCTCCCACAAACTCTTCTCTTAGGAAAGCACCTGGAGGATGCTTACCTGCAGAAGAAGAGAGTTTGAGACTACAATATTTTATTCAACCGGAAAAGCCAGTCAAGCATGTAGACTGAGAACCAGCCAGCAGCCCCTGTTGTCTGCATTCAACAGATCTGGATGGCAACAAGAAGATCCCAGGGCTTTTAGAGTTAAAAGCCTCCAAACTGTAGGCAAGCTACCACTCTGTTGACTGAGGTGGCTATACGATACTATTTCTTCTCCTATGCCTTTAGGTGAAACATATCTGTGGATACATTTTGCTTTTGTTCTAAATTTCATTTTGATATAAATTCTTTTGAGTTTTGGGGAAACCAATATAAATATTTCAATAAACAGTAAAGCACTTGCCTTATCCTGAAGTCGAGGGTGGTAAATGAGAAAACAGTTTTCAAGGGAAACAGCCTTTGGATACAGCAGTGAAGAAAAGATGGGGAATATTTCCTGCAGAATCTGAGTCTTATTCAGAGGGTTTTGCCTATGGAGCAGTTTAGATCATAAATTTAGCATTATACAAATGACATCACTGCCAAGCCTTTTCTGAACCACTTCAGAAGACACTCATACTCATGATTCTGAGAAATTATTATTTTATTTCATATAAGTTTTGTATAAAAAGAAGAAAAAGAGAAAGAAAGAGAGAGAGAGAAATAAAGAATGAACAAACAAATCAATTTAAAAAGTCAATGTATTGGGTGTAGTTTTGCCACAGCTCGGATTAGTGATTAGAACTCCCCAGGCTAAACCAACTTTCCTCAACCCCAAAAACAATATTGTCAGGGAACCAAGATGCAATAATCACATATATTTTAAAGATTCTCTTTGAAAGAAAAAAAATGTTAAGTTCATCAGCAAATGAAATGCTGAGGAAGGGAAATAAAGGAAGGCGTCACCTTATCCAACATTAACTAAAACCACATGGGAAAGAACTGGGAATCTTAGCCTATTTACCATTCCAGGAAAAGAGAGGGCAGGGATACATTTGAGAAATCCCAGTGTGGGGACCTGTCATGATTCATACTTAAATATCCTGCACCCAAACTGTCCATCACAAGTTCATAAAATAAGAACAGTGCTGAGAGATAGAGAACACTGCATTCCACAAAAGGGAACAGCTCAAAGAGGACACAGAGCATGTTCTTACAGAACATTCATGCATACAATTATATTCTATCTTCCTACTCAATCCTGAGAAAGGTGCTGATGGGAGTCTTACAGACATGCTGACTGATGAATGTTGGGGTGGGGAGTGGGAAGAAAGTCTGTTGAATAGAAATCAAATGCTGCTTAAACAAAATTGTAGTAAGAAATACACGGTTCTGAAGATAGTTTTAGAGTACAAACAGAGAAAAGAGAGGGGAAGAGAAGAGAACCGTATTTTGACCAACAAACTTTTTGATTAGAGACTTCATACACTAGGGACTATGTGCAAATTAACAAACAATATCCTGATAGAACTGCAAAGAAAGAGATGTGGTCATTTATTTAAAATAGGTCCTGAAACCTTCTGGCACCAAAGCCACCAGAGGCAAAATCTTACACATACTTACTTGTTCCATTGTCTTTATTCAGGCTCAAACTCTGATCAAAAAGGGAGATTCCAATATGACTTGACAAAGCCCTCTACGCATTAGCATGTAAAGGTGATACTACCTGTACACTGGACCCCAGAGATTTCTGCAAGCCTCCAGTCTGCACAGTGTGGACTGAATTCTGTCATCTATCCCTGACTACTCAGTCAGGGGTAAGGGCACAATCTGCTCCACAATTTGAAAATTATAGGCTTTACGGAGCTCTCTAAACTGCCATATACAAGTTGCCATTGTAGGACAGACACATGTAGTAGCCTCTGAAGAGGCACAGGGAAGTTTTAACAGGAGAATCACAGCCCTCCTGGACCTCTAAAGTACCTTCTGAAGTTCCAGAAGAACAACTCCTGTGCCTTTATCACAGCCATGAGCACAATCAGATGGTGCCCAAATGTCCCCCTCATCCATGTGGCAAATGATTGGTTGTGGGGATGTGCCCCTGCATCTTCAAGCTGAGGCTGTATGCAAAGGTGGCACAAGGAGCTACTGGACATCTCCTTCCACAACAACCAAACGGTATGTACAGTGGCATAATGTAAGGTTATATATATGTCAACAACCTGATCACCCAGGATAGTGCCATTACAAATGTGACTGGAGCAGCTATTCATTTGGTCATGAAGTAGCAGTACAAAGAGAAACTAAGAAAGCTACAAAGACAGCTAATCTGTATCTCCCCCTCTAGCATTCCTCCTCCTCATCTCCCAAGACTTTAGGAAGATGTATCTTCCAAGTATACATCAGCTAGGTCAGCTCTGAAAGGAGACAGGATACAACTTCACCAAAAAGTTCAAACTCACTGGAAAATCTGGAATGGCAATCTCTGCCCTGGATGGTTGCTCCATCTCTCAGATGAATCCTCTTGTACCACAAAATCTGTTAATTCAGGATACAGATACTGAAAATGTTTCATTTCTGCATAAGACCGGTACTGTCCTGTCTTATAAGAAAGGGAAGAAATAAAATGACATTTTTAGAACTGTCTCTTCAGATGTCTAAGGAGCATGTTACATTCTGCCAGACATTCCACACTGTGAAGTTACCTTGATCAAAAGCGGCTGTGGTTGCAGAAGCTTTTCTGACAGCTGCCCCAGGTCAGGTGCCACCACAAGATTCTTCATGGAACAACAGCAGGAGCAGTTGGCAGGCAGAGATGCATTTTGTCTACAGCCTAAGCCCAACCAGTCTTGACACTCTTTTGAGGAAAAGAATATAAGAGGTTCAAGAACTCCAAGATTTCACTTAAGTAAAGAGCAACATATTCCAAACATTAAGCTCGTCTTCACTAACCCTGCTGTGCGTGAGATCACAAATATGTCCTAAGCCTAATTCACTGAACTGAAATCTGTATGGGTAACATATGGCATATCACTCCAACTGAAAATACCCAAGTGGTCCATCTCACAAACCCATCTCAGAATGGAGGCGCACCGCAATACAACATGCCTGATGGCAGTGGCTAGACATCCTGCGACTCTGTGATCTTTTAGCCTGTTAACAATATTCAACACATAATTAAGAACTTTGACATTTTTGCTACACAAATGCAAGCACAAACAGGAAAGTGTGTTTAAAGCATATATATAATCACATTTAAGAAGCAGGAGTTTTGTTTCCCACCATTTTAACTGGAACAAGAAGAGATGGGAATTGTTTGGTCCAATGAAACCATGTAACGACACTTTTAGCACTGTCTTTGGAAACTCCACTCCTTTGAATTAAGGAGGCATAGAAGAAAGGCTCCTGAGCAACAGTACACAGTAACAAAAATAAATGAAGTTTCACCCTGCATTCAATTTTTTTTGTTAAGGAAGCAATATGGAATTGAATGATTTGATAAAAATTGTACTCTTCATCAGAAGCTTGACAGGGCAGCTTGTTTCCCATCTGCATCTTTCTTTCTCTTTTTGCAAAAAGACAGGTAACTAACAGGAGCTCTATCTCAAGAGGAAAAAAAATGAAGAGGAGATTTTGACACTATTACACTTTTCAGAAAGAGATTGTCTAGAGGCAAAAGAAAGCAGAGTAATAAATTCTTTTGGGTTTATTAATCTGATCTGGAATTGTGTCCTTTTCATGTGCTACCATTAGGATGTGTACCAGAAAGATCATAATATGACCTGTTTGTTATTGGAAAACTTGCATCAGAACCTTTCTCAAAGGATACTTGATCATAACACTGTATGCTTCTTAAGCACACGTGCAAATGCACTAAAGCAAAAACACTTGATATTTTAGTTATCAGTAGTTTTACTATTCATCCCTATTCACAGGCAAAAAGACAAAAATTCCTCTCTCCAGTAAATACAAACGCAATGCAGGGAGAAAGAATTAAATAAGGATGTTTGCCAGTAATAGGAAAAAAGGTCTTGTTTTCTTTGAAATTGTCTAACAATGGCAACTCATGGGAAACAAAGTCCATTAAAATGCTTCTGAGGTTAAATCTCTGTAAGCCATTTTTGCTGATTCACCCAGCTGGCAAGACTGAGATTTAGCACAAGACATGGAAGCACATTACACTTTTGCCTGGTTGCACATCACATCTGCCAAACAGGGCTCATTTTTTTTTGCAGCAGCAGCAGATTGGGGCATTTACAATCTCAATTGGATCATCTGGAAAGCTTTTTCTTGCCCTGATTATTCCACTCAAGTACTCACAAAGTATTCCAATGGGCTTTTAAAAAATAGTCTCAAATGTATCATTAAGGGTGTTATTTTGCTTTATCAGAGGGCCAGTGACCTACATGAGAAATGCTGAGAGAAGACCTGGCTTGGACAGAGAAACAAAGAATGACACACAGACTGAGCAAAGAGCAGACACAATGCAAATGTAGGATGCAAGGGAACTCAACTAGAGTTCTATAAAAGCATTCTTCTGTTTTTTCTACTTCCACTCCTGCATTCCTTCTAGATTATCACTCTAGGCACATGCAAGAGTTATTTTGTCTTTGAGTGCCACAGACTTCATATGCAATTAGTTAGTAGATTCTCAAAATATGACACTCCTGTTTACATGCCATAGGTAAGCATATACCTTAAAATGTGACACTATAGAAGTTTCACAGGAAGATCAAAGCAGTAACTGCACAAGCTCAAAGTTTCCTCCATTGTATCCCATAAGTTCCTTTCAGAAGCTTCCATACAGTTATTAGACAGAAGTGGTAGCTCTACAAATCTGGATAAAGTACAAAACCCAGTCTCTCTTAGGTTCTGATTGTTAAGTTTCTGAGGTGCTCTGTTTTCACTATTTTAAAAAGCATAGAAATACCAGAACATACAGACCCCTTTTTTGAGACTATTAGAAACAAAAGGGCCATGATAGGCTTCCAGTAGTCATACCTCTTCACTTATCGTCTCCACTAAGTCTAGCACATAACTTTCTCAGTGTCCTTCTAAATCAGTAGTTCCCAACCTGTGGACATATAGATGTTTTTGACTCATATTCCCAGAAGCCTCAGCCAATAAGGGATTCTGGGAGCTGAAGTTCAAACGTATCTGGAAGGCCAAAAGTTGACATCTGCTCTAAAGATACTAATACCACTCCAGCGTCCTGAGCCTTGGCATCTCTTTTGCAACCACTGGAATATATGTACTAGTCATCTGATGTTAAGCAGGTAAAAATACGGAGATCAATAATAAGTGGATCATATTTCTATTCAAAAGATGAAATTATGGTGAGGTATTGGTGACTGCTCAGAAGCATCTAGCTAGTAGGAGAAAATGGGTGCATTAGAACTTCCTCCTAACCAAGACCAAAAGACGAGAACAAGGAACAGCCTTCCCCAACAGGTTCCCTTAAGACATGATGGACTAACTCCCACCATCCCATGCTGACGATGATGGGATGTGTAATCTAACACAGGGGATGATCAGTGGAGGGACTATGCCCAGTCTGCATGTAAGCAATTAAAATAGTAGATCTCTTGGAAGGCTCCCTTTCTCAGTCTTAAAAACAGCCTATTTCCAGCTTTAATTCAATCAAAATAGTAGATCTCTTAAAAGGCTCCCTTCCACATTTTTAAATACAGGCTACATCCAGCTTTAATTCATTTAATATTAACTTGCAGTGATGTACCTATTTCCACCTGTCAGTTTAAAAGGGACTGCAAGCATATAAGAGATTTATGAAGTCCAGAATAAGGCAAAAATTAGCTTTTGGGCAACAAAAAGCTGTTGCCATGCACGTCAGAGATTAAATAATAAGTTGCCATTATCTGAACAGAACAGACATTAGATGAGTAAAAATCCACTAAAGAAGCATTTCTTCATATTGTTACTGTGCAGGACACTTCCTTCCCACCAACCAAGATGGATCTCTTGACAACCATTACACAGTGACAACATTCACAGGCAGAATTAAAGTCAGCACTCCAATTAGCTTCAAAGGAACCAGCTTTTTTTTTAACTCTGTTGTCTCCTTTTTTACAATAACCAGAATTAAGAGACAGAAGCTGTTGCTGCCTCTGTTATGGGAGCCCTGGTTGTTTCATACAACAGCCAGCCAGTCACTCAGTCCTGAGCTCCAGTTCTTCTAACAGTGTGTTGCTGTTGTTGCTGCTGCTATGTGCCTTCAAGTCGTTTTCCAACTTATGGCAACCCAGTGGGTTTCCATGGCCTAGTAGCAGAACTGAACCCTGCTCTCCAGGGATTTAGTCCAACATTCAAACCACTACACCATGCTGGCTCTCACTCTAACAGTGAATGCTGTATCTTTATTACCCACTCTTATTTTTCTACATAAATAAGAGGTATTTTTACATGATACACACACCATAAGTTTTAGTTTAATGTTTACTATTTGATCATTTTCAGTAACTTCTCCAACAACAAACCTGGACACATGTAGAAGCTAGTATTATCTCAGGGAGTCTACGAAACTAGAAGCATCAGACATAGCAGTTTCAATCCAGAGAACATGCAATTGAGCATCCCTTGTCCCCTTTGCTGCAGGTAGACCTAGCAATCATCCCAAAAAGCCTTGGATACATCTCAACTGGGTAATTGCAATACATTCTACAAAAGGATGACTCTGAAGAGTCTTCGGAAATGTCAACTGACCCAGAACACTGTAGCTATAGGTCTGACTGCAGCATTCATGTTTTGGAAGCACATGATTCAGACACGATTCAGGTCTTCATTTGCTTCTGATCTGTTTCCAAGCACTATTCAGAGGATTACAGTAACCAATAAAGTCTGAAACTAGGAGTGAATCTGGAGACCAATTTCTCAAATGCAAACATGAGAAACACGGCAAATTTCAGCTATACAGAAGAACCAGAGAAGGTGAGGGGAGTTCCACTCAGCATTTTGGCTGAGGACTCTATCTCAAGGGCATGGACATGTTCCCTGACATCATTCAACCTGAGAAGGGACATTGGAGGGAAAATCTACCTACACACCAACAGGCTCAAAGTCTTTAGTTCAGCAATATAAAGGAGCACATGAATTAGTCTACAGTATAAAAGAGCAGAGATAAACAGCTGTGAATAAGAAATGTTTGCCCATCTACTTCACCTAGAAATCTACCAGTACGTCCCAATCTACTTTCTACTGACTTTGAATTCAAGGACTTTCTCCCATATAGTTCTGTTCCCCCCCTTTTAAACCTTTGATAGTTTGTGTTCTTTCGACTGATGAGATACATGGAACAGTTGAGTATTCAGGACAGAATCTTCTTGATTCTTGCACAGAGATTGTCCATTTCCTTTTCTCTTAGAACATTTGGCCTCTCTCTCTGTTGATTTTTTCAATGCTCTGTTTTGTTTCAATAGTGTCTTTGAAACATGAAAGCACAAAGGTCATCTTGCACTCCCTACATTTCCCATTTCCAAATTAGGTTTTGTTTCTTGCTGATCAAAGTGCCTTTATTTTTGTTCACGTTTTTTTCAATGCAGAAGTTTTGCCACATTCCAGTTATTTTCAAAACCAAAAGAAGTTTCAAACATCATCATCATCACCATCATCATTAATTCTTCTTACCCATCTCTCCTCATGGATCAAGATGGGGAACAACAACAGATTAACATAACAATTAAAAACAGAACATCAATTAAAGTAGTAGCTAAAATACATATCATCGTAAAAGAAAAAATACGAACTCCTAAGAGCAGACAATATATATTTAAAATTCACTGTTAAAATTCACAATTTAAAATCATCAGGATAGGCCTAGCGGAGGAGACAGGTCTTTAATGCTGTTTTAAATTCAGACAACATATTCAGCTGTTGAATCTCTTCCAGCAGGCCATTCCACAATCTAGAGGTGGCTGAAGAAAAAGTCCTTTGGGTGACTGTTGGCAGTCCAGTCCTGACCAGTTGAAGTAAGTGTTCCCCAGCAGGACGTGAATGCACAGGGCAGATTATATGGGAGGAGGCAATCCCATAGGTACCCTGGACCCAAACCATGTAAGGCTTTAAAGGTAATAACCAACACTTCGTACTTTGCCTGTAAACTAACTAGCAACCAATGGAGTGTCCTTAATATTGGTGTAATACACTCACTCCTAGACCTACCACAAACCAATTTGGCTGCCATGTTTGAACCAAATGAAGTGTCTGAACTTGTACAGAGGTAGCCCAGTGTACTGCAAACTGCAAAAGTTCAGCCTTGAGGTTACCAGTGCATGCACTACCATCTTTAGATCCTCCAACTCTAGGAAGAGGCATAGCTGACATATCAGCCGAAGCTTTTATTCCTTTGCTCCAGGATTGTTATGCTTACCATTATGTAAAGCACCTTAGAGTTATATATTTTATTCTTTTTGGTGTTTTTGACAGTCTGACCATGTACCAGGTGTGTGAGTGTGCAGTTTTAACAAATCCAGTTTAACATTTAATTATATTTCTCATTATTCCATCCAGCTGGGGTGATTTAAGACTGACAACACCAGAACTCTTTTGACTTGTGGTATTTGAGGGTTAAAAATGTTGCATTTCTTCTTAACTAAGTTCTGATGTTGGAAAGTTTGTGGTCATTGTTACACCAACTGTTCAAGTTTTTGCGTATAACATGAAAAGCTCAAACTTTTTTGCCCTCAGAATGAAAGCTGAGAGTCTGGAGTAGTTTACTGAATACATATAACATGTTATGTCTTGTCCATAATAAAGTGAATTCTATTTCACACTCCTTCTGACTTCTCTGGCAACAAAGAAACATAGCAATCTTCTTTTCAAAGCCTGTTTCAAAAAGCCCATTCAGCACTGTTAGTGAATTTGCACTGAACATCTTAACAGTTCCATCTTTAAAAAATACAGAATACTATTTCCTTTGAGACAGCTAGACCTGTGGGAATACGCCTGATGTTAAGCTCTGAAGAGAAGAATTTAAGCAAGTAGCCAGGAGATGTAGGGAGGAGGTCAGAAAGGCTAAAGCACAGAACGAACTTAGGCTGGCCAGAGACATTAAAAACAATAAAAAGGGTTTTTTTAAATATGTCCGCAGCAAAAGGAAAAAGAAGGAGACAGTAGGGTCGCTACGCAGAGAAGATGGCGAATTACTCACAGGGGGGAGAGAAAAGGCAGAGCTACTTAACACCTTCTTTGCCTCCGTATTTTCCCAGAAGGATACAAGCACTCAACCTGGCGGTAGGGGAGCAGGGGAGGAAGCAGAGGAAATGAGGCACTTAATAAGTAGAGAGGTGGTACAGGAATACCTGGCCGCATTGGATGAATTCAAGTCTCCAGGGCCAGATGAATTGCATCCTAGGATATTAAAAGAGCTGGCAGAGGTCATTTCGGAACCGCTTGCTATAATTTTTGAGAAATCTTGGAGGACAGGAGAAGTTCCAGCAGATTGGAAGAGAGCAAATGTTATCCCCATCTTCAAGAAGGGAAAAAAAGAGGACCCAAATAATTATCGCCCAGTCAGCCTGACATCGGTACCCGGAAAGATCCTGGAGCAGATCATTAAGCGTTCAGTTTCTAATCATTTAGAAAACAACGCAATAATACGAGAAGTCAACATGGATTTCTCAAAAATAAGTCATGCCAGACTAATCTGATCTCTTTTTATGATAGAGTTACTAGCTTGATAGATGAAGGGAATGCTGTGGATGTAGCATATCTCGATTTCAGTAAGGCCTTTGACAAAGTTCCCCATGACATTCTTGCATCGAAGCTAGTAAAATGTGGGCTAGACAGGGCTACTGTTAATTGGATATGTAATTGGTTGACCGACCGAACCCAACGGGTGATCACGGATGGCTGCTTTTCATCCTGGAGAGAAGTGACTAGTGGGGTGCCACAAGGTTCTGTCCTGGGCCCAGTGCTGTTCAATATTTTTATCAATGACTTAGATGAAGGAATAGAGGGCATGCTCATCAAATTTGCAGATGACACCAAATTGGGAGGGGTTGCTAATATGCCAGAGGACAGGATCAAAATTCAAAATGACCTGGATAGATTGGAGAGCTGGGCCAGGGCGAACAAAATGAAATTCAACAGAGAGAAATGTAAGGTCCTACACTTAGGCAGAAATAATGGAATACAGAAATATAGGATGGGGGACACGTGGCTGGATAGCAGTACGTGTGAAAGGGATCTAGGAGTCTTCATAGACCACAAGCTGAACATGAGTCAGCAGTGTGATGCGGCAGCCAAGAAAGCCAATGCAATTCTCGGCTGCATCAACAGGAGTATGGTGTCTAGATCGAGGGAGGTACTGGTACCACTCTACTCTGCTTTGGTTAGACCCCATCTTGAATACTGTGTCCAGTTCTGGGCACCCCAATTCAAGAAGGATATTGACAAGCTGGAGCAAGTCCAGAGGAGGGTGACCAAAATGGTGAGAGGCCTGGAAAACATGCCCTATGAGGATAGACTGAGAGAGCTGGGTATGTTTAGTCTGCAGAAAAGGAGGTTAAGAGGGGACATGATAGCCATGTTTAAATATTTGAAGGGATGCCACGTAGAGGAAGGAGGGGGCTTGTTTTCTGCTGCTCCAGAAACCAGGACAAGGAGCAATGGATTCAAGCTGCAGGAAAGGAGATTCCACCTGAACCTCAGGAAGAACTTCCTGACAGTCAGGGCTGTCCGGCAGTGGAATCTGCTGCCTCGGAGAGTAGTGGAGTCTCCTACCTTGGAGGTTTTTAAGCAGAGGCTTGATGGCCATTGTCGGGAGTGCTTTGAGGGTGTTCCTGCATGACAGGGAGTTGGACTGGATGGCCCGTGTGGTCTCTTCCAACTCTACATTTCTATGATTCTATGATTCTAAGAGCAAACCGCATTTTAGGTGGTGAATTTTCCAGATGAGCCACCCTTTAAGAACACAAATACATTTATAGTTTGTGGCCACATAAGTGAACTGCATACTTTTAAGTGCTAAACAAAGAAAGAGCTCACTGTTTTCCAGATCCTTACAATAAGACAAAACTGGTCAATTGTCAAAAATTTCAAGCAAACAATTCAGCCACTGAACAACAGCCAAAATAAAGCCACATGTTAAAAAGTACTTCTACTGCCCATTTCTACAAAGCCAGCCTGGCCATTTAAAAATATATGTCAACACATGTGTCGGCTATTAGACCTCAGGTTATAATAATAATCTGTTTGCAATGAGACTCAGCACATTTGGCAACATCATAAAATCCAACAAGAGCCCTAGGGCATCAGGTTATAGTTCACCATGGTGAAAAGATGATGCAGCTGGGCTGATGTAAATGGACAACATCCTCTTGAGGCACTAGGATGTTTTGGTGGGGCTTAGGAAGAACACAGAAACTTGTGATGGGAATCTTTCTGCACGCTTTACAATAACCCAAGAGAGGCAATCCTATGGATTTAAGCTGAGAGAGTTCTCGAAGCTGGCAGGAAGTCAAACACGCCTCAAGCTAAACTAGACAGTAGAGTGAGAGATTGTTATTCCAAACTTTCCCAAATGAACAGAACTTGCTAACTACACTCTTGTACATAATAAAGGCTTGGAGGTACAATTCAAGGTTTCTGAAATGTAGGATCTCTACTACTATCAGCTCTGCTCTTCCAGGCATCAGCTGCAATATATTGCTGACAAGGCACATTGCTGATATGCCGTATGAAAACTTCCATAATGTTATTTTTTTCTCACCACTTTAAATCACACACCTCTGAAAATATTTAAGAGTCTTTGCCAAAAATCTACCCTGTCCTTCCCCACAATCTCCATTTCTGGTTTTCCAAGTAATCTCCAAGGAGAAACAGATGTTAACGTACATCAGGCCTGTATTTGTTATGTTAAAGGTATTCAGAATGTGAGAGGAACAAATATTTGTTGACATACCTCCATATTACTATCATCTCAAAACAGGGGTGAGCAACCATTGCAGGTTCTGGGACCAACTATCTGGCTACCAAAAAAATGAGACAAAGCCAGAAGTGGCTGCAAGTCCACATCTGGTTTTGAAAATGTGTGCAGGGAGGCTTTTCATGGAGATTTCCAGGAGAGTTGCTCCTCTTCTCTTTTTTTATCAGAAAAAGAGCAGATCCAAGAATCTAAAGTGGTTAAGGACAAAAAAGGAGCCTGGGTGAGGGGCTGCAGGCAGCTCAAGAGTTATATTTTGCCCACCCCACTTTAAAGAGGAAGCTCTATCACAAAACCAGACAAAGGACCTTGTACTAGAACACATCCGGGTACTAAGGACAATCCCTTTCCGTTTGGATTTCAAACTAACCATGCATGTGATTTGCTATGTTTTAAAACCATTTAAATCTTGTGACAGAAGATTTGAAATCTTAAAAATAACACGCTTCCACATGAGTTCCATTTCTGATACTGAGACTGAGTCAGATTAATTAAATGTTCTAAATAAATTTTGGACTATAACACCCATGTTTCTCAATTCCAGAAAAACATTCTTTCAATATTGTGAACAAGATTCCAAAGACAATGACAATATAAAGAAATTCCACTAACTAAAATTAGGGCAAAGGGTGCTCTCATTTCAGCCACTACACCATGCCTTTTTTCTGATAATCTGGACAGATCCCAGATATTACTTCCAATGGCAATAAAACAATAGCAGTTGCAGCTGTTGACAAATGATAGAGGACGTGACCTTTTTCTTTCTTTCCTTTTCCAGTGGGGGCTGATGCAACTATATAGGATATTTGCAAAAATGTGGGCAAAAGAAGTTGACGGACTTGCTAAAAGGCAACATCTTTTAGTTTAAATGGTACCAGAATGTTTTAGGCTCACAACTCCCTTGGCAGCCAATAACAGTGAAAACTTTAAACTGCTGGGAAGGTAAGTATTCCTAATAAGTGATCTTCTTCAGCTGTAAGCAGCCCTAGTGGCAGAGCTTGGAGTGTGTGGAGTAGGGGCAGGAGGGGGTGGGGCTATGGTGTGTGGGGCGTGACCCCAGTGTGTAGGGGCGTGGCCAAGGCATGCAGGGGCATGGCTATGAGCCGGGATGCCCTCAAAACATTGCCATCTGGGGTGAAGTGCCTCCCGCCCCATGCCACTGAGCACCCCCCTATTTATTAAAAGCCAGAAATGAAGACTTCCTGTGTATGCTACTATCCTCTGAACCAAGATTTTGCTGCTTGTACCAGAAACTTTGGGGTAAGTGAAACATTTCAACTTACATAC
Source organism: Ctenosaura bakeri (assembly GCA_948474755.1). NCBI lineage: Eukaryota > Metazoa > Chordata > Lepidosauria > Squamata > Iguanidae > Ctenosaura > Ctenosaura bakeri. The sequence goes on along the minus strand of CAOLHI010000877.1, from coordinate 388,587 downwards.
TTCTCATCTGCTCTAGTTTTCTGTTGGTTGTGACTGAAACTTGTGGGCTTTCTTTAAAGTTTAGATATACAGAAACATCACATATAAATAAATGAATTGTGACAACCCTTTTCTGAAAGCAAGAAAGTCCAATGTCTATTTTCTTACGGGGGTTTATTAAGCTAATTAAACACTGAAGTTTTAATGCCACAAGAGACACATCTAAACAACACTTTGCAAATACCTGACATCTAGTATGAGTCAGCTTCTGAATAAGACTCCTCTCTACAAAAGCAAAGCTGCTTAATTACATCTGCTCTTTGTACTGTCATTTATATTCCATTTGGAGCACAGATGTTGATACGGCACAGCCTTTCCTCCCTTTTATTATCTTTCCAACTTAAAAGAGCTGCAGGAAGTGACCTACCAGGTAAGGACCTATTCAGCTAAATAATACCAGGGCAAGAAAGATACAGCAAGCTGAGCGTACTGTTTCTGGCAGAACATGAAGCTGCCAAGACTTTTGACAGCTGCCAAGTGGGAAACAATTAGCAAGGGATCTACAGAACAATTATAAATACACAAACTGACATAGGCTCCAGCCAATATATCACCCTTTTTTAAAAACCCTCACTCTTTTTTAAGTATGTGTGCATGTGTTAAGATGCGCATAAAACTATAACAGTTGAAAGATCTTATCTTTGAAAGTTGTGTTTCCTTTGAACCTCTTCCAGGAAAAGTCTCAAGATAGTTAATAGAAGCAGACCACACCACTCCTTCACATCACCTGCAATTCTTCTTTGACAGAATCCCTATACAGATGTTTCATTAATGCATGAGAGAAGAGATGCAATTAGATCCACCCACCAACTAGCCCAGCTCCCTGGCATACACACATTTAACACAAATCTCTGCAATGAAAGCAGCTTCAGGTCCTTAGCTCTACGCACACATTCTCCTGCTAAATAGGGAATTATGATCATAAAAGATTCTCAGACACATGAAAAACTGCACAAACAGCTGTATAGGCAAAGCCCCATCCCACTCTCATAGATATTTGCACAGCACCCAAGGGGCACCCTAGTTAGCACAGACGACATGGAGATAGGACTTGTAAGTCTGATTTGTCCTCACCTTGGGCATTTATAGAACGCATAAGGGAAGTATCTACATAGGACTAAAATGTGGGTATTACCAGATCAACAATTAGTTACACTTCTGGAAGCCTGAGAAGCCATTGCCTTGATGTACAGAGCTGCATTATGACAATCATGAAACAAAAATCTCATTTCTTATCTAAAAATACTGGTATCAGAAAAAATATGGGCTGCATTTTTCACACAGCTACTTTGTGGAAAAAAATGAACAAAATGGCACTTACTTCCAAGTAATGCTGAACAGAACTGGAACCCAAAGTTGCAAATTACACTTTGCATCCAAATGTTTATGGAATCATAGTATTTTGTGTGCTTATTCTAACAAAAAGCAGTTTGGGGAGGCTGCAATGTCAAACAAAAGAGCAGCCCAAGGATTCCTGACCTGTTCCTTGCTGTCTGTTTTCACTGAAAGTTGTTCCCCCATTTATTTATTTCCTCAAGGATTTCCAGATTCAAAGGAAGACGAGGAGGGCTAATTAGATTTTGAGGAACAAAATGACTGATGAGGAAAGGATGAAGAATGCAGTCCATCTATCCCATGGTAACAAACAGTTTGAACCTTTGGAGAATTAATGTTCAATAACAGTTACTACAGAAAAAGAGACTTTTATTGTTACACTTGAGTAGGCCCAATAATTAACAGAAATTAAGTGTTGTGCTGATTTATCAAATTATCACTGATTGAACAGGTTTACCCTGTTCAGAACTAACAACAGCATTTAGGCCTATAAAACCAATTAGAGCACAATCCTTCAGACAGAAGATTCTGGCCTTCTATATGAACAAAACTTAGCAGACGTTAATATGAAATTATGCGCAATTTAAGGACGGAGAACCTTGTTTGGCTGGAATGTTCTAAATATCATGTATGAGACACAACTATCTGTAGAAATGCCTCTATGTCACTACAGAAAAGTCTGCAAATATACGCTCAATTCAATTTCCTTTGTTACAAGGTATGTATCATACACTTTCTGACATATTTCCTCTGACTGTACTCTCTTTTAAGCAATGTATGCAACATTTCTGTGAGAAAGAAGCACAGTTATGATGACCTTCTAGCTAGTCATAATTCAAACAGTTGTGCCCATATCGACGTCTGGTTTCTGCTAGGTCATGTTGGCTTTTTATGTCAGGGTCATCTGCTCTGAAATTTTCCTGCAGCAAATGAAGATGAAGTTCTACTAGAAGAGACAATACTTATTCAGAGTTTCCTCTGACTGCCTTCGTCTTGTCTGGTGACAGAAACCTAGACTATTCATTTCTTGACTTGTGTGTTTCAAACCCTTTAACAGAAAAGCAAACAGGAGAAGATCTCTTTCTCTTTATCACCATTAGTACCCTCTTTCTATGGACTTTAAAATATTCTGGGGCAACCAAATAAAGCTTTTAAATACACTGACAACTGGAAAAAGATAATAGTTCTTCAAGTTCTGAAAAATTTTACATTCCTATATGTTACATCAAGTTATACACCAATACCTTACACCAGAAACAAGTAATTCCTCTGTGGCGGTATCCTTCATACATATATAATTGATATGGAAAGAAAAACTAGGTTTTCTGCATCCCCCTGAAGAAAAGGTGGAATCCTGATTCTGTTGCTGAAATGATTAACTGAACTCTACTTTAAGTTCAGGGAAAACCGTGGATAAATTTGCCAAATTTACTGTTTTTTGTAAGCTGTGGGATAAGGAAAATATGCCAGTAAAAGCTTCACTTGCAAGTCAATAATGCAAGCAGAGTTACACCCAAAGAAAAATCTGGCACTTTTGCACAGATTGCTAGTGCTTGGGAAAGTAAAACAGACTTAATGGAAGGTTAGAAAATTTTAACTAACAATGCATCCTGTGCATGTCTTTCCTGGCTTATTCCTACAAACAGCATATCCAAGATTGCAACTTGTGTCATACCTAGTTAATCTAGAACCTTTCTTTAACACAGATCATTGTAAATGTAAATGCAGCTATCAGTCTCATGAAGTGCAAATTTATTAAAGAAGATATTGATCATAATTGGTTGGTTTTCCCATTCAAATAACTGAAACGAACAAGTCTTTCCCAACCAATGAACCCACGCCCATTCTGTTGTTGTTGCCCTTCAGAAGATTAGACTCTGCCTATCCTTGTTTGTAACAGGTTTGAAACCGGAGTTTCTTTCTTAAGATCTGAACAATAGGCTAGCAAGTCACCACAGTGCATAGTGTGCTGATGCATCAGAACACACCCACTGGAAGCAATTTGCTAAACTTTGTTATGAAGATAAAATAAAGCATTTGAACAAGTGGAGAAGTCAATTAGGGCTTTCTGCAAATAGATGTTAACAAAACTCACTAGCAGTTCTCATTTTGCTCCTTATAAAAAGTAGAATGTGATTTTTACAGTGAAAGTTGGGGGAGTCATTAGTGGCTATTATTCTCTCATGTTAATTAGTATTGATCACAGATGTCACCACTAATGTACCCCACTTGTGTATGTCAAATTACAGTTAAGTATACACATAAACTACTTTCTTACTTTCCAGCATATACTTCTTGGTAATGGGCAAAGGCAGCAGCCGGATATGATTCATGAGGGAGCCCCACGCATGGGCTCTGGAGAATGTAGTTTCAGGGACTGAAAGGGTATGTGGCTGAATCATGAAGTACGCAGTCAGCAGAACTAATCCCAGGGTAACCAGGCCCTGCAAGGGAAGAAAATCATTAGATTGTTGATATTGTAATAGCTAGACGTGTATTTAAGTTACAATCTCCTCATAAAGGACATTGTATTTGAGGAAAACACAAGTTTGGCAACAATGAAGTCTGCTGACCACTGGTGTCACTGAGTCCCTAGAAAAGTTGTGGTAAAAAATAGACCCAAATATTCTGCCAAATTAAATATCATAAAGAAATGGTATTTATATTACCAGGACATGCACTTCTCTATACAACAGTGATGTACCATACTAACCTGTGTATTTAAGAACATGGCAGTCATCAATACACAAACATGCAATCAACTTTGAGCAACCAATCTAGGTCAGAACAACAGAGTCCAAAGTCATTTCCCTGTGAGCCAATTCATTCTAACATTCCCTCCAGAAAATAGGCCTGGCTGTTCAAATTACTGCTGTGATTCAACACTTTGCCTTCCTGCTATATGACTAAATTGACACTGAATTACAGTGCAGTTTCTGGAAGGGAGGGATAGAGAACATGTGGCCCACCAACGGTCACTGGACTGTAATGCCCAGACACCTCACCATTTATTATATTAGCTAGGGCTAACGGGATTTGCAGTGCACCACTCAGAGGTCTACATTCTGCCTGCTCTTCCTGTAAGAACATGTGGAATTACAAGGTCATTCGCAAATGTTTTACCTTATAGAGAAACATCAAGAGAGGGTAGCGCGAGGGTCCCCTTTGGGGTTCATTTTTCTCCAAGAGTTGTCTGATGAATTTCTCAATGGCTTTTTCAGACATACCACACTGATAACCCGTCTGTCTCACCAAGTCAATGGTCTCAGAGAGTTTATCATAAATGCTGAGTTCGCTGGCAGAAAGCTCCATATCCTCTGGCGAAAAATCCTATTAAGGAATATTTTAAACAGTGTTAACAAAGAAAACATTTCAATGCCTTAAGGAAAATGGACAGAAAGGACAGCAAGTTCCCTGTCTAAGCACGTTTTCTTTGCAATATGATCACAAAGCTGGCTCTGAAGAATGATGAACACAGTTCATCCAAACACATAACAAACTTTGAATTTAGTGAACTAGACCTCTGCAGTTTAAACTTCTAAAATAAGTCTTTTGTTCATCTTGACATGACAGATGATATAAAAACACCATTTTTTACTTTTTTGTTTGTTTTCTTTTTGTTTACACTCAACATACAAGAGCTGGCATAAAGGGAGCCAGCTACACTTAAAAACAAAACAAAACACACAGCTAAAAGCAGAAGTAGCCACAACAAAAATCCCAAAATCCATACTGTGAAATTTTTATTCAGCCAGCCAAAAAAATACAAAAAGTTTGCATGTTTTCAAGATCTTCAGATCTTCTCATGTGGCAAAATAAAACAAAAACCTGGCTAGGAAAAGAAGGGACAGAGACCTTAAAATCATGATGGCTGCATGTTGTCTTGTATAATTAATAGCCTCCAAACTGATCAGAAGAGCTGATCAAACTGACATGATTTACCTTGCCAGGTTTGTCTTCCAATACTAAGTGAAACCCCAAATTTCATGTCCATGAATACTAATGGAACGCAAACAGGCAAAGGATGTTGTACTATTATCGACTTCCTGGAAACATTTGGTTAACCCTTGTTGGAAATAAGATACTGTACTAGATAGCAAGTTTCTTGACCCAATGGTTCCTATCCAGAAAAACACAGAAATAATGGGAACTGATGGTCAAACCTTCAATTAGTAGAATTCAAGTAGCTCCACTACTATGAATGCAGGGTTACCTATGTCCACTTTTAAGAGATGAGGAGCTATTTCTAGAATATTAAGACTACAAAACACATGAAGTTACAAGTCAACATTTTAACCACCTTGAATGCCTAGGACTTTCATTAAATTAAAATACTCATTTTGGGAAAGTAGCAATACCACTTTGTCAAGGTCCTTCTTTTTTTCCTTTTTCAGTAAGGACATAGTGTTACTCATTAATCCAGGTTAATGAAAGAAAACCCAAACTTTAGCAACAAAAATTACAGCAATAGGATGCAGAACACAAAAAATATCCAGAATGTTAAACTCTTCCTGAAATACTGCTCAGGAAATCTTGATTTCATCCACCCACATGCAAAACTAAGAGGTGATTCATTTCCTAAATGGGGAGCATAACTAAAATGGGCTGAATATCAATACAAGGAATCAAAAGGTTAATGGTTCCATTATTATAACGTTTGTATTTTCTTCAGGAAAGACTTGCATCATCCCACTTTCCTTTACTCATGAGATGCTGAGAAGATATGACCATCTTACACAGATGGTCAGCTGTTAGAAGCTGTGGATAAAGACCTGTCTTCCAGATTCAGAGATCCAGCCCTCTGAACCAACTACACAGCGTGATCCCCAAACAGGGGAAGATGCACGTAGAAGCAAGAATCCCCATTCACTTCTATTTTGCTAGACTGAAGTACCAAATGACTTTTATATTTAAAGCAATGTCACCTTTTCCTTGTTAGAAAAATATTTTATTATTTACAGCTAATAAAAATGGAATAGACCTCACTCAAGTACCTACAAGGCTGAAAACAGACAATAGTGCATCTGTTTAAGCAAGGTAATCAGAAAAAAACTTTTACGTGGTTTACATTTATCCAACTGTCATGTCTGGTGCAAAGATACCGACTTCAAACTCTGAAAAGTGTTTCAGATATGACAGTTTAAAAAAAAATGTGTGTGTATGTGTGTGTGTGTGTGTATACCCAGGACAAGGAGAGTTATCTACAGTTATTTTCAAAAAATGTCTGGTTCCAATCTCTTTATCAGATTTGTTGCTGTGTGCCTTCAAGTCATTTCCAACTTATGGCGACCCTAAGGCCCCTATGACAGGGTTGTCTTGGCAAGATTTGTTCAGTGGGGGGTTTGCCCTTGCCTTCCTCTGAGGATGAGTGTGTGACATGCCCAAGGTCCCGCTGTGGGTTTCCATGGCTCAAACTACTACACAACACTGGCTCTTTACAGGATAAAGTTTACAAATTTTTTTTCTCAACTAGTGTTATACAATTTTATTCATCTGTAGAACATATGGTAGATCTTATAAGTGGGGCACCTACAGATGTTTCAGACATCATCTCGAAAAGCTCCCACCGGCAATGGCCAATGGTAAAAAATTATGGGAGATGTAGTCCAAAAATCTGGAGGAGCAGAAGCTCCTTATCTCTGTCCCAAAAAGTTACCAGTGTGCTCCATTTCTTTGATTTCCTAAGTTACTTACAAAATAAAAAAATAAGAAGAAGAGTCAAAGAAGGGGCTGGCTTCACTTTCTCACTTTGCTTCTGTTAACAGATGCTGAGGAAAATGCTGGAATAAATGGACTGGAACCCTGTACAGTGATCAGAGAATTTTGTATCCTATCTTTTGAACTATTTGTTTATTATTCTAGACAGCATGAAGTAAGAGGACTGCAAAACTGAGCATCTATTTTGCAACTCCCTAGGGCAAATTCTACTCACTGTCTTATCACAAAAAAAAAAAAAAAAAACAGTGCACAGTTCTGATGGCTGCTAAAGCTCATCAGTGGCAAATGTGATTTGTCCTAACTCCAACTGCCTCAGATAGGCACTGGTTACTGGATATTAGGTTAAAAACTATACTGCCATGGAAAGCCAATGTTATTTCCACAACAGACCTCGGCTACTTGATTGTTCATACAGAGTGGCACCCAACTAACTCAACTGCATTCAGAGTACAACACAAGAGAGGAATCTAAAGTCCACTAAATGGTAATAGATTCCAGCTGTCATCAGTCTCAGCCAGCATAGGTGATGGTCAGGTATAAAGGAAGTTGTAGCCCAACATCTACAGAAGCCATGGACTGCCTTATAACTTATGTTTATGCCATCTGCCGATTATGCCCACAATGGAATTTTTCAATATACTTAATGCAATACAAATCAAGTTTAAAATGCCAACAAGTTGTCAAAGTTATACTATTTCATATTTTACAAAATTAAGCTGAAGGATCCTGATGGAATATGTACCGAGTCAAATCTTTGTCAGCACCACTGGCTTATGATGCTGAGATTTTTGCTGTCTTCAGTAGAAGAAGCTACAGAATAAATGATCGAAAATTTCATATGGCAATCTATATCTACATCTACTAATTGTCAGGTGAAGTTCCTGATGCACTACACTCTATCAACTGTGTAGTTAACCCAAGTTTCCCCTTTACTCACAAATCCAACCTTCATTAAACACGAGTGAAATTGGAAGTTGCAAATTAGTAACTTCCAGTTCCATTTTTTCCCTCCTATTTCATTATCTATTTTTTAAAAGTTTGTCTCCCCGCACCAGGCAGCCTACACGTGCTGGGAGCAAAAATGCCCCCTTGCCCAACAAAAGTTACCGTGCTCTACTGGAAAGATTATCCACCATACTCTACTGAACAAGCCTCAATTGTCTAGTTGTTAACTGTCATCAAGTCGACTGACTTATGGTGACCCTATGAATTAGATACCTCCAACTCATCTTATCATCAAGAGTGCTGCTCAGGTCTTGCAGACTCAAGGCCATATCTTTCTTGAGTCCATTCACCTATAATGTGGTCTTCCTCTTTTCCTACCGCCTTCTACCTTACCAAATATATTGTCTTTTCTAGCAAGCCACCTCTTCTCAGGATGTGTCCAATGAACAACAGTCTTGATTTCATTATCTTGGCTCCTTAAGGAGAATTCAGGCTTGATTTTGCTCCAGGACCCATTTATTTGACTTTTTTTGCAGTTCACAATGTCCACAGAACTCTTCTCCAGCACCACATTTCAAATGAATTTATTTTCTTCCTATCAGCTTTCTTCACCGTCCAGGTTTCACAACCATACACAGAAACTGGAAATACCATGGCATATATCTCAAATCCAGTTCCTTTCTAGTTCCTCCACAGCTGTCCTCCAAATCCTAGCCTTCTTCTGATTTTTTTGAACTGCAGTCTCCATTCTGATTAATGACTGGGCCAAGCTATGGAAAATCTTGAACTTTTTCAATGTCTTCATCATCTGCTTTAAAGTTTTGTAAATTATCTGTGATCATTATTTTTGTTTTATTAATGTTCAACTGTAAATCTTTGCACTTTCTTCCTTAGTTTTCTTCAGTAATCATTCTAAGACTTTGCTATTTTCTGCTAGTATTATGAGGTCATCTGCATATCTTAAATTGTCAATGTTCCTTCCTCCAATTTTCACACCTTCTTCATTCAAGTCTAATCCTGCTTTACAAATTCATCATACAAATTAAACAGATAGGATGATAAAACATAGCCATGCCTATCCATCCTGCCAATTGGAAACCATTCTGTTTCTCCATATTCTGTTCTGATGGTAGTCTCTTGTCCTGTGTACAGGTTACACATCAGGATAATCAAATGTTTTGGCACACCCATTTCTTTAAGAGGAATCCATACTTTTTCATAATCTACACAAACAAAGGGCTTTGCTATAATCTATAAAGCACAGGCTGACTTTTTTCTGAAATTCTCTGGTGTGTTCCATTATCCAACATATGTTTGCAGTATGATTCCTAGTGCCTATTTCTTTTCTGAAGCTAGCTTGGACATCTGGCATTTCTCACTACATATATGGTAAATATCTTTGTTGCAGAATTTTGACCATCGATTTGCTTGCATTGGAAATTAATGCAATGGTCCTGTAGTTACTGCAATCCTTGGGTGTTCCTTTTCTTGGGGACTAGGATGTATATGGACCATTTCCAATCCATGGGACATTTTTTAGTTTCCTTATTTGTTGGCAGATTTTAGTTAGAACTATATTAGATTCTGTTTCTGTAGCTTGAAGCAGCTGTTATGACATCTGTTCCTAGTCAGTGTGTGCAAATTCCATTTCACTTTTTAAAAATTGTAGGTTCATCATCATATGATTACTCCTTGAATTAATCTGTCATCCTTTCATCTCTCTTAGAGAGAGAAACAGAGAGGCAGGCAGAGAGAGTATTGTTTCTATCATTTTTTTATTACTACTTGGTCATGTAATGTATTCCCTTGCTGGTCACAAAGTATCTTCACTTCTGATTTAAACCTCCCTTTGATTTCTCAGATCTTGTGGAAGAGGTCTCTTGTCCTCCCACCCAATTTTTATTTTCATCTTCTATTTCTCTGAATTGATTATTATAGCAATTTTCTTTGTCCAGCACATAAATCACTAAATAGTTGCATTCAGGGTTCTGACCTTATTTCTGTCTCCCTTTACTTCTGCTTTTCATTTGATGTTAAATGCTTCAAGAGTTTCATCTATCATCCACTGACAGTTCTTTTTCCTTTGGGCAGAAAAGAGTGTCATTCCTCCCTGACAATACCCTAGTTTCAGTCCAGAGTTCTGGCTCCCAGTCAATCAAGCTTAACAGTGCAAATATTTTACAGTATCTTTGAATTCTATAAGGATGTTCTTTTGGCATAAGGGTTCGTTTAGTGTTCTTCTTTAGCCTCACTCTAATTTTTGATATTAGCACTTTATTGTATGTGTCCCAATCTGCTCCTGGTCTTGTTTTTGCAGAGAGAATGAAGGTCTTCTATCTTCTGCTTTGAATTATGTAGTCTATTTGATTCCTATATTGACCATCAGGTGATGTCCAGGTATACAGTCATACCTTTGGCTGCCTGAAGAATGCGCCCATGATGAACAAACTGTTGGCCTTGAATAATTCAGTCAGTTGCTCCATTTCTCAGTCCTACCCCAAAGTTTCCTACAATCTTTGATTCTGCTGTTTCCTGTTCTGCATTCCAATCACCTATGATTAACAAAAAGTCCTGTTCTGATATGCAATCAATGTCCTCCTGGACTCCAGCATAGAATCTTTCAATTTATTCTTCTTCTACCTTTCTAATTGGACCATAAATGGGATTATGGCTATATTGATGGCTTTTCCCTGAAGTCTGACTGATGGTCAGACTTTACATTATATCCTTCAACTGCTTTTGCCACATCACTCTAAATACCATCCTATTTATTCTTAGATTTTAATTTCCCGAGTAAAACACTGCATTATCTGACTTGAAATATCCCAACTTGTCCACTTTATCTCACTCACCCCAAGGACTGCAATGTTGATACATTCTCTTTCTTGTTTTCCTATGTCTAGCTTCCCAATTCATGCTTTTTACTTTCCATGCTCCTATAATGTCTTGAGCAGCTTTGGACTTTCCTTTCACATCTGAGCATGTCAAAAGCTGAATGTCCTTTTGGCTTGAGTCCAATTGTGTCATTAGCCACAGCACTACTCATAGTTGTCCTCTGCTGCACCCCAGCAGCTTGTTGAGCATCTTCTGGCATGATCCCTTTTTCATTTTGGATTGTCTCATCATGGTAAAAGACATCTAAAAGGAGGTTTATGGTACCTCCCTCAGTGCAGTATTAAGAAGGGTTAACCATGGTGCCACTTTCACTGTCTATGAGAGATCCTTCGCCAGTGTCACCCCTCAGTACTGCTGCTGCCCAGTAAATGTTTGGCAAAAGCCTGTCTGACATGGGAGTCACTACCAGCAGCACTACTGCCATCAGCATAACTTCTTGCCTTACAGAAGCATACAATCCCCCCACCGTGGAAAGGCAGTGCAATTGATCGGTTCAACTGCCTACCCCAGAATAAAGTCTAGAACCAATGTAGGATAATGGACATGACCTTTGGATTCTTCCTGGTCCTATATTTCTATTGCCAGGGGGAAAGGCAGAAGGAAGAATAACCTACATGTATTACAAATGCTTTAAAATGGCTTATGCATTTTGACAAGTAACCCCTCTGTACTCAACTGAGCTTGCTCCTAGACACACAGGACTGCATCCACAAAGACAGGACTACAAAGTTTAAATAAGAACACTTTAATTTTACATTGGCATCTACCATAAGAATATTAGAGCATTGCTGGATCAATTTAAAAGCTTATCTGATCCAGTTTATATTTCTTAGTTGGCTTCACAAATACCTGTTGCATTTCTTCATTTCTGGAGGCCTTACTGTCTCACAGTTCAGTCCCACAGCTTGTCATGCAAGGGTCTATGGATCAGCACAAAGTTGTAACAAAATACAATATTACACTGGTATGGCAATTCAGAGCAATTTAACTATACTGATGCACATGAAACATGCAAATTCTTGTATAGATTGCATGTCTGTGGATTAAAACATGACATTAATTGCAAAAGGCAGGGAGGAAAACTTCTGGCCTGGAGGCCTAAACTGACTGGCAGAAATTTAATCTGCTCTTATCTCTGATCAGTAATTTAAAGCCTAGGAAAATCTGGTAGACAAATAAGCTACACTTCTGCAGCCCAGGAAAGTTGTGCAGGGAATTAGAGCTGTGATTTGCAGCTTGGAAGGCTTTGCCTCTCTAAAAGCTGTTCCACTGGGGCATATCAGTGAAGTGATGAAGTGAACACCTGAGCCTATCCACTTTGCTCTCCTTCTCATTTTTGTAGTCTTGTCCACTGCTAGAATACAGCTACCAAGATCCTCTCCAAATTGGAATTTGATCCCTGGGATGAGAAGGACTTCCATCTCCTGCATTTGTGGGGAGTCCACAACATCACACGGCATGCTTTTTTTCCCTCCTTCCACAGCTCACAACTTTGCTGAAACCAATCTTCATTGTGAGCTCTCCCTCGTCTTAGTAACTTTCCCTCATTTTAACAACTCAGTCCTTTGGCCCTTAGCCTATAGAATTCTACAGGGGTCAATATTGTCACTTATACTTTTTAACATCTACATGACGGCACTGGGAGATATCATCCAGAGCTTGGGGGTTAATGTTGTCAATATGCTGATGATACCCAGCTCTATCTTTCCTTTACAACTGATGCCAAAGAGGCAATTGAAGTGTTGAATCATTGTCTGGATGCAATGAAAGACTGAATGCAGGTGAAGAGATTGAGGCTTAATCCAGACAAGATGGAAGCTCTGCTGGTCACCAGGGAAACCAACTGGGGCTTTGAATTTCAGACTGTTCTGGATGGGGCTGCACTCTCCCTGAAAGATGAGGTTCATATTTTGGGGATGCTCTTGGACTCAGCACTGTTCCTAGAAAGCCAAATTGCTGCAGAGGTCAGGAACACCTTTGCACAGCTTGAGCTACAACTTTTTTTTGAGGGGGGAGGAAGGCAAATCTGGCCATAGTAGTTCATGCATTAGTTACTTCAATTAGACTACTATAATGTACTCCACATGGTGCTGCCCTTGAAAGAGTTTGGAAGTTGCAGCAAGTACAAAATGCAGCAGCCCATGTCAGGTATGCATTTTAGAGACCATATAAAACTGGTCCGACAAGAACTGCAGTGGCTTCCAATTTGCTTCCAAGCTCAATGCAAGGTGATGGTGCTGACCTTGTTACTGTTGTTGTGAGCCATCAAATCATTTCCAACTTAATGGTGACCCAAAAACTTACAAAGCCCTAAATAAATTTGGCCAGGATATCTGAAAGATCATCTCCTCCCATATAAGCCTGCCAGAAATGTCAGCTCTTAAGGTATGCCCCAGCACCTCATGAAGTTAGGTTGGTGGGTACACGTAACAGGACTCTCCCTGCAGTAGTGCCTTGACTGTGGAACTCCCCATCCAAGGAAGTTAGGCTGGGTGCATTTCTTTTAAGTTTCTGGTGGGCAGCCAATACAGTGCTGTTCTGCACGGCATTCAGTATTTGAAATTCCTGTTGTAACCGCTTTAAAACTGGATTCTAGGAGTGCTTTTAGATTGCTCTTAGAAGCTTTAAAAGAATGTTTTAATGTGTTTTACAAAGTTTTTATCTCAGTATTGTTTTAACTGGTTTTTATTTGATCATCACCTCAGAAGCCCTTGTGGGCTGGGAGGTGATACAGAAATTTTTTAAATAAATAAAGTAGTAAATAAACTTTCAATACTACCTGTGTATGAAATAAGAAAAGCATTTAAAGCTAAAAGCATTTAAAGATCAACATTAAAATAGAATTAGTTTAATTTGTCCTCCTGTTGACCACCACTGAGTCAACGCAGCCACAAAGCAATTTGTACTTTTCAGTTCTACTTTCATGCGTACAGGTCCCTCTCACTTTCTAACAGTGCAATCCTATATAATACATACACCTCTGTGCGTATGTGTTTTTAAGTCTCCCATGGACTTATGGCAACCCCATTGACTTCATAGAGTTTTCTTAGGCAAGGAATACTCAGAGATAGTTTTGCCAGGCCCTTTCTGCACTACACTGTCATAGTGCTATTATTGCCCTTTCAACCTCCTGTGGAATTCTGGGGTTTGTAGTTTACTGAGGCCAAAGAGCTCCCTGGCTGAGAATTCTAAGGCCCCTCCCTAAACTACAAACTCCAGGAGTCCCAAAATGCTGAAAGTAGAATAATCTGAATTTTTTAAATGTTATATATATATAAAAAGAAAAAGAAAGTAGAATAGCAGCACTATGACAGCGTAGTGTGGAAACTGGCATAGCCTACAACACCTGCTAATTGTTGGCCATCTCCCATCCAAATACTAACCAATGCTGACCTTAGCTTCCAAGATCAGGCGGGATCTGGGGTCTACTCAGAAGTAATCCCACTCAGCTGAAGGGTGTTGCTCCCAGATTTAAGCATGCACAGGACTGGTCACACCAGCCAGGAATACTTGTGTGAGAAGAGGGGGGTGCCCTGAAGGGACCAAAGGCATCTGTACAGTCATCCCTCCACATTCGCTAGCCTTAGGGGCACAAGACCCCCCCTGAAAGTGAAAAAACTGTGAATAACTCTAGGCCCTCTCAAACCATACTTGATACACAAAGGAGCATGGTCACCATATTCAACCCATCATGGATTCCTCTGAGGCATCAGGGTTCCTTCACAAGGGAGAAGGGGGTGGCCGGTGGGGCCTACTGTCCCCTCCCCTGCTGCCCCGCGCTATTTTTAAGGGGGACTTGCAAGCCTCGTTTGCAGTTTCCCAGGCCATTCCGCACTACACTGTTACAGCGCGATTATTCCACTTTCAACATCCTATGGAATCCTGGGGTTTGCAGTTTCGGGAGGGGCCGGCCGGCCCCTCCCGAAACTGCAAACCCCAGGATTCCATAGGATGTTGAAAGTGGAATAATCGCGCTATAAGAGCGTAGTGCGGAAATGGCCCCAGTCTCCCGAGGCTTGCAGTTCCTATTTAAAATGGCACAGCGACGCAGCAGAGGTGGCAGCAAACAAGCCGTGAATGATCAAACCCGCATAAGTGAAACTCGCAAAGGTGGAAGGCCGGCTGTACTTTTTAATGGCTATAGAGAAGAGGGACTTGCAGCCGCTGTGCCTTATTACTGGCGTGACAAGCACCACCTCCGGCTGTCTCCTCTTCTGCACAACCCTCTGAGGTACAGGAGCCCTCTCGAAGTTTTCTCTCCGGCAGTTCTATCCGCCTCACGCGCCCCCGTTTCCCGCTCCTCGAACCCTCCGTGCGGCCCCTTCCCCACGACACCCCTCTCTCCCCGACTCACAGAAAGGTCAACCGCCCTCCCGGATCCCAAAGTGACACCACCCGCCGCCCCTCCCTCCCGTCCTGACTTGGCAGCCTCCCCCCAGCTCTCGGGGCCCACGAACTCCCCTCCTTACCCCATGGAGGGGCCCAGACGGCTCACGCGATTCCCCAGAGACGGAAGCGGCCAGAGCAGTAAACATAGGGCCGAGGCTCCCGTGCAAGCGAGGCCGGGCCCGTCGCTTCCTGCTTCCGGGGCCTGGTCAGGACGAGGCCTCCTATTCGCCGCGGCAGATTCGCCACAAGAAGCTTCTCAGCCCTCAGGTGCTCTTTGGCGGCAACGCTCCATCCTCCGGGGTGGTGGTGTGCGCTTTATCTAGCCAGGCGTCCGCACTAGCCTGTGAAATAGCGCTATTATTCCACTTTCAACATCCTATGGAACAAACAGCCCATTTCTAAGCAGACGTGCACACCAATGTGCTGGTGGTCTCCCACACAAACACGCAGGTCGTCGGGGTTGCCTGGGGTTGCTTCTGTGGAGAGAAATTTGCCCTCCCTTGAGCTCCTTGCCTACGGTTGCAGCATTCGTTGCCATCCCCTCGGTTCATATTGTAATAGGACTGTTTCTTCCGTTTTTCAATAAGCAATATCTCGCCCGGAGCTTGTCTTTGCACCTTTCCGCACGACACTCTTATAGCGCGATGATTCCACTTTCAACCTCCTATGGAACCTGGGGTTTGCAGTTCCGGAGGGGCCGGCCGGCCCCTCCCGGAACTGCAAACCCCAGGATTCCATAGGAGGTTGAAAGTGGAATCATCGCGCTATAAGAGTGTCGTGCGGAAATGGCCTTTGTGGTGGGGAGTTTGCTGTGTCCAGTAAGCTCAGGCCGAAACCAACTGCTGCAGCATCTCCTCACTTGTTTGTTCTTATTAACGTGTTTTGCAGTCCTGACCACACTTTGATGTTGCTTGGTCACATATGTCCCAGTTTTCATCTGTGAAATGTTGGAGGGTATGCTGCCCACCTGATGAAATAGCTTGGGAACCACTGCTTAGTCAATGCTATTTTCTTCTAAGAAGAACTGGGTCTGTAAAAAAAATCTCCCAGACTTTGGTTCATGCACTGGAAGAAAATGTTATGACATGTATTCCACATATTCAGAGGAAACATTTGTATAGGGTGGTTCCTTGTCTCAAAAGATGAGGTATGAAATCAGAATATCAGCACTAACTTAATTCCAGAATTAAGTTATTAATTAGTTAAACAGGAAAGCACTAAAGAGCAAACAAATTTGACAAGTCCAAGTCATAGCCACTTATTCAATAGTAGTTTTTGTGGAAAGTAGTGTGTGAACTGTTAGAGACCCGGTGCGGTGTAGTAGTTTGAGCTTTGGAGTCGGGAGACCAGGATTTGAATTCCTGCTTGGCCATGAAAACACATAGGGTGACCTTGAGCAAGTCACACACTCTCAGCCTCAGAGGAAAGTAAACTTGCCAAGAAAACCGCTTGATAGGGTCATCTTAGGGTCACCATAGGTAGGAACCAGCTTGAAGACACACAACAACAACAAAGTGTTTTTGACATTAACAGTCTCACTAACTGATTATCTCCCATGTCCACACTATTTATTTTGCAAAAAGGATCCAAAAAAGCCAAACAATTGTTAATAAAATCTGAGGGATTTCAGAAAGTTGTTGAAACATTTGAAATCCATCTGAAGTAAATAATTTTAAAAGAATAGTAAATACCCCAAAACATTTCAGATAATTTTCTCCTCTGCTTTCAAAAGATCAACATTTTTTTGGTCTAAATCCAATTGCTATTCCCAGCTAGAGTAGATTTATTAAATCAATTGCTAAATGGTAAAATTCCATTAATTCACTGGATAGCTGGGACTATCAGTTGGATTTAGGTCATAATCTTTAAGACAAATGGTCCAAACATTCTTAATTGCTAAAATCAATTCCAAAAATGTAAGAATATTTTAGAATATTCCAAAATTGAACTAAATATTCTCTGAGGAAAGTTTATGTGAATGGCAGGGGAGTAAAATCATGGGTGGCATTTTTCAGCTTGTTCTGGTGAGGCTCTTGGTGCAGGCATTTCAGTTAAACTGCAATTGCAATTTATTATAAATGTAATAGCTGCATTATTTTTCTTGTAAATGCATTGGAATTACATTTTGTTAATTAAATATTAACAAAACACATTAATTCTTTTTCTAACTTTCCTATCTCTGGTTATTTGTTTTTGTTATTTGGCATCAAACTGGCCTCAACTTATGGCAACCCTATGAATGAGAAACCACCAAGACCTCTGATCATCAGGACCCCTGGCTCACATCTTGCAAGGCTGTGGCCATTTCCACTCTAGACTGTTATAGTGCTATTATTCCACTTTCAACGTCCTATGGAATTCTGGGGTTTGCAGTTTAGGGAAGGGCCTCAAAGGCCCCTTGTATAATTGTTTCTGTTATTTTCATAGAATATTTGTCATATGCTGGTTTTATGCTTCTGCATTTTACATTTGATTATGTCTTTAATTTATTTGCATTTATTAGCACTGAAATATGTACAATATGTGATCCATTCACTTTGGACGGTAGGAAGTATCTATCACTGTCATCATTTCCTCTAATTGCGAACTCTGGCAGTGGAGTGCCTATGAACACAATCATTCAAAAATGAAGTAGTGGTTTGTATGTCCTCAAGGGACTCCTTAAGGAAGCTGAACTACATAACCATTTAATTTTTAAAAAAAAATTTTTTAAAAATTAAACAAGTCCAACACATTCTAAGAAGAACTTGTAAGCTCCAAGGATATACAGACTGTTAAGGTGGTGGCTGGAGGACAGGAAAGCAACAAAGAAGGAGTGGAGAGATTCAATAAATTGGCCTAACAGCTTTATCCTGAACAGATGGATCTAGGCTTGTGGGGTGAGGAGTTTCCTTTCATGAGTGTTTTTTAAATCTCTCCTTCCTACACTATTTAAGGAGGCTTTGAGAGGAAGAAAATGACACCCTTTACCCTTTAGTAAGCACCACAATTATACATTAAGCTACCACATTTCAAGGTACTGTTACCCACAACTTTATGACCACCTGCCATGATCACATTTCTTATATTGTATTAATTCACCAACTTGCCTGCCCATGGAGCATCCTCCAGCAGTGCCAATACTGCCCTGTTCACCAGTTTTGCTTATGAATCATTAGTTTCCTGCAGGCCTTTCTGATGTCTTCATTTTGTTGCCTTACTCCAAATCACACCTGCACTTTCTACCCACCTCTCTTTTGTATTAGGTTGTGAACCTTTGTTTTTCCTTCTTCCCCTAAATCAGTGTGGATTTTGAGTGTGCACACTTTCAAGTTGCTTGTCAACTTATGTCAATCACATGAATTCCACAGGGCTTTCATAAGGAAGGAATGCTCAAAGGTGGTTTGCCATTATCTTCCTCTGAAATACAACCTACAGCTTCTGGTATTCCTCAGCAATAACCCATCCAGCCCTGACCCTGCTTAGCTTCCAACATCAGATGGGATCTGGTTCCTCTGATACACACCTTTTAATAATGGACACTTTTTATGTATTTTTCCCACTGAATAAAGAGAGCTTATGTGCATGTTTAGCTGGTTGCCCTTATTTGCTTATGACTTGAAAAAGAGGACAGAAAATAGGATGTTCATGGTTCCTCTGGATGACAGGGAGCTGAAAGTTATGAATACGCTTTGACAGGCCACAAATGGTATCAATTCCTACAAAATTTTAGTTGATAGCGTTTTCTTTTCCATCTCTACCCAGCATTGCTATTTGTAATCATTTAACCACCCTATCCATTTCTTTCATGACTTGAATATTCACTTATCTTCCTATCCTGTTGAACTTCTGAAGTTCTGCGGCATTTTCATCTCCCTGTTGGGAATCTATGATGACTATAAAATAATCTAGAACATTTTAGAGGTTTGGTGCTGAGTAGTTTTTGCTTATGTCAGTTATTTTTTTCAAGACCATACGGTACACTAGTTCCTGATCATACAAAGTCCAGTGAAATTATATTTGAAATACAACATATTTTGTATTATTTATGCTCTAGTTTTTGTCATTGTCTCTGAGCTTAGTCACCAAACACAATGTTTACTCTTGTTTATAGGCTAAGTTATGGTTACTGCATAATTTGTTCTTCATACTGGTATAATTTAGTTAGACACAGCTGTTTTCATTAGAAAATTCATTTCACTCTTGTTGATTTTTAAGTTGTTTACAGACTTAAAATCTGGAAGAAATTCCAATTGGACCAACCTTGTTAATACAATTGATTAAGTTGAAATTGTGTTTGCTGCCCTCTTGTGGTAGAAGGTCAAGCAAGCAAAAACTGTCATAAGGCCTGGGCTTCAGCAGTATTTGTATGGGAAGGGTAGACCGAAACAAGAAATACGCCACCTTCTGTGCACAACTAAAATTTAATCTAATAGAAATCCTTTTTCCCCCTACATACAACATCACAGTTATGAAAGGACACTGGAAAAACAAAGAGCAGTTTGGTTAATAAGTATGTAGTCATTCTACATTCTACATTTATATTCTTCTTTCCTTCAGTGCTCTCAGAACATAGCTCTCTTGTTCCTCCCCATTTTATCCTCAGTAACAACCCTGTGATGTAGGTCAGGCTGAGTGAGAGAGAAGCACTGGCCCAGGTCATCCAGCGAGTTTCATGGCTCGGTGAGATTTTGAATATGTATTTCCCGGCTTCATTTTTCAAACTCTGGGGGGGGGGAATCACCCTCCTCCTCGTTCCACTGATGGAAGTAGATCTGTCGGTGAGAAGACAGAATTGGAATGCCCTCCTGGCACTTATCTTCCTTTGGCACCACATTTTTAAGCACAAAACACTTGATTTCACTAAAAGACTGCTATTATCTATTAGCCACAATCCAATAAAACACTTCTGTATTCATGGAGCCCAGAATGGAGGGAAGGGGGGGTCAAGTCCCCATTAAAATTAGACTTGTGGGACTCTTACCATGCCTGAAATGATCTGACAAAATTGGACCACTAAGATTCCTATATAATTGAGCGCTTTCAGGAATTACCAATCAAAAGCTATACAAATTATATTTGCTATTGCTTTCATAGTACTCAGATGGTTACCACCTTCAGCTTGTAATCTCAGGTATGGCTCCCCGGGTGGGGGCTCCCAGATATCACTTTGATATCGTTTAATTCAGCCTTAGCTGGACCTGCTCTCAGTCACCTCACTCCACGTGTTTGTAAGTTCTCCAGACAAGCACGGACATGAGTGCAGCCGCTAATTGCTCTCACATTCCAGTCTCTTTTAGGCCAGCAACTTAAGCTTTGCTCCCAGCTTCAGGGAACTTCCCACATGCCTATTTCACAATAGCTGTGCGGCTCTCAGCAGAGCCAGCCCGGTAAA
This sequence comes from Ctenosaura bakeri, assembly GCA_948474755.1. NCBI lineage: Eukaryota > Metazoa > Chordata > Lepidosauria > Squamata > Iguanidae > Ctenosaura > Ctenosaura bakeri. The sequence goes on along the minus strand of CAOLHI010000877.1, from coordinate 367,892 downwards.
CACTATTGTCATCAAGCTCATCATGTTAATTTTGACCGTTCTAAATCCTTTGTCCAGCACCAAAACTCCTTTTGTTCTTACCTGGTTTGAAATAGCCGAGAGCTACAAACGCTCCTATAAAAACCCCTCACTTTCAAGCTGTCTTCGGACTACCTTGGATTGCTATCCTGCCCTGCTGCTGGCCTTCTAAGGAAACTCCCCTCAGCCAGACACACTGAGCTTTCTTCTTCTGAACCCCATTTCTCCATTTCTCCAGGACAATGAGACCAGGTGTCATATTACCTCCCCTTACGCTCTCCCCTTCTCTTTCCTAGTTAGTTAGTACGTGTGTGTTATTTATTTTCTGTTGTTTTTCAATAAAACTGTTATATTTGGTTACTTTGAAACTTATGTGCCTATTCCCTGACCTGAAGCCGTAGACATTGGGTTCCAGATCCTTGCAAAGTTACCCTGCCTCTTGCTAGCCAAAAGAGTGTTCAAGCTAATTTTCCCCAATTTGGTATTTTATTTGGCAATCTGGGCTCCCCACCCGGGACCCCCAAAAACTCAGGGTAACAAGCTGGGGGATGATGTTGATGACCATTATGATTATGATGGTTTAATATACTATGTTTTGAAGAGAGCCAACATGGTGTAGTGGTTTGAGCATTGGACTATGACTCTGGAGACCAAGGTTCAGATCCCTGCTTGGCCATGGAAACCTCCTGGGTGACCTTGAGCAAGTCATACTCTCTCAGCCATAGAGGAAGACCTCTCTGAACAAATCTTGCCAAGAAAAGCCCTTGATAGTATGAGCTTAGGGTTGCCATATCAGAAATGACTTGAAGGCATGCAACAACAATTGTGTTTTGATTGTTTTGTAAAAATATATTTACAAGTAGTCAAAATTAATAATGACCTACAAATCAATATTTAGCCTCCTCCCACAATCAAGAACAGCTCAGGGGTCCCTCTCTGTACTATGAAAATGAACAGGCAGGAGTCCATAGAGAGGACCTCCATTCTGGAAGCCTCTGAATGGCCAAAATCCAATTGGTAGTCCCAGCATGAGTGGATCCATTGAATCAGTTGATCCTATGTAAGTGTTGATCAACCATTTACCAGTTGATTCAGTGAGGTTCCTCTAGTTTGGACTAACAATTAGATTTACATCTTTGTGTTTAGGATGAGTTGGGAAGAAATGTGACAAATACCCAAGAAGGTACTGCTGCCTGAAGAGGAACCCAAATAGTCTATCCTCAGTAGTAGTAATAGTGGTAGTAGTAGTGGTGGTAGTAATTTACATCCTGCCTTCCTCCCAATAATAGGATTCAAGGTGGGTAACAACATTTTAAAAATGATACAGATTTTAAAATGATACAAAAACTCTGATAAAAGTATAAATATAAAAGTTAATTAAAAAGTAATTAAACATTTTATAACATTAAAACATTAAATTCATTAAAAAATTATACTGCCCATAGAAATATATAGCACAACATTAAAAACTTACCCCATTTAATTTCTAAAAGCCTAATGGCACGAAAATGTTTTCAGTTGCCAACCGAAGAAGAGCAAGGAGGGAGCAATTGTAGCCCCATTAGGGAGGGATCCCAAGTGTCACTGTGGAGAAGCCACTGAGCAGCCCTCTCACTTGTTCCCACTAAATGTGCCTGAGGGGATTGTATGACAGACAGAAGAAGTCTGTACTTACCAGACAGCAAGGGCACCAATTTTACAACTCTTGCTGTAATGTCACTCAGACATCTATTTCATCCATCCCACACTCCTGGCATTGCTTGAATGTCTGAAGCAAAGAACATAGCAGACTGGCTCTCTTTTGCCTCCAAGAAATTACCAAACTGCCAGTACCATAGGAAGTTCTATGCATGGTGTTAATCTTAATTCATCAGTGCAAACAGTTGTTTGTTAATTGCCATCCAGCTCCTTTTGAAACTTCACAGCAAAATTCCTATAGATTTGAATGTCACCGTGTAACTACAGATTTATTTAGAGCCTCACTCAATTGTGCTATGGTCTGTCTCATGAATTGTAAAGTATCAATACTTCAAGTTCCCCATGAAGAAGCAATTATTTTTTTCCAGTAGAAACTGGATCATCATGAAATGCCTTTCTTTTCTTTCTTTTTTTTCTTTTTCTTTTTTTTGAAATATATTGTAGCTGCTAGATTGACTGACACGTTGTTAATCAGACACATCTTACATATGTTTAAAGTGGAAAGAGTGAAAAATGGAAGTTTTTAGAAGAGAGAGAATAACAAACATGCATTTTTGTGCAACATATATTGGCTAGCATGATCAGAAAATATAAATCAAGTACAGATATTCCTGCTCTTTCTGCAAATTTTCTGTGGACTATAGTTTGAACATAGTTGCTGTAGAAGATAAAGAACATATATTACAAGATAAAATAAGTTTAAGATCTGTGTTATAATGCTTGACACCAATCTGAAGCTGGTCATATGAATTGGCACTATTCCAGTGCTACACCAACTGGCCTCCCACACTAGGCTCCAGAGAATACAAAATATAGAGAGTTGCACAAAATCTGCTGAAATTCATTAGCTCTTTACACTTTGTGTCCTTCTTTCCACGTTTGATTATGAGCAACATCTGCTTTTCTTTTTAGGTATTACTGGTAACTCCAGAATTTCCTGTTTAAACTGGTCTTCATGAGCTTTCAGCAACCTGACATTATAAACATAGAAATAAAAGGTCTGTTTAATATTCTGTGGAAGAATACCAAATTTTCAATGTTTCTAAGACCAGTTAAATAGCAATTTTTTGCACATCTTCAGTCACATATAGGTGATCTTTTAAAACCCAAACCTAAATCTAATCATTAGTCCCCCAAAGAATAGACCTTTTCAATCAGTTTTACTTAAGTGTTGAATTACAAGTTCTCATTGATTCAGTAAGTTTACTCTGGTTGGGATTAATGATGTAGGCTACAATTTACTGAAACAGGGAATGTCTACTCAAGCATTAAAAAATTCTAATCCAGAAGGAAGTTCTGGGTAAGAAATATATTTGTGTGTAGGCTGTTCCATGCTGGATGTGCTACTTTTTGTATCTGGGAAGCATTAATTTTTCCACAAGGTGTTCTATGTCTTGCTTTAATCATTACTATGAGGAATTAGGCTTCATGGGTGTTATAAGCAGACATTTGTGATTGTCCATGAAATAAAAACATACAAAAAGCCCTCTCATTCACTCTGAGGGTAATTGGTGAGCTTCTGTTTGGTATTCAATTTATTTGTAATGTTTCAATTGCTGTGGCTAATCCAGCATAGCTATTAAGAACATTTTGGAAAGTAGAAATACTTCTGCTGGTCTCTTAATTTGAAGATGACAGGGCTGGAATCTTCTACAAATAGAACAGTTCATAAACAGCACAAAAATTCCAGCTGGTGGGAAAGGGGAATGCTAAATCCCTTTCCTCTTTCAGTCTTTGCACGCCTCCCACCCTCTTCTACCAGATCCCCTAACCCTCCAGTGCACAGTTTTGGTGGAAACAAAAAACTACAGAGGAGGAGCAGGAGTATCCCCTAGGAAGAACTCCACTCAGACAATACTCCTGCTGCCCTGACAAAGTTTGGATTCAATCAGTGGCGTACGGAGGCACAACAGGGCCCAGGGCAAGAGGGCAGGGTGAGCGGTGGCAGATGGAGGAGGGGCACGATCCCAAGTTGCCCCACCCTAGATCTGCCTCTGGATTCAACTCTTGTTTCTGTTAATTTGTTCCTGGCTATGCATTCTCTTTCTTTCTGTGCTTTATTATTTAAAACTGTTTGCTTGCAGTTCACACCCCTTTTTTGTCTTCTATGGAAATTCCCTTAATCAAACCCTTTGAGTAAACATCAGGAAGAACTTCTTGACAGTAAGAGCTGTTTGACAGTGGAATATGCTGCCTCGGAGTATGGTGGAGTCTTCTTCTTTGGAGGTTTTTAAGCAGAAGCTGGAAGGCCATTTGCTGTGGGTGCTTTGAGTGTATGTTCCTGCATGACAGGGAGTTGGACTCGATGGCCACTGTGGTCTCTTCCAACTCTATGATTCTGTTATTCTAAATCCGAGTTTTTAAGTTATGTTTGAAGCCATCGGAGGGGAGAGAGATTCATCATATTTCAAAGAATCATTTTTCAGCAAACCTTCACTCATTCACATTACTGGTTGAAGTTGAGAGTTTCTATAGTTTTAACAAAACATTTACTTATATACTTATTTATTGTTCATTCCACAAGATGATATATTGAGGTCCACCACTTGAAAACAGGCTGGGACCAATTACTCACCTGACTAATCTGACCATGGCTTCAGTCACATTGTGACCAGAGGCAGCACTGCATTCATAAAATGAGAGTCCATAGTCCTGGTACAAATGGATAAGACACTGTTAAGATTTCAATGAAGCAAATTTTATAATACCAATAGCTGCCAAAGGTTCTGTTGAGTTCTGGAGACACGACCTAGCTCTCAATCCTACCAGCTGATCTAGAAGTTACACATTCACATGGTCCAATGCCTGTATTCCAGCTTTAAAGAAGAAGAAGGTGTTAAGTATGAATTTTGTCTTCTATGAGCCATTACTGAGCTGGCTCAGCAAAGTGTATTAAAGAGCCCTCAGCAGCAGCAAATGTTTAACTTGAAATTAGTCATGACAAGCCAACAGACCTTTTCCAGTGAACCCAAGTCCTAGGAGGCTGAGAAGAAATAAAGAAGGTCCCCAAATGACAAAAAAATCTCATAGTACCTTAAAGACTAACATGTTTTCTTATGATACAAGCTTTCACAGACACTGTTCACTTCATCAGATGCAGCTGTCAGATTTATAACATGTTCTTGGGTAGGTGGATTTAACAGTGAAATCAGTTGTGTTATTGATCTGCAACTTAAAGGCAACTACCACTACCCCACTAAATTGTTAAGAGACCTTTTGTTTTTAAGATTAAAAAAGCAGAGCTTGGAAATTACATTTGGACTACAACTCTTGAAATCCCTCAGCTAGCATGGCTGGTAGACCATCTGGGGAGTTATGGACCAACAGGAACTTTCCCAAAGTATAAAAGGAGAGGATGCTACCACAGTGTCATCACTTGTTGCTCATGGTTCCTCACTAATCTACATTCAGCTGGTTGAAATCTACCAGAAGACACCCATCTATTATATGGGTGAGAATTTGCCCTGACTTTGGTTTGTTTAGCCTTAACTGGGGAAGGAACAGATTAAGACGCGAGCTCAGGTGCACACCTTGGCCAAGCGTTCACCATCCTCTATTGATACTCTCCTTTCAGCAGCACAGTCAGTTTTGTTACCAAGCAGAAGGACAATGACTCCATTTCCTGCTCCTTCCTGTGAAGAAACACACTTTTATGCAACTATTAAGTGAAACCAAAATTCCTGATATAAACTGAATGACAAGACAATACATTCTTTTTCTATAGGAGCTATATCTAGAGTAACAGTCCCAGTTCCTTACCACTAAGACAATAGTGTATATTTTTGTTTACTTACTTTAGAACAGGGGTGGGAAAGTTCTGGGGCATGTGGGGTCAACTTCTCCAAGGACTTTCTGCAGCTAAAATAAATTTGGAAGTGTTCAGAAGTCCACTTCCAGTTTTATAAAAACTTCTTCAAGAGGCATGAAACAAAAAGTATGTCTGGAGGATTCCTCTCTTTAAAGCAAAACCTTTTTGCACACAGATGCTTCAAGAAACTATAGGCATGCCTCTGTTAACAAAGCCTTTGAGAAAGAGGTTCCTGTTTCCAAAGTATTTTATGCCAGCACAGCCCCACTCTCTTCGTTATCCTCTGACTAGCTGAATGTTTTTAGCAGCATCAGGATTGTGAGGATTGTGAAGGGAGTCTGGACAAATATGTATTTTCGGTGCTAGGTTGCAGCAGCATCTCTACTGTAAGCAATGCAATCAAGCTTAAGAAGAGAAATAACAAGATTCTGCTCTAATCAATCCTACTATAACTGTGTGTGCCTTCCTACAAAGGAAAGGTAAACAGAAACTGCCTCCAACATTACTTACTGAGCATGTATGAAGAGTAAAAGAGAAAGAGGTAAACAGGTAAGCCTGCCTCACCAGTTGACCACAGCACGTTAAACAAGCATAGATAGTTTGGCTACCAAAATGGAAATCGTAAGGAACATGGAGGCTGGTGGAATTAAGAAGGATGCATTTGGGAAGAAATTTTTCAGTGATCTCTAGAATGTTCAAAATGTTTTTCTTTACTTCTGCAAAGCTAACATGACCTGGCTGTTTCATTTCAAAGATCATAGTGTGAGCTTTCAATAAAACATTTGCTCAAACTTGTTGAACTGTTTTTCTTTTTTGTAGTGTAGGAACCTATCTCGGTTCATTCTGTGCTATTTCAGCCTCAGATCCAAATTTTCTGTTAAAAAGTCATACCTAGGAACACCTCTCCTTCATTAAGTGAGCCATACCTGTATTCTCCTTTTGAGTACCTAACTTACTTTAGAATATGAAATGAAATGTGAGTGGTTGTTTCCTTCTACCTCTATAACTCATTTTTTCATCATTTCTACAGAATAACACATTGAGACATTTTTGTCATCACACTATTAAGATAAGCAAATGCTGAGAATCATATAATAAGAATCATAGAATAATAGAAATAGAAGAGACCACAGGGGCCATCCAGTCCAAGCCCTTGCTATGCAGGAACACACATAAAAGCATTCCCAATAGATGGCCATCCAGTCTCTGTTAAAAATCTCCAAAGGAGGAGACTCCATCATACTCCAAGGCAGCATATTCCACCAGTGGAGAGCTCTGACCATCAGGAAGTTCTTCTTGAAGTTCAGGTGGAATCTCTTTATCCTTTCTGATTATATTTAACAGGAATTATGTCAAACTAATTATCACTGGCTCCATTTCACAGATGGAGGAACTGAGAATATCATGTCTAGCAAGCCCTAACTCTATCTACAAGGCCACAAAAAATGAATAGGAGCACTGCAATTGTTAAATTGAATCCTAAATTGATACAGAGCCAATCCTAGTCCTTAATGCCACATACGCCTTTAATGTTGATGATTACATTGCAGCACAGGGGTCAAACTACACAACAGCTGTGCATAAATCTACAGGCACAGCTCCATATCCTCCACCACCTGGCAGCTTTGAAGACTCAGAAGGGGCCCCTATTTCTGTTGCTTACTGATGGGGAAAAGAATGGGGGAAGGCAGTTCAGACTATGTAGCTAGTTTCAGTTTAGTATGGCAGAGAAAAGAAATGAGGGTGCATTCTGAAAAGGAGCACACCTGATTTTCCTTCTCCTGGGGACCCAGAGCAACTGGATCTTCATGGTTTGAATCCCCCCTCCCTACCTTCCCTACTAATAACCAAGAGCAGCAGGATCCCCTCCCAGGACAAGAAGCTGACAAGCAGTAGGAGGTTTTGGGATGCAGTGTAAGACCAAGAGCCCCATCCAAAAACAGGGCTCACACACACATACTAGCCATATGCCAGGCTATATGTTAACCACTTACTGTGTCATCTTTTTTTCCCCTCAAGAGCAAGCATATGGGGAATATAGTTTGGATTGGGGCAAGTACTCATAGGTACAGGAGATTTAAACCTCCTTGTCTGATTTTTATTAATTTCACTCTCACACACAAACACACACCCCATTTCACATGAGGATTTGAAAAAAAAAATAAAGAGTTTCATTGATATCAAAGAAGTTTCTTTTTTGTTTTTGTTTTGTTTTTTGCAAGACTCCACTCCCAAATTAGGATGACCTTATCCTCGACATGGATTTGCCCCTCCCGCCTAAATAAGTAAGAGGTACAAAATGTTCTTACTTGTTCACATAATTTGTTCATGCTTTTGCTTAAAAACAAACCAGTACACAAAATTCCAAGTACAGCTCCTCACAACAACAGCATTATATTGGTTATTTTTACATTTTGTTTTCTGTCTTAGGAGGCCAAGGTACATGGTCCTCCTCTCCATTTTTTATCCTCAACAGAGCTCTGTGAAATATATCAGGTTAAAAGACTGATCCAAAGAAATGTGAGTTCTTAGGCTATAGCTCCTTGGGTTTTGCTGAGTGTTATCTCCTCCGCATCCACTCATTGCATTGTTTTTTACGGGGGGGGGGCTGTTTGTACAAATTCGTTCAAGTTGCACCAGGGCTCTTCTGACTTATTTATTTAAAAGTGGAGGCATGGTTTGCTGAGATGGTCCTACAATCTGAAAGACAAATTTCCTTCTCTCAATTTTTTTTTAAAAATTAGACTTACAGAGCCAACATGTCATTTCACTGATGCACTATAATGGTATAACTCTTTGAAAAGCTTTTAAAGGAAAAAGCAAGGGAATATATCATTCTCATATGTTTCTGAATTTAAAAAAAACCCACACAAAAATAGAAACAAAATGTTGTAGCTGGTACTAGAAATTGCCAAAAAAAAAAAAAAAAGGTCTGGGACAACATAAATGTCATTTGGATTTTTAAAAAGAATATCTAAGAGAATTACAGCAGTAAATGCCACGCCTTCCCAATGCATTTGTTGAAAGGAGGCTACCGACTGGCCCAAGGCTGTCAGATAAGGATTTGACCACAGGTCTCTCCCATCCTAGCCCCTAATTCTAACCACTACACTGCACTGGTTTTTAGTCTAAGCCTAAATGTAACTCCAAGCATATGTACTTTCAATAGTTCATGCTGCTATGTTATTTCCATGGGTTAGCAAATGTATATTTCAGCATGCTATTGTCTAATTGTAGCTGTGCGGGGATAACACTGTGTGAATACGGCTTTAATTCTTAACACATTTATTAGGAATTAAGCCTGACTTAAAGCTGTGAGATTTACTTCTTAGTGAACATAAATGGGATTGTTTTTATAGTGTATCTATAATATACACACAATGTACTGTATATTTAGTATATCTATAATCTCTTGCAGTCATAAGTTGGGAAAGAAATCAATGGAATAGAATTGTTATCCTTACCTGGATGCAACTGAGCCAGTATCTCACATCTGAAAAACTGTATTCTGAGGTGATGTCATACATCAATACCACTCCATCAGCCTTTCGGAAGAACTGCTTGGTGAGACTGTGGTATCTGTGGGAAGGAAATGCACTCTTCACCATTGACTACACAGGCTAGAGTTGCTGGGACTTGTAGTCCAATATCTGAAGGGCCACACAATTCTCACCCCAATCTATAGGGTATAGGTTTATATACACAAATATACAGGTCAGCCAATATCATTTTTCAAACAGGAGTTTGTCTCCATGTTACCTTGCACAGAATTTGGTTGTTATGTGCATGTTGAAACAAAATAAAAAATTCTTCAGAATCATCTTGTCTTTTCACAGCATGGAAGAATGTGTGTGTGTGCACGCGTGCACGCGCACATGTGCATACAAATTGGGCCACAAATATTTCTTAAGGCTGTTATAGAATAACTCTTAAAACATTGCAGAATAATTTAACTATAAATACCTTTGCAGTGTTTTCTAAAGTAATGAAGTGGCAAGGAGAGGAGTTGCAGCTATGTATTTAATACCTTGTACTTCTCTCATAAATAAATACAAATATAAACATATCAGCAAAGGCAAATATAGCTAAGTATTGTGCCTCTGTACCAGTATGCTTAGGGAGGCAGTAAATATATCAGCACCTACTCTTTGTTGGGTGCAATTGCAAATATATATAATCCCAGTCCAATCCTAGTGTAGATTCACACAACTGCTTAGCAGTCCAGCCCTAACTGGCAAAAATAGCTCAGTCACCACCACCCCACCAGCCAGCTTGAGCCCAACTGAAGATGTGCTGAATCTTTAACTTCCTAGACTGGGGCACTGGAAATTACTTATGAGTAGAACTATCCTCACTAGGATTGCCCAAGTGAAAACTGGAGAGGGAGTTTCCGCAGGCCTTGCCTGTTACCTGGATGCCTGACAAGCAGAACTTGCTGAAATTCCCTCTTCCATACAACCATTAAAGAAGTACAAGAGTCCTCTCCAGTTTTTCACTCTGGCAACCCCAATTTTATCCACCTGACCTAGCTTTCTGCCAGCACTGTAGCTGTGCCATTTGGCTGTAGGAGGTTTCAATTTCCACGGTTTCTTCTCCTGCTGACAGATCTTTGAAATCAGTCATCAAAGGGGCATTTCTGCCAGCAGGAGGAAATTTATATTAGCAAAAGAGGCTAATGTCTAATCCTAATTCAGAACACCTTTGAGTTGGGATTGCACTGTAGCTCCATGATTTGCTACCCATTTTCCCTTAGCCCAGATGCACTGTAAGTGCCTGGCAAATAGATTTATCTGAACAGTTTTTCTTTGACATAACACAAACAGTGGGCCTTTTCACAGTCTTCCTTCAGATGGCAACTGCTACATATGCTGATGTGCAACCTCAGCTGCCATGCCCTGAGGCCATGTCAAAGCTACACAAGGGACCACAGCTAGTCCTTCCAGGGAGCAACAGAGCTTGGGAAGTTATTTTTCAAAAATACTTAGTCACCATTATATTTCCAAGGCTCAAAAAGTTGCTGGTTACCATTAAAGCTGCAGTTTTTACTTTACACTCTCAGTCATCAACACTAACCAAATTATTTAGTTGCTCTAAAAAACAAAATTCTGAATGCTTCAAGGTGCTGCCCTATGTTACAAAAGAGATCCTCCTTTCATCCATTTTCCATCAACATCCACAATGGAGCATGAGACCATAGCATAAGGCACAGCACAACTGGCACTTGAACTGTGTGATATTTCCTTTCCATCATTCAGTGAGGCCACATCCCATAATAAGAAAGGTAACCTAAAAGTTAGTTATACTGCAAAAGGAATGAAGTGATTCCTCCTTGAGTTGTAATGATAATGTATTGTAATTATAACTTTATTATTGGGGAAGGGAACCTACTGCAGGTAGTTATTTGTAACTACAGTTCTTCCTCCACATTTGCAGGTTTGACATTTGCAAATTTGTTTATTTGCAAGCATGTGTGCCACTTGCCATTCTCTTCCTCCCATTCCCATACATTTTGCCCCATTGCAAAAAAAAACTTTCTCTGAGGCAAAACCAAAAAGAAAAGGGAGTGGAGGAAAGCTCACATAAGCCTTCCTTTCCTCCCTCCAGAACTCCCCCCGCCATTCCTATGCATTTTGCCCTGCGCACGGAGAACTCAAGGCAAAAGTGAAAGGATTGGGGGAGAAGGCTTGGGTGAGTTCTCAGTGCTGGGGCAAAATGCATAAGAATGGCAGAGGGAGCTCCAGAAGTGGAAAGGAAGGCTGATGTGAGCCTTCTCCGAACCCCCGTTCCCTTCCCTTTTGCATGGGAACGGCAAGGGGGAGCACCAGAAGGGAATGGGAGGGGAGCTGGGGGGAGTTATTCACATTTTTTCCACTTTTGTGAGGGTTCTATGCCCCAAACCATCACGAAAGTGGAGGAACAACTGTAGTTATTTTCAGACTCTAGGAGGCAATTGTCAAAGGGCAGCATTGGCAATTCACCACCATCCCAGCTAGTCTGCTGCTCTTACATGTGGAAGGGCGCTGCTCCACTGTCAGTGCTAAAGTAAAATTAACTACCAGTCTGATTTGATTCTGTACCTGGAATGAACAGGGGAGCCAGGCAACAGAATGTCTTGGGTCAGCCTTCCCTAAGCAAAACGCTGAAGAGCCTGAGAAATTACATTTCTATACAAAATTGATCTCCACTTGATTCTGTAGTTGGCAATCAGTTTTGCACAATTGGACTTCAGCATATCCCATGGCAGCCAAAGGAGAAGTTCATGGGAAAACAGACACTGGGATTTAGCATGCCATCATAAACTTTCCTTGTGTGTCCTATGTACTGGAGATGCAAAAATCATCATTTCCACTTGTGGAGAATGACTCAACCTGTTAGCTACATAATCCAGGTTTGGAAAGAAAATAAACATCACCATATGTGCTGGTGATGTGGACGAGATAATATCTTCCTTTGCAAATAAAGAGTTTAGCTTCATGGTATCCAGAAATAATTTTGCAGTTCTGATAGATGTCAGAGCAGCAGCGCTAGGAACCAACATCACCCCTAAATAGTAACCAACTACATAGGTCTTGCTCATTTAGACCTAAACCCAATTGTTCATCCTGATTAAAACCAACTCACATAATCAGTGGAAACTTGAAAAAGTCAATACTTACATAACTTCCACTGATTTATTGGGTTTACTGTAGTTAGGACTAAAAACTGAATATAGGGCATAAATTTAAAAATACGTTTTTTAAAAAGATTTAACATCACCAGCTTTCTATGACTATATTTTTGTTTAGACTTTTCTTTTAAAAAAAAGTCCAAATTCACAATCATCAAATCCATCACCACCATCTCTTAGACACAACCCTGTGCAGTACCTTTCTTGGCCAGCCGTGTCCCATAGTTGTAAAGTGAAGCACTTGTCATCCACAAAGAGGTTTTTGATCCGATAGTCGATTCCTAGGGAAGACAATGCAGCTATTTACAGTGAAGTTCAGTTTGTGCCTCCAATTGCTTAAAAGAACAAAAAAGCACAGGCTGAGGCTCTACTGATAAAAAATAAAATACTGCATGTCTCTTGTGTTCCATCACTGACATTTTACTGAAATCACAAGAGTCAAGGATAGCACAGCACTCAAAAACTTCCTCAGTATTATTGGCATCAAAATTTTGCAAGCAGAAAGTCTGACATGAAAGAGAGAAACTGACTTCTTTCCATGGTTGTGTTGATTGCTATGCTACATATTTGTGCAGAGAAAGAAAAAGAAAAAGAGGGAGGGAGGGAAGGAGGGAGGGAAGCGCAGTCAAATTAAAAGTCACTACTTAGAGGGAACGAGCTAGAAATTTGTATCGAGGGGATAACTAACCATGTCTCTGTAATGCATTCATTTCAGGTTCTGCACAAAACCAGAACTGTACTGTAGCCACCTTAGAACACAGAAAAGATTGAGGAGACAGAAAGACATGAGTAACACTTCTCATTTCCATCTTGAAAGCTCCCATTCAGGTGACAGAAATATAGGCTGGAGGAAGTTACTCTGTTCTGCAGTGTATACACACTGCATAATTTATAGCAGTTTGATACTACTTTAAATGTCATTGCCCAATATCATGGGATCCTGGGATTTGTAGTTGCATGAAGTTTTTAGAATTCTCTGCAGAAGAGTTCGCTAGTGAGTTCTAAGTCCCTTGGCAAACTACAAATCCCAGGATCCCCTAGAATGGAGCCATCACAGTTAAAATGGTACCAAACAGCTATAGTTGTGCACTTTGGTGTCATTACGGAACAACTCTATTTCTCTGCCTGACACTGATTACCACCTAAGGAGGCACATTACACAGAAAACAGGAAATGCCAATCAATTTTTTTTGGAACTGCCTTGTGGTGAGAAAATACAAAGAGCGGGGCCCAAAGTGTCTTCAGTAGGCATTTCAAGGCACCTGGCAAGCTCCAAACCCCTTTCAACCCCTAGAACTTTCTGCCTGTAGTGTTCTGCTCCCTTGTCATCGCACTTCGTTCACCTGTGTCTCTGATCATATGCAATAACAAAATGAAAAGAATATGGACCAACATCTTTTACTTGCCTTGCCTTCTGCCTCTGCCCAGTTGTACATATTAGGCCCAGAAGAGAGAGAGAGGGAACGAGCAACTGGGATTCAGCATTAAGGAAGAAGGAGCACAGTTAGGGGTCCCACAAAGGACATTTTGCTCAAGACATCCCATATGCACACACAGAAACTGGAGCCAGGGCTGCACAACATACTGTGTTTGTTGGTACAGTTCATTGTTTGCCACCTGGCAATACTTTTCTTGTTGTTGGTGTTACAATTGTTCTGACAATTGGTGAAATCCAGCCTTAGTACTGGGCAATCAGAAATCCTTGTCAAGTTCATAGGGGCAAAAATCTAAGACATTATGCAGATTGTCTTGCAGAATTTTACAAGGATTAGACTTCTGTCAGTATCCTTCAAGGACACTGTCACACAGTCATAAATTTCAGCCAGTTTCTATGTACCACAAAGGTGCGCAAAGAGCAGCCTAGGGACCACATGTGAATCCCCAAGCTAATTTCCTAACTCTCTTGAGATTTCCCTAGGTCATCCTTTTTTCTGGTCTAAATAATAAAGAGAAGCCTCCAAGAAAGTTTGCTGAATTATACTGCTTAATATAGAAAAATGTTTTTCCAAACCAAAAGTGGATTTCTAGAAATTTCTGGCTTGGGGGGAGGGGGGATACATGCAATCCCTAAAGGATTCTCATGACATAAAATATCCCCCAAACATACCAAACTACTCCATCCTTGGTTTATAGTTTTCTTTCTTTAAATAAAGATAGCATTTAAATACCATAAAGGCACAAGATCCTGGCTGATCTTGGAAACTAAGTAGGGTCAGCTCTGGTTAGTTCTTGAATGGGAGACTGCCAATGTATACTATGTGCCATAGGTTATATTTCAGAGAAAGGAACTGGCAAAAACACCTCTGAGTCTTCCTTGACTAAGAAAACCCTATGGAATCCATGCTATGAGTCTTCCTTGACTAAGAAAACCCTACAAAATCCATGCTATCACCATAAGTCAACAGGTGACTTGAAGGCACAGACATACATACTATTTCAATTCATTTTATTTTTTGTTCATATTGCTTTGCAAAATTAAGTGTTAGAATAAAGTTTCTGAAACAAAACTGATCAGGTGAAGTACCTATGTAGAATTTTCTTTGTGAAAACAGAAAAGGGCCAAGGACAAAAAACGAGGGGTGAACATCCAAGGAATTTACGCAAGAGATATATATGGGTGCGTGGGTGGGTGGATGAATTTGTCCCAACCAATGAAAAACGTTGGGGTAAAAATATCCTATGGGGAAAAGGATTTCAAATGAAAACTGATTCAGAGAATGATATTTAAATAATTTTTTTCTAATATCACACACAAAGGTCTCTTTCACACTACATAATTATAGTACTTTTACACTACTTTAACTGCCACAGATGCATCCTATGGAATTCTGGGATATATATTTTATTGAAACACTTGAGCTCCCTGCAAGAGAAGTCTAAATGCCTCACCAAACTACACATTCCAGGATTCCAAACAATAAAGCCACGGCAGTTACAGTAGTATCAAAGTGCTACAATTGTGTCATGTGAAAGAGACCAAAATTTTGGTTCTGAATATTTTGCTACTCTAAAATATATTGGAATGTGGCTTGGGGTTGTAAAATGTCACAAAACCATTAGTGTATGTTTTTGTTTTACAGTCTTGGCTGAGGTTAGAAAAAAACCCTTTGATTAATTATGACATTTAATTTACCCTACAGTCATACATATGCCTGTGAAAAGCCAACAAGAGAATCCATTGTTCAGTTCTCACTTGGTTCTTCACACCTACATGCTCTTTCATTAAAAAAAAAACATTGTCCCAAACAACTTGCTTAATTATGAAAAAAATTCCAAATTAGAGTTATTTATGACCTCTCTCATAGCATACTGCATTTAAGGTTAAACCTTCCAGTAATCAGAGGAGTCAGGATGATGTAGCAATTTGAGCGTTGGACTACAACTCTGGAGACCAGGTCTGATTTCCCACTCGGCCACAGAAACCCACTAGGTAACTTTGGGTGCCTCATACACACTCAGCCCCAGAAAAGCCTGTGATAGATTTGCCTCAGAGTTCCCATAAGTGAGAAACAACTTGAAGGCAAACAACAGCAACAAATCATCAACACTATCTTTATCAACTAGGAAATATTTAACTTCTGTATGTGTTTTCCCCCAGCTGGTTTATGGGAGCTTTAGGGGAAGAGCTTAGTATTACCATCACACTTTTCTGTAGAACAGTTAAAACCAAAAAGGAAAAGAAGAACAGGTATTAAACCCAGGGTTTCCCAAGAGCAATATCTAGATGCAGATCCAGTCTGTCATATTGTGTCACAACATAAGATAGTGGATTTATTTCGTACCTATAGTTGCAGTCACATTTGCATCAAATGAATTCTCCTGTACCCGGCGCAAAAAGGAGGTCTTGCCAACATCAGTGTTTCCTACAAAGAGCACATTATACAAGTGGTCTGGATTAAAACAGGCAGCTCTGGTGACTTTGGAAATTTCTTTTGTGTCTATGCTCGTTTGGCAATCCCTGTCATCTAGTTTGACTTTTGCTTCCTCATCTGTTACTGCCCTAAGCTCTTGATTCTTCTTACATTCAGATGCTTTCATCTTTCCTTCTCTTCTGTGTTCTGACATCAGTATTTCTGGCCCTTCAGGGTTTTGTACCTGCATCTGTGACTCAGGCATATTCTTTAATTGGCTGTTTTGGACACATGAACTTTTGGATTCACTTCGATCTTTCACCTTGGGCAAAACTATCCTGGGTGGGAAATGAAATGTTGCCACATCTTTTGCCAAGGAATCTGGAGTCTCAGGTGTCTGTTTATCTGACATTTTCATCTTTGGAGATAACCTTATCAGTCCTTGCTCTGAACTGGTAGACAAAGGTTCATTCTGGATGATATTGCAGTACTTCAAAACATTCTTATGGTGTTCAGGTTGGCTTAATTGCTTTAATGCCAGAGTGTCCCTTGGTAGTGGGCACTCTTTGCTGTCACCACCGATTCGTGTTATCAGCCCTGAATGAACAGAGGATTGAGACTCAGGAATAAGACTTCCTCTCAGCATGAGGTCTAGAGTTTTGACTTCCACTTTTGGATTATTTTGTTTCATCTCCACATCACTAGCTTGTACATGAGTTGGTCCTTCTTTAAGAAAAATCTCTCCTTGTAATCTAGCCTCACCAATAAGATTTTCTGAAATTCTCTTCTCTGGACAACCATTTTTTGAAAGAGCTTCCTTTAGAGGTATTTTTTCCTGTATGAACCTTTTCTGAGAATTTCCACTTGGTCTAATTTGGTCCATGGGTTCCTGTCCTTGAATACCAAAGTCATTTATTTGTTGGTGGTGTGATTCAGACATTTTGCTCAGACCTGCTATAGCTTCATTCAGCTCTTTGAACAAAGAATTTTGCCCTGAAGGCTCCTGAGGGAAAAACTGTTCTTCTCCTCCAGTAGACTTAGCCACAGGATCTTCTTCAATGGAAATCACTCTTGTTCTGGACTCTGACTCAGTGTTGCTCATTGATGTGCCATCATCAAATGCCCTGGGTGGAAATGATAACATATGACAGTGCTTATTTGGTATACACACTACAAGGAAACAAGGATGTGAAAGGGCACAAAATCTGAAGCATCCTGAGAACTCAAGGACATATAAGATATAAAGCTATTCATCAGGTGAAGCTGAGGGTTTTTGTATTCTTATGCAGAGTAAGGACTGAGCACATCTATTTCTGGCATGTGTTGTTTGAAATTTTAAATGTTGTGATGAATGAAAAAAACAATGCATGTCCAAAAGTCAAAAGAAATCATGATTAAAAATAAATGTAGTTAGTACCCCCCCCGCAAAAAATAAAGCAACATTCCTTTAATGGGAAAGGTACCCAGACTTTTCTATGTAGCTGAAGAAGACAAGACTTTTTTTTAAGATTAAAATTCATACTTCCACATCTAGACTACAGAAGACAGGAATTTTTAAGATTAAAATTTATACTTCCATCTCTAGGCTAAAGAGCTGATGATACTAACCATAATATGAATGAATTGTTTCCTATCAGAAACAGAAAGTCACCTAGAAAGCAGTCCTGACTACCCAAGCCATCCTAACTAGTCACTTGAGCCAACACTAAACCTGCTAAAGCCCTGCTGAACCCAAACCTTCTCAAACTACAGATGCTGGAAATTGCTTAAGACTACCTTCACGCCAGCCTAATTTTGTGCCTCCAATGTGATTGTGTCCTTTGTCTGCAGACATTTGGATCTGGTGTTACTCAACTTCCTCTTTTATTCCACCCTTCCTCTGCCTCTTTTTTGACTCTTCTACTGGCAGATCTCAGCCAGCAGAGCAGTTCTGCTGGCAGACTGCTTTGTCAGCAAATCTCTGAGACCAGGCAGCAAAAGAAGGTTGTGCCTAAATCACACCCATTACAGCCTGTGGATCTTTGAATTAGGATTGCACTATTAGGCTGCAGTCCTATTGATACATATGTCAAAGTAAGGCCCACTGAAAATAATGAGACAACAATTGCTACTACTGTACTACTTTCTCTTCTTCCTCACAAGTAGTGAAATCTTGGTGGCTTTGTTGTTCTTGTTACTTTATTGACTGTCTGATAACATAAGCTAATGCCCAAAGAAGGCTGAAGGAAGCTTTTTGCCTATTACCCTAAGGCCTAGCTTTGGAAATGGATTCCTAGAAACTGGGTTTTGAATACCAGCCTTTATGTTTGAGCTTACCACAGCCTGCCTTAAAAGTTACCATTTTTTTTATGTTACCAATTAACAGAAATTTGGTTAGATCAGTCTGTCAAACTTAATTCAGATGCAGTGTTCACATACTCAACGGGCAAAAAAATAATATACTAAATTTTGTTGTACTTGTAGTCACCCCTAGTGGCAATGGCCCTGCTATTACAGCATTGGGCTTTTTTCAAAACATTGTATTAGGGATTCGTGAATGTACATCTTCAAGTCACCTGTCAACTTATGGCAACCACATGGATTTCATAGGGTTTTCTCAGGCAAGGAATAGTCAGAGGTGGTTTTGCCTGCTCCTGCTTCTGAAATATAGCCTACAGCACCTGATATTCACTGACAGTCTCCCATCCAAGTACTAACCAGGGCTGACCCTTTTTATCTTCCAAGATCAGCCAGGATCTGGTACCTTGAGGGTATCTAAGCCAAACTGGTTAGTTTCACTTTCTCCTACATTCCAGTTTTGATAAATTCTGTTCAAAATTGAGCTGAAAATGAATTCTCACTCATCCCTATTGGGAGAAGAAAGATAGAAGGATTATTCTTTTTGAACCCCTTTTGGTTTAGTCTTTTTCAGAAAGCTGCATACAGTTATTATATATAATCTGCTTTGTTTAGGCTACACCTTAAGAAGACTTGAGAAGATTATCTTCAGTAGTAGCATGATAAGTCTGATCAAAAGGGTTTTAAACTAAATTTTTGGAAGGCTGAAGATGATAACTCAAATATCAGCCCATAGGCAAGCTTTAAAAACAAGGATGTGAATTCTAGAGAAGCTGAGCAAGATAAACTGACAGTAAATTAATAGATATCTATACAGCGATGCATAGAGTTTGGGGAATAAACAAGATGAGCTTGAAGTCCTTATGCAAGAAGGTAAATGTGACTTTATAGGCATAACGAACACCTGGTAGGGGGACTCCCATGATTGGAATGTTATATTTGAAGGGTACAACCTATTCAAAAAGAACAGATGTGTCAGAGAAGGAGAAGGAGTAGCATTATATATATAAATTCAGTTGTACAGAAAACCATGAAAGTGATCAGAGTGGATTAGTTGAGTGCATCTGGGTAAAAATAAATGGAGAAAGAAATAAAAGCATCATTTCTGTAGGAATTTATTACAGGCCACCAAACCAAGAAGAGGTGGTGGATGGTGCTTTTCAGAAACAAATCTCAGAACGCTCAAAGATGCAAGAATTAGTAGTTATGAGGGACTTCAATTGTCCTGATATCTGCTGGGAGACCAGCTCTGCTAAGCATAGGCTGTCCAACAAATTCCTGATGTGCCTTTTAGGTAATTTCCTGTTTTAAAAGGCAGAGGAAAGATCAAGAGGATCAGCAATCCTGGACTTGATCTTAATCAATAAGGAGAAGTTGGTCACTATATTCAAAGTAGGCAGTACTTTAAGGGCAAGTGACCGTGTAATGCTAGAATTCACAATTGCAGGACAGTGCAAAGAAGAATATAGTCAAACACAGACATTGGATTTCAAGAGAGCTGGTTTTAACAAGTTCAGGGAACTATTGTGTGGAATCCCATGCCTAGACATACTGAAGGGAAAAGACACCCAGTAAGGGTTGGAGTTCTTGAAGAAAAAAAAATGCAAAAAGCATAGTCACAAATAATCTCATGGAAAAAGAAAAATGGGAAATATCTGAATGTGGCTGCACAGCAAACTCAAGGAGGAAGTTAAAAGAAAAGGAAAAAAGGAAGAATGGAAGGAAGGACAAAGTACAGATGTGTAGTCCAAGCTTGCAAGAATAGTATTAATGAAAGCTAAAGCTCAAAATGAGCTGAAACTGGCTTGACAATCAAGTAGAAATAAAAAGGGGCTTTTCAGATACATTTGAAGCAAGAGAATGACCAAGGAGACAGGGGGGCCGTTGCTCAATAAGAATGGTAAAATGCTAACAGATCACCCAATACATATTTTGCTTGAGTTTTCTACCAAAAAGAGAACTGTGTGTTTTCATGTAGTAGCAGAGATGCTGGCAAGGGATCTGGATTGCAATTCAAGATTGATAGAGAGTTAGTCAGGAATCATCTAGGTAACCTAAATGAGTTCAAATTTGCAGGGCCAGATGCACTGCATACCAGATTGCTGAAGGCATTAATTGATGTATTCTCTGAATCACCTTCCATCATTTTTGAGAAATTTTGGAGAACAGGTGAGGTGCCAGAGGACTCAGAAGGGAAAACATTGCCCCTCTTTTCAAAAAAGACAAAAAAAAGAAGATCCAGGAAACTACAGACCAGTCAGTCTGACATCAATACCTGAGAAAAATATTAGAACAGATTATACAGGAGTCTGACTACAGGTATCTTGATGAAAATCCAGTGACCAGTAGGAGCCAGCATGGGTTTTTCAAAAACCAGTCCTACCAAATTAATCTTGTATCCTTTTTGTAATCAGGTTACCAGTTTAATAGATGGTAGGAATGCTATAGATGTCATTTATCTGAAATTCAGCAAAGCATTTGGTAAGTTCTTCTGAAATATTTTGATTAGCAAACTGATTAGCAAATGTGGAATAGATGGGAATACTGTCAGCTGGAGCCATAATTTGTTGAAAAACATAGCTCAAACAATTGTTATCCGTGGCTGTGCCTCAGAGCGAAGGGGTCTGGAATGGAATGCTTCAGGGTCCTATCTTAGGATGGTTACTCTTCAGCCTTTTCTGAATTATTCAAATGATGGAGTGAAGAGAAGCCTTATCAAGTCTGCAGATGAGACAAAACTGGGAGGGATGGCTAACACATTAGAAAATAGGAAGAAAATAAATAAGAACTTAGATAAACTAGGAAATCAGGCAGAAATTAATACAATGAAATTCAATACAGACAAATGCAAAATTACATAATTTGGCCATGAAAATCAAATGCACAGCTATGAGATGGGGAATACATGGCTCAGCAGTACTACATGTAAAAAGGATTTTGTGATTACTGTTTTTCAGAAGCTGAGCATGTGTCAGCAGTGTGATGCTGCAGTAGAGAAGATGAATGCTATTTTAGCTTGCATTAAAAAAAGTATGGTTTCCAAATCAAGGGAAGTAATACTCCCGCTATCTTCTGCACTGGTCAAGCCTCATCTGGAATACTGCATTCAGTTCTGGGTGCCTCATTTTAAGAAGGATATAGGCAGGTTGGAGCAGAGTCAGAGAAGGGCACAAAGATGATAAGAGATAAGGAGAACAAAAGATATGAGGAAAGATTTAAGGAGATGGGCATGCTTCGTGAAGAGAAGATTGGGGGGATACATAATTGCACTGTTTAAATACTTGAACAGCTATCACAGAGAGGAGGGGGCAAGCCTGTTTTCTTCCATGCCAGAGGGTAGGACTAAGTCTAATGGTCTGATGTTAGAAGAAGGTAGGTTTTGATTGAACATTAGAAGGAACTGCTTCACAGCAAGAACAGTTCAGAAATGGAACCAACTGCTTAGTGAGGTGGTGGGGTCTACTTCTCTGGCCATCTTCTAAAAGTGGCTGGAACCTGCTGGGAATGCTTTAGCTGGAGATCCTGCATTGAGCAGGGGGTTGGAGTCAATGGCCCACAAGGCCCCTTCCAACTGTATGATTCTATACTTTCAGAGTAACCTGCCTGGTACGCAGTACCTCGGGAAGGCCAGGGTTAGAACAACAGAAATGTAGCTACTTAGGTGTTAAAGCAGGGGGGCAACAACATACAAAAACCACAACTGCCATTTCAAACCCATCTCCAGGGGAATATACCCACATAAGCACATTGCTCCTTACTTTCCTGAGCAGAGGTGTCCAGTGCATCCAGATCCAGATCACATTCCAGATCTATCTCCAGCTGAGAGTAGTTCGTCTCATGCATGCTCAGAGCATCCTCAGAAAAACCAGAAGGGAAAAAAAGAGCAGTAAGTATTAAATCCAGTAGACACAATTATAGATGCAGGGTCTGGGGGATGCCTCTTGCATCTCCGCATGATATCCAGCTCTGGTTTTCTTTCTTTTCTTCCTTCCAGTTATTCTCCTGTTGTTGTTGCATGCCTTCAAGTCATTTCTGACTTAGGGTGAAGCTGGCACTGTTTTCTTGGCAAGATCTGTTCAGAGAGGGGCTGCCTTTGCTTTCCTCTGAGGCTGAGAGAGTGTGATTTGCCCATGGCCACAAGAGGATTTGAACCCTGGTCTCCCAGTGTCCAACATTCAAATCACTATACCGCACTAGTCTCAAGTTATCATCTGCTGAGAGTGAATCTGTTGATTTCTGTGTTAGGTGTAGTCAGGAAAAAACACTGAATCAGCTGTCATATAGACACGCAGCAGCAGACTCACTCACCCTTAGAGGAGATCCCCTGTTGACTCTCAGTACAAGTCACAGCTAAGAGTGTGCTCAGTGACTCACACAGAGGCAAGGAAGGCAATGTCTTGTGAAAGCTCGTTGTCCTTACTCTTCCATACTCCAAGACTATAATCCTTTTTGGAGATAAGCCTAACTGAACTAAAGAGGACTTCCAACTAAGGCCATTTCCACACAAGACCATTAATTATAGTGCTATTATTCCACTTTCAAATCCTATGGAATTCTGAGGTTTGCAGTTTAAGGAGGGGCCTTTGAGCCATTTCCAAGATTCCATAGGGTGGAAATAATAGCACTATAATAGTCTAGTGCAGAAATGGCCTAAATGTGCAAAGATCTTCTGCTGCACAAGTAATTATTTTCAGATGTTACTATGAAAGCACATCCAGTTTTAATTTAGCAGAAAAGGTATACATCAGCTATCAGCTTCGAAAACTGAACTTATTACACAGAGTGAGAGGAAGAGGGAGGCAACAGGTTCTAGGCAGGTGATTTGGAATGTAATGAAAAGACAACAAACTAGTTATTATTTAGTTCACTTTTACTACATGTTCACTTTGAAAGAAAGTTACTTGTGGGATTCTCTTCCTCAGGTGCCATAATAACTTGTTCAGCTTTGGATATTATGCAGCTTGAATGGAGGGGGATTATTTCATGCTCTACTGTAGGCAGCAATGTGTTATGTTGGCAGCTGGGGCTTCCATGTCAGTGGGGCAGTTTCAGTCGAAATTGTAAGCTATCCAAAATGCTGGGCATAATTAGGGGATAATGTTCAATGGCTTGGATAGTTCCTTTGATGCTCAGACTAAAACCTGGAGTGGGTTCATTACCCCACTGACACAGAAGCCACCCATTTCCATTGTTAAGGTGCTACAGCCTTACATGGCTTATGAGAGTTCAGATACTCTCAATAGCATTCTAAGGCACTTAGCCAGATGCAAGGATAGGTAGTATAGTACTTGTACAAACGAGTCTTTCCTGCAAGGACACCTAGGCTGATCTCTGTGGGGGTGACACATCATGTGGATCAACTCTAAGAGGAAATGGTTAAGTCAGCCAAGAAGAGATACCTGTGGACTTTGGAGAGTCTTGCTGGAGTCTTCGTTCCAAAGTTTGCCCCTGCAGAGAGGAAGAAATGTTTACCACTTTCCTCATACATACACCCATGTGTTGGCTGTGTAGTCAAACAAAACTACTAATAACAATGACAACAGCAATGCTGTGGGGGATGGCTTGTTAGAGTTTGTGAAAACTTTAACAAGCTTGTTAGAGTTTCCAGAGTGAAAACTAGGGGGAGGGCAGGCTCTTGCACATTTAAGAGGTTATTTCCTGGTTGCATGACAAGAAATGCTTGCTAAAATTCCCTCTTCTATACAATTATTGTATTAAAGGTACAGGAGTCCTCTCCAATTTTCAGTCTGGCAACCCAGTAGCTCGTATGGAAGGTGGTAATCCAAACAACAGTATAAACAGAAGCTACATGTTCCTCAAGGGACCAAGGAAAAGAGAAGTTGAGCATTCTACTGAATTCATATTGTAGGACAGGAATGTGGATCACATGGCCCTCCAGGTGTTGCTGAACTATAAGTCATAGAATCATGGAACTTTAGAACTGGAAAGGACCACAGGAGTCAGGCAGTATCACCCCTGCCATGCAAGAATACACAATTAAAGCATTTCCAAAATGTTTAAAGGCCTCCAAAAATATACAGTTCATTGCTTTCCAAGGCAAGTAGAAAACTGTCAAATAGCTCTTAACAGTCAACCACTTTTTCCTAATGTTTAAGTATAATCTCTTTTCTTGTAATTTGAATCCATTAGTTTGTGTTCTGATCTCTAGAGCTGCAAAAAATAAGCTTGCTCCATCTTCTACTTTACATCCCTTCAGATATTAAAAGATAATTTGCATTTACCTCTCAGACTTCCCTTTTCCAAGCTAAACATTACCAGCCCCTTAAGGGACTCCTTATAAGCCTGGTTTCCAGCAACCCTAGTAAGCATAGCTTTTGGTGAAGAGTGCTAGGAGCTGCAGTCCAACAACATCAGAAAGGCCAATTGAGATTCCCACAATGCTGTAGGGTTGTTTTTGCTTTTTAAGAAGCAACGGTTTTTAAGCACTACACTACAAGAGGAGTGGCAGTTATAATAGCATGGCCTGTCTTGACTCATCCCACCTCACCTTGTGCTTGTTCCCATAAACAGATTTTTGGCACAGTCTTTGCTAAAAGATAGAAAACAGCCTGATGTTACCAAACTAATCTGCTTTTATCTAATCCTCAGGTCTGACACCTGTGAAATTAATTAATGGACGCTGGACAGTAGTAGCAGTTCTAATGATATAACTGCTTGTTCTAAGATGCTGGCAGCTAAAATAAAACAATGCCTCATTTCCCCTATCAATTTAAAAGTAGTAAATTCAATTTTGGAAAGCATGATGCTTATATGTTTGTTCCCTCGGATCACTATTTGAGGCCATTTCCACACTACACTGTGACAGTGCTATTATTCTACTTGCAACATCCTATGGAATCCTGGGGTTTGTAGTTTACTGAGACCAAAGAGCTCTTTGGTTGAGAATTCTAAATGTCCCTCCTTAAACTGCAAAACCCAGGATTCTATAGGAGACTGAAAGTGGAATAATAGCACTATAACAGGGTAGTGCAGAAATGGCCAGAGTCTAAGATTGCGACTTGAACTGCTAAAACCAATACTTTGAATTGGGCCTAACAAGTGAATTGGTAACCATTAAAATTCTAACCCCTTCCCCTCATTTCTAGATTAGCTGAAGTTTACAGATCATTTCCAGAGGTAAACCCATAATTGTAATAATCCAAAATGGGAAGTTACCAGAATGAGAATAACTGTCACAAGGAAGACTACCTTTGTCCAGATGGGGTTGTAATTGTTACAACAGCTGGGGCTGGTAAAATGCGCTCTGAGCCACCAAAGCCACCGTTTCCTCTAGTGACACTGCTAGATTCAAGAGAAACTGGAACTCCCTTCAGATTTCTTTCATGTCCTCTCCTCAATGCACAGACCAGGCTCAAGCCTACTTAGCTTCAGCAAGGTGAAGCTTCTGACCAAGCCCTGGAGAAGCTCTCTCAAGCTAAAGGCCAGTAAGGTATTTCCTACAGTAGAGTCTTCCAGTAAAAGATTATTTGTGGATTCAAGACTAGACTCACCTGCCCTCCTTGTGCATCTGAGATATTCTACTTTTCATTGTATGTAGGCGACTTTGAGTTTGTTGAAGCTGACAGAGGGTTTCTTGCAGTTGGTTCTCAAGTACACTGTTGGTTTGCTTGAGTTCTTGGGTTTGAGTACTGACCACATGCTGCTTTTCTCTGAGAGTAAGGAGCTGTGTCTCAAGCTGAGGAGAGAATTTAGGACACTGTTTAGCCACCAAAAGAATAATTCAGCCTGTGGTACACACTAGCTTCCTCTGCTACTAAATGTTATAGATCAGCTTTCACCAGCTTGGTGCCCTCCATCTGTGTCGGACAACAATTCCCACTAGTCCCAGACAATGGCAATGGTGGCTGGGAAAGGTTAGAGTTGTAGGGCACCCCAAACAGAAAATCCAGAGGTGGTGGAACAGGCATGACACTTCAAGATTGTTCCAGGCCCTGATGTTTCTGGGCCACAACCTGAGACATAGAGATGGTCCCTGGTGATGTCATTAAGTATTATATACCACTAAGTAACAATCACAGTTACTCACTGTGTGTCATTCAGCACAGAGAGAGAGATAAAACAGCAAGAAAGTATGTTCCTGTTTGGAAATTAACATAGAAGTTGTAGCTAAAGGTGAAATTAGGTGGTTATTCCTTCTCACTTACTTAGGGAGATGGTAAAGGAACATTTAATCTAACCTAATTGCTTCTAGCCAGAAGGTGAATACTGAGCAGAGTGGAAGGGGAGCCCTGGCACCACAGTGACTGGGAGACAAGGAAGCTCACTAAGTAAAAACATAGACACACACATGTCCCAAGGATCTTTGCAAGCTGTACCAAGAGATCAATGAAGCCTTGACAGTTACCTGTCAACTTATGACAACCCTATAAATTACATAAGTTTTTTTTTTAGGCAAGGTTTATATACATAGGACTTATTGAAATACTATAGTCATATGAGGAGGAGATGATATTATGGTTTGACCTAAAATATTTCCAGCCTTAGCTAGAAGAGATGTCTCCAGAAGGGGGTGCTGTTTCCTTTGCAGTAAGACTAAACTAGACTGTGGTGTGAAGGCCCCAGTCAAGTTTTCTTTGGTCTCTCCTTAAGAAAGGACTCCAGGGTGCAGGCAGAAAGCTGAAGAATAGGACAGCTTTGCACTTCCTTGTCTGGTACATTGTAAGGGAAACCAGACAGCTATATTTAAAGCACTGCATTCTGCATTTCACATTATTCTAAATCATTTTTTCCCTCTTATACTGGTCCATATTGCTTTAATCCACTTCATCCTACAAGGAACTGCTATGGGCCATCCACACCACTAATCCAAAAGGTAGTTTTCACCTTACTGTTTTTTTAGGAGGTAGATGGGGTTGCCAGATTAAAAACTCAAGACAGTCCCTGTTTCTTTCTCTCTTTCCTTTTTTAAAAACAGGGAGTTTCAGCAGGTTTGCTTGTCATGCAACCAGGTAACAAGCAACTCTTGCTGAAAATGTCCTCTTCTACACAACCATTAAAGGTACAGAATTAGACTCCAGTCTGGCAACTCTAGAGGGTAGAGCTGTCCATCTCACGATGTCCTACCTCTTTGCCTACCCCACCTGCAGAATACACAGTCCTTAAACCATCTAACCATCACTCACTAATTCCTTCCCTTTTCCTTGCCCCTTTCCCGCACTTTGCCAGGTAACTAGCATTATCAAGCACATGTGGAAGATGGCTGGTGCACTTTTAGAAAGCAAAGTAATATGGTAGGTACTGGCACAGCTATTTTAAAGCTGAGAATCTGGTTTTTATCTAGGGTTGCCACAATGAAAACTGGAGATGTCTCCTATCCCTTTGATGAAGTACAGTAAAGAGAATTTGAGCAAGTGTTGCTTGTTACTTAGTTGTATGACAAGCAACACCTACTGAAATTCCCTCTTCTACACACCCATTAAAGACTTCTCCAATTTTTATTCTGGCAATCCTATTTTACTGTCACTTTCACTATAAATACATAACTGAGTGAATACCTGACCTGCTTTGGTCATACATGCAATGATGCTTTGTTCCTTGTAGTTTACTTTTCACAGTATGCTCAGTCAGCCCCCTCAGAGGTACACGTGAAGCACAATGTTAACTTCTTTGAAGCAGATCATTATTTATTATTAAATAAATGTATGGAAGCCCCCACCTTTTGACCCCCCATTGCCTGAGGACTCACTCTTTTAATGCTTCCAAATTAAAGGCAAGTTCCATTAATTCGATGGGGGTTCTACTCTTTCATTAGTTCATGTCTAGAGAGGCTCGCTTGGAATCACTTGCAAGCATGCAAAGCAAGCTGAGAAGTGGGGAAGGGGCTAAATCATCTGAGATACTTTGCAAGCAGCATGTGTGTTGTCAGTCCCAAGTGAGCCTCCATAAGCTCTTCATGCTCCCTATAGTGCAGTACCTGAGTTTTGCTTTTCAACAAATCCCATTTTCTGACAGTGCTGTGGTCTCTAACATGTCAGATAAGTGGGGGAAGTCTATGTTAATTGGTGTTGTTAAAGTTGACATTGGCCTATGGCAACATTATGATTGAGCAAACTCCATGAGATTCAGTCATAAAAAGCTTTGATTTGGTCTTGCAAACTTAGCGTGGTGGTTTTCTTACTTGAACCAGTTCATCTGTGATGTCATTTTCTTTTCATACTGCCTTCCACTTTACCTGGCATTATAATCCTTTTCAGGTGGGTCACTTTGTTTCATGATATGTCCAAAACACAATAGCTCCAGTATAGTCATCTTGTCTTCTAAATTTATTATATCCCACCCTATATCCAAGGATCTCAGGGCAGTGTGCAATAAAATCAGTTTTAAAAGTGTAAAACAAATTTAAAACAGTAAGAGCAATTTAAATAGATTTTGAAGTATACTTAACAATTGGCTGAGTTAAATTAAGACTTTTTAAATTTGCCTTGAAGCTGTTTGAGATCATTTAAAAACCAGGCTCATGTTCAAAGTTAGATGAAATCCAATAGGCTCCAAAGGTTTTAGTAAAAAGCTGTCTTCTTAGTTGGTGCTATGGTGACACTCCAGTGTTGGTGCTAGCTGTTCCTTTAAAGGGAACGTGTTACACCATAAAAGTGCCACAGCAAAGAAGGCCCTGCATTCTGATGCTAGTTCAGCAACAAGATGCCACTGGTCTAGTTTCTGTTGGCATGACTGATGAAGGTAAAAATTTGTTGTTATGTGTTTTCAAGTTGCTTCCAATATAAGAAGACCTTAAGGCAAACCTATCACAGGGTTTTCTTGGCAAGATTTGTTCAGAGGGGCTTTGCCTTTGCCTTTCTCTGAGGCTGACTTGCTCAAGGTCGCCCAGGAGATTTCTACGGCAGAGCAAGGATTTAAACTCTGATCTCCAGACTCATAGCGCAACACTCAAACCACACACCATGCTGGCTCAAAATGTAAAGGAAATGTGGCCATAAGCCTAAATAGCTCATCAGACTGAGAATAATATGATGTCTTTAAGCAGACTTTGCTTTGCCCCTTTTAATTCCTTTGCAGCCTCACTCTTTGCAGATTAGAAATTTTGGCTTTCTAAAACCGATACTCCAGCTGCTTTCTTTTCAATTCTTCCCTACCTTATCCTGACTTTTCTTGCAGTCCTTCATACTCATCCTTAATCCAGGTCTCTTCGCCATTCAACAAGGTCTGCGGACACACTATCAGTCACAAGATTCCCATGGGATCCCCACACTCACACAGATCAGACCTTTGATCAGGTCTTTGCCACAATGTTATAGTATTCTGCATTATACTACACAATGCTGTCAGGCGCTTAACAACTAAGAAATAACAAGCCATGCAAAACAACTGTACTGAAGTATCATGTTTTCTAAGTTGTGCCTTTCCAGATGCCTTGACATCACGCTGCCATATTATCATGTTTGACAAACAGGGAGGAAGGAGTTGGAGAAGGAAGAAATGCCCATAGGTGTGGTAGCACTGGACATCAGAAACACTATGCATGTGATGGAAAGCAAGTCCATGCAGATTTTGAAAGCAGACTTTTAAAAAAAACAACTGTAGCAATCCATTGTAGTTTAAGTTTCAAGGGATATTCCAGAAAGGAAATAGTAGTTACAACAGAAATGTAGGCTGGATAGCTCAGACAAGCTATGTATAATGTGGATTCTGAAAGAGAAAGTGCAAACGCCTGTGTATGAATCACCCCGTCAAATATCACTATTCTTTGGGCTGAATTCTCAGATTGACACTGGTATCTTACTTCTTTCTGAGCAGCAAGGAAATGCTGTATTTCCTGTTCTTTGATACCCAGCATTTTCTTCATCTCCATACTATACAACCGACTTCTGGTTTTGCTCTGCAATAACAAATATGTTAACACTGTAAATTCACAGAAATCACTTCTTGAGAAATTTTACATATGTGGGCCCTATTTACATTTAAACCAGGCTACAAGCAGGACCTGCAACAAAATGTTGCAGCATTAAATGTTTAGGATATCAGCCAGCTTGCCATGTCGTTTTTCAAGATACTCTGCTCTATTTATATTTGGTGTTATCTCCCCCAACACATTCTCTTGCTTACACACACACTGTCTCACACAAACACAGAGAACCAGATTGCCAGAAGTTAAAGGTTCTGTCTCATTCCAGCTGTCTTGGTCCAGATCCCTGGGGTATTTTCTGAGGACAAAACCATTCCTTGACTTTTCTTGCTGAAGCAAGGAACTTAGGGCCTTTCCGCACTATAATGCTATTATTTCGCTTTCAACATCCTATGGAATCCTGGGGTTTGTAGTTTACTGAGGCCAAAGAGTTCGCTGGCTGAGAATTCTAAATGCTCCTCCCTAAACTGCAAAACCCAGGATTCCACAGGATGTTGAAAGTGAAATAATAGCATTATAATAGTGTAGTGCGGAAAGGTCCTCGACTCATGAAGAAGAGGTAGCCCAGTCCTTGAAATTATTCCTTACCGTACATGCGCTTCTAACCAGAGCTGGCAATGTTAATTTTTTTGGACTACAACTCTCAGAATCTCTTAGCCAGCAAGCCCACTAACCGTACTGGCTGATGGATTCAGGGAGTGGTAGTCCAGAGGAGTAACTTTCCCCAGCTCTGAACACCCTTCCTAGAGAAAGACATTGATTCATTCTCCATGTTTTGAAATGGAGTTCCATTTTCTCTTCCTTCTCCTCCTCTTCACTTCTCATGCTGCTGACCAGCTAGATGAGACATCCCATTCTAGAGGGATTAGTCAGTAGAATAACACCATAACACAACCTTATTTAAATGGTGTGTGATCCAGCCTGAGCTTTTGGGAAACAGCAGAGTTTGTTTTTTAAAAAAATAACAAACAAAAACCCACACACCCCTTCCCATAAACCCCAAGAATTAAGCATGACCCAGCCATGCACCTACCTCATACTGCAGCCTTTGTTTCTCCCTCTGTATTTGCTGTTCCATTTCCTCATATAGCCGTTGTACCTCCTTGTTATGATCAGCAAGTCGCCTGGCACAAAGAACCAAATGAGAAGGCTTTGGAGAAGGTTTGTCTGTGCATGAGATGATCTGTTATTAAACTGGTAATGTGTTGCTGGCAGCACTTTCATTAAACCTCTGGCTTCTAAACTGATCAGCAGCTAATTTTATGGAAAAGAGACTACTTTGATCAACAGACTCATGGGAGAAGGCTGGAAAGTAGGTGTGTTGTTTTGAGGCTGCTGTTCAGTTCTGCTTCCACACACCTCTCTCATCTCTGGATCGGCAACTGGCAGGGCCAGGTACCACTGTTCAGAGGAACAGAATTAGCTCCTCTGGCCCCTCTTTACTAATCTTAATCATTTGTTCATCTACACTAGGTCTAGGTCTCCAAGCTTTGCACCTTAAGATTATAATTCTTAACTAGAGATGTCAGGAAGTGAATTTGAGACCTTCTGTAGGAAAACCTTGGCCTTCCAATACTAGGTTCTTCCCAAATCTTGGCAAAGTTGTGGGGGGGGGTGACTATAATTCCCAGAATCCCCTAGCCAGCATGGGCTTTCTTCTTTGGATCCCAAACTCCCTTTCACAGGAGGTCTCCTTTTCTATTCTGGGAAGAAACACTGCTAAGTCCACATAAATCCACTTTACATTCCTGGACCTACATTTCCAGCATTAATTGTAGTGTTTCTTTTGCATGTTTAGCTTCTTTAATCAAGTGTGTTATTTCAGCCAAGAACTCCTTCAGGTTTCCCAGCAGATCTGGTTCATCTTTCTGGAGGTGCACCCAGATCTTCCAGATCTCTGACTGGCTGTAAAACAGAAAATTTGTTTTCCCTTTTGTGAATATTCTACCCAAATGTTGATCAGATAGAGTCTTCAGTGGGCCCCTCATTTAGAATGTGGTTCAGCTATTCTTAGTAAAGGAGCCACCATGGTATAGTAGTTAAAGGGCAGGGGCGGTATAGCTGCACTAGATAATTATGCCAGTTTGATATCTCTGTAATTTTCAGGGGTCCATCCTACAGAATCATAGGATTTTTGGTTTGGTGAAGGAATTAGCACTCTCTGCCAGAGAGCAATAATCTGCTCCCCTGGCCTACAAATTCCAGGACAGGAAGCTGACATTCTTTGAGCCAATTGATGGCTCACTCACACTGCACTACTGTGTAGAGCAGAGCTAAACAGAAGGAAAATTTCCCAGTGGATAATTTGGATAATTTGCACTAGATCCCAAAGGTTTCTGACTGCCAGTTTTCAGAATAACAATATCAATGGTGAGCATGAAAAAAAAAATGTTGCTACAAAGGCTTGGAGGAAAACCATGTGTTGACTTTTGGGTTGTGTGGCATAGGACTTGAGAGCTTGGTTTTGGCCACAGTTTCCAGGACAGACCAATTGTTCAGAGACATGCTGTTCCTTCATTCTTAATGTATCCCAGCCTGCCCACCAGAATTTTGCCCCTGTTCTGGTTGATGCACATTAAGGAAATAATAAAAAAGGAAGTAGATTCCACAGACCTTATGAGATTGCTTTGAATAGGCCACTTCTGTTTTCATGCCCCATATATTTATTGATGATGTTGTTATTGATTATGATGGTAATTATGATGAACCCTTCTGATTTAACACACATCGCTATTTATATCTTGCCTTTCATCCAGAATTTTGGCTCAGCTTAGCCATCAAACATAAGTTTAGCCACCAAATCTACTCTCCTTCAGAACCTGGAAAAAAATCTTCAATGAGAATCCCAGTAGCTAGGCTGGGTGGGATCTTCTGTGAATTGCTATCTTGAAAAAGTCATTTTCCAGGCTCTGCTTTTCTTTCACCTATTCCCATTCCTGCTCTGTCTGGATCCATTCATAAGACTCAGTGCGAAACAGGCATAAAGTTAGCACATCCTTACTCTTCAAAGATATTGTGAGCTCCCAATTGGTTTACGAAAGCTTTGAAGTGTCTTTGCTCCTCTATATTAGTTTCCACCAATGACAGGTTTGCAGGAATCCTCCCTGAAGCTGTCTTCCTCTTCCTGTGCTCTCTTGTCACCATCTGTGAGCTCAGAAAATTCCCTGCCACACAGACAACCAGAGTCACATCGCTGGACAGACACAGCACAATAGATCAGTCTTTGCCAATATTTGGCCACTGGGATGAAACCACAGGACTTTTAGCCTATAACTCCCCAAATTCTGGGAACTCTAGGAATTGTGAATCAAACAATAACATCCCAGGCTCTGTTAAATAACTACTTGTGACAGGTAAACAGCCTGCTAAGCCAAGGCACCTAGCCACAACTGACACAAAGCATTTTACTGCCTGCAGCAGAGAAGCAAATATTGCAGTCTGCCAAAATCAAGGCTCCTAGGACATTAGGTGAGTCAAATTATTTTGGCAACTGAGACAGAAAATCATAAAAATGTCTCTCCCTTTTCTGACGGGAAGAATGCATTCATTAAAAAAAAGTGGGGGGAGGGTTAACTAACAACTCACTATCCTTTAAAGACACACCTAAAATCTGATACCTGAAATAGTGACCTCATTATGACATATGGTAAGGCTTTCCCTGCACTGAACACTCGCAAGCCACACAGGACTCTGCTGATCCAGGCAACCTATCAGAATAAGTGCAGATGGCGTAAGACAGGAATCATTGCTCCAAACTCTGTATTTTCTAAAGGTATTTTTCCCTCTCACTTCTACCTTTGCATTCCTGCAGCTATTGGAAGCAATATCTAGGAGCACACCTTGGAAATGTTACTTTTTTGGATTGCAGATACCCAAATCCTCCAGCCAGTGCGGCCAGTGGTATTCCAACTACCCAGTTTAGACTTTTTTCTCTCTCTCTTACTACCTGAGGGGCTTCTAGAGAGACAGCTCCTATTCCAGCATTACCAAAAACATTGTGCAATCATTCTGTCTTTTTATCCTAAATTTCCAGAAACAAGCAGTTTAAAAAGAAGTGAGAGATACGAAAACATGGGAATTTTACAAGTGGAAAATTACAACTAAGGAACAGTGAATGAGCCCAGATGATGGCACAATAACTGAGGGAAACACTACTGAGC
Source organism: Ctenosaura bakeri (assembly GCA_948474755.1). Taxonomy (NCBI): domain Eukaryota; kingdom Metazoa; phylum Chordata; class Lepidosauria; order Squamata; family Iguanidae; genus Ctenosaura; species Ctenosaura bakeri. The sequence continues at coordinate 333,472 of CAOLHI010000877.1, read as the reverse complement.
AATTACATCCAATATCTAATGCTTAAAGCGCACAGCTACAGATTAGCACAGCCAACTACATCAGTGTAGCCCACTAAACCAGGGATAGGCAACCGCCAAATGTTTTGGACTACAACTTTCACCAGCCCCAGCCAGTATGGCCAATAGTAAGAGATATGGGAACTGTTGTCCAAAACATCTGGAGGCCCTCAGGTTGCCTGGCGCAGTATTAAGCCAATGCATACTGAGCCCTGCAGTGAAGTCTTCAATGGTCACATAGCCCTTGTTGTCAGCATCAAGGCCGTCAAAGAGAAGCTCCAGCTCTTCTGTGCTCCAAGGTACTTCGCCCCTCAGTTTCTGAAAATAAGATATATGTGAAATGAGGACTGGAAAGAAATATTATCTGATTCAACAGTCTCAAGTAGGGTTGCCAGATTAGGACTATGACAAGTCAGGACTATCTTGTGAGACTTCAAATACCTAAGAGCTAGGAATGATATCACAATGGATAGGTCCTGATGATGTTCTAAGTGTGATGGTACAAGACAACTCTTGAGGATGTAATTAAACATGATACAAAAAGTATCAACCACAAATGCAGAGAGTATGTCATTCAAATGAGAACACCAAGAGTAACAAATGAAGAAAATATGTATTCATGCACACGCACACGCACAGACACACTTTTCAAGACAATGCTCTCACCTTGAGATTCTTCCCTTTCACCCTGAGGATCAGAGAAGAGGTTGGGTCCAGGCCCTGAGACCTGGGTAACCTAGACTCAATGAAGATAGCATTTTTCACAACCAAAAAGACTCACTGCAAGAAATATTCACCTCATCTTAAGCATTCAAAATTTGCAAGGCTATAGAGTGTCTCTGAAAATTAAAATGCACACAAAACAAATCACATATTTTAAAATGTGTCTGACTTTAACTCACATACCGTAATCAGAAAAATATATAAAAGTATGGTTAGTCAATGGGAGAAAGCTAAGCAAGTTGTGCAAATAAATAGGCAAATTAGGGGAAATGAGTTAAACTTGTACCAAATTGTCAGTGGAAGAAAGCACGAAGTCTCATGAGTCAAGGAGGAACAAGGACTGAAAGAAAATCCAAGTGAGACTTGAAGAAACTCAGTGAAATTGCAGCTGGGAAATATTCACACTCATACGTGAAAGTATGCCTGATGGCAATCTCTCTTCAAAAGTGTGGGTCCAGGCTATCTGAACAATGCTTCCTTATCAGACTGCTTAGGTTCTGGGACCTTCTGAGGAGGCCCATCTTTCAGTCCTGCCATCTGTACGACAACTTCTGGTGGGGACACCAACAGAGAGAGCCTTCTCTGTGGTTGTTCCCAGGTTCTGAAACCCCCTCTCAAGGGAAATGAGACTGGTCCTCTCCTTTTTATTCTTCCATTGGCAGACAAATACTTTTCTAGTCTGATGGACTTTCAAATACTGTTTTGAGGAAAGGGAGGAAAGGGTTTTTTAAAGGCATTGTACTGCTTGTATTCATCTTTTTTCAATGGATGTGTTTGAATTATGGAGACAAGGGAAAGGGCTTCTCAAGTGGGTGCTCCCAGAAGTCCCTCCACAGGTAGGCCAGGATAGCTCCCTCCTTGCTGTCCTTCCTCTGATAATCCAGCTGTGAGGAGCTTTTATGGTGTGGTGTTGGATTTTTTTAAAAAATTGTCTTTTAATGAATTTTGAATGTTTTTGATTCTATAAATGATGGGGGTTTTGAAAAAAAATAGTATTGGTTTAATAATTTGTTAAGCAACCATGTTTGTAAGCCTACCATTATTGAGACAAAGGCAGAATACAAATGAACAGAAGGAGATGGATCTCATTAGTATTACACAGTAATACTTTTGTTGGTTGTCTTTTAATTATGAAAACCTTACTATCTGTATCTTTTACAACAGTGTGTGCTGCCTGGAATCTCAGTTCTGGAGGAGGTGTGATATTAAACAAGCAAACAAATGAACCATTCACTGGGAGTGTCCATAGGGTGATCTCTCACACGACTTTCCACTGACTGCTGAAAACCGTCCTGTTACATCAAGCTTTTGCCTTGCCAGGCCGGTGGTGTCAACGCTGTGTCTGGTATTTATTTGTAGACCTGCCTTCATTTTTAATAAGGCTTTGTTTTTATGATGTGATTGTGGTATTTTAACTGTTGTAAGAATCTTAATAATACGTTTGTGCTGGAAAGGCAGGATACATTTTTTTAAAAAATCACAAAGAAAGGAGTTGAATCAGTTCTGCATCTGGGGCAGCTTTTCCCAACCTAGTGTCTTCCAGATGTATTGGGATATGTTTCCCACCCTCTCTCAGTTACCTGTCTGGGGATTATGGAAGTTGTAGGTTTTGGGATATGTTTCCCACTCTCTCTCAACCAACTGTCTGGGGATTATAGAAGTTGTAGTTGTCTGGGGATTATGCAACTTGTAGTCTAACACATGAAGGACAATGGGTTGAGAAAGGCTGAATCAGGACAGCAGTCACTTAGATCAGAGCTTTCCAAACTTTTCATGTTGGTGACACACTTTTTTAGACATGCATCATTTCATGACACAGTAATTCAGTTTTACTAGCAAATTTGAGGTTAAACTAACCCCTTATAAGAGATACAGACACATACATAAATTGTAATAACAAAATGTATGGGGACACAACATATCCCATGAAAACCTTTCATATATTTTTAAAAATATATGATTTATAAATAATGACATACATTTCCAAGATTGTAGGCAACACACCTACACACCTCAGGTGACACACGTGTCGCGGCACACCATTTGGAAAGCCCTGACTTAGGTCCTTTCCACACGTAGGGCATGAATCGGGCAGAAACGGGACTCACCGGATTTCTTCTTCGTCCGATCGAGTCCGTCGGGACGAGGAGCAGTGCATCCAAAATGGCGGCTTCTGGTTGGTGGAGGCTCTCCACTAACCGGAGAAGCTCGCCAGCCTAAAGCCCACCCCCAGCAGATCTGCAGGCATGCACTAGTGCGCACCTGCAAATCTGCACCGGAGTGCAGCGACGGAGGGACACGGGGTCGGGCGCTCCGTCCTTTTGAAAAACCTCTTAAAAGAGGTTTTTAAAAAGCACAATGCGCGACCAGTTCCAGTCGCTCTGGAGCAGACTGAGGTGCGGAACTACGAAAAGTAGTCCGACCCAGTCCACTCCACGGTGCAGAAAACCTCCGTCAGAGGTCGCTCTGCGCCGTTTTAATAGCCTGGTGCGGAAAGGGCCTTAGATAGTACTGATGGAATGGTTAATTTTTCACCTTTACAGAAAGATCTCATATACACACACACACACACACACACACACATTAAAAAACGCAAGACCAAGATTTTTCTCATATCACTACTCACTGGCTATTTAAGCAGAGCTTTGAAAAGTTACTTTCTTAAACCACAATATGCTGGCTGGGGATTCAAAAAGTAATATTTCCAAGCTCAGTGTTTCTGCCTTGTAACTCCTTGAATCACTTTAAACACAGCATTTAATCTTCAAAAGCAGATGACCTACTCCAGCAATTTACCTGCATATCCTCTCTTGTAATAAAATCTTTCTTGCTTTCATCATGTTTTTGGAAGATGTCCTGAATCTTTTCCAGGATTTCGGAATGGAATGGCTCACCCTCTAAGATTTGCTCATTTCCTTCCATGCTTGTTGCTTGCTTCCAGCGATTTGATCCAAACTTTCTGCCTCTAACTGGCCTTCTCAGCTTATCCATAGTCCTGCCAGAGGCTTGCTCTGTTCCTTGGAAAGAGGATAGGAATGGCACAGTGCTTCTTAATATCCTCCTTAAGCTCAAATGAATTTGACTAACAAGAGACAACCCATACTATTTATTATATTTGATTCCACAAACATTACTCTCACAGTTATCTTAAACTAATGGACACTGCAACAGTTGTAAAACAAGACACTTTGCTGCCTGAGATAATTTATTCCATTTAGGTCACACTGGTTTTTTAGTTTCAGCTATAAGATAGCTATAGGCTTTTTGGTTTCTTCTACTCTGTGAGTGACTTCATAGGGCCTTTAATTCTAGGGTTACCAGAGGTCACATATCAAATAGAAACTTTTTTATTGGAGATTTTTTGTATATGTGTTCTTCATAATATATTCCATGTGCGTGGCCTGAATATTTTTTTTAAAAAATGATTTAATCTTCAAGACATCCATATAGAATTAATATTATAGATCTTAGAATCATAGACTTGGAAGAGACCTCAAGCACCAGCTAGTGTAACTCAACATTGTACAACAATACAGAGGCGAGACTTGATCACTGATCCTCTAATCATTTCTGCACTACTCTGCTATAGTGCTATTATTCCACTTTCAACATCCTGTGGAATGCTGGGGTTTGCAGTTTACTGAGGCCAAAGAGCTCTCTGGCTGCAAATTCTAAATGCCCCTCCCTAAACTGCAAACCCCAGGATTCCATAGGATGTTGGAAGTAGAATAATAACACTATAACAGTGTAGTATGGAAATAGCCTCTGTTTAAAGACTTCCAGAACTTCTACCACCTGCTGAAGCAGTTCAGCCCACTATCAAACGACCCTTCAGGAAGTTCTTTATGTGGAATCTCCTTTCTTGCAATTTGAATCCATTTCTTCATGCCTTAGCCTCTGGAAAAGCAGCGGCGGGGGAGCGGGGAGCAAGCTTGCTCAATCTTCCACATCATATCCGTTCAGCTATTTTCAAGATGGCCATCACGTCATCTCTCAGTTTCCACTTTTCTGAACTAAACATACCCAGCTCACTATATTGTACCTCATAGAGAATAGGGACATATATAGGGACATACAGAGTTATAAGAGATATTGGGGATCATTGAACTGCTCAGTGTAGAATCTACCATGAAAGATGCATTTAAAACATCCCTCACAGATGGCTCTGTCTAGCCTTTGCATAAGACAGCCATAGTAGAGGACAACCAATCATCTCCCAAGTGAGTAATCAAGTGAATCAAGTGAAGGAATAGGTTGTAAAAGATGCTGCTTGTCTTCTGCTGAACTGTCAGTTGCAATGCTAAAATTTTCTTTTCAACATAGTTTTTTTTTAATACAGGTATACCTGAGTTAATGAAGTAGGTGTGTTCCTGGGCATTACGTCTGTAACAGAAAATTTGGTACCAGGGAAGAAATAACATAGAATAAATAAAGAGATAGGTCCCTAAACCACAAAAAAGAAGAGCAACATGTTTTAGAAAACTTTTCATTTAAAACTAGCAATATGCATATGTGGAATGAAACAATAAGGTCAGGGAAGCCTTGCACAAGTGAAGAAAAAATTTTGAATCCTCAAGAGACCACTTGAAAACTTCTTCCAAAATCCATCCATCAATGATTTTGTTTTCTTTCATCAGCCTTCACTTGTTGTGATTTCCATTCTGTCACCAGATTTATAATTCTATGCTTTTTTAACAAAGTTGGGGGTACCTGCTGAGGCAGGTGTTATCTGTTCTCCCCCTTTCTTTCTGTTTTGGTGTTCATGCAGGCTTAGTAAGAAATTCTGGAGGCAGCTGCTCTTTACCTTGACTGGCACACATGGCTATAGCAGGCTAATGGAGCAGAATCCCATTATTAACCAGCTCAAACATTTATTGCATTGTTTACTGCAGACACACTGCTGCAACCTGCCATTAAAAGTCTTATCTTTATCCATCCCTCCTTCACAGTCCTCCCAACGCTAATGTTCATAAAAACATCCAACTCAACAAAGGACAAGGAAAAGAAAGGGAGGCTGGGAGGATACATAAAACGACTTTGTAAAAAGGAGCTTCGTTGTCAGAGGCTTTGTTCACTGAGGTATGCCTGTAGATATTCAGAGTTATTTTAGCTTGTTCTAAAAAAGTATTCTTCACATTCATTCTAAATTCACAACAACTCTATTAGGCTGAAAAATGGGTGGCTAGACCCAAAAATACACAATAGAGATTATATGGTTGTATGGGATATAAGGCCTTTCTGCACTACACTATTATAGTGCTATTATTCCACTTTCAACATCTTATGGAATTCTGGGGTTTATAGTTTACTGAGGCCAAAGAGCTCTCTGGCTGAGAATTCTAAAGCCCCCTCCCTAAACTGCAAACCCCAGGATTCCACAGGATGTTGAAAGTGGAATAATAGCACTATAGCAGTGTAGTGTGGAAAGGTTCCTAGTCTCCTAAGATTGCCTAACTACTACTAAGCCTCATCAACTCTAGTCCAAGGATCTCTCTCTCCTTTGAACAGCTGCCTGTAAGCAGGAATTCTGCACATGATTCTTTTTCTCCATGCAACGGGGATGCAACAGAGGGAAAATGAGAAACTCATTCAATGAAATTTCCAGTGCAGATGTTAAGACAACACTTAGTGGGAACTACAACTATCAATCAGTTTTTCCATAATTAAACTTGTCTCCAAAGAAAAGCCTTTCAGCCAAGCAAAGTGTTCATTACTTGTCTCTTCCTAATTTAAAAGAGCCTGCTGCTGATGTTACAACCCAAAAGATGATCTGGGTAAAAGCATCAACTGGCATTTAACACTAGCCAAATTGTTAAAAACACTTACCATTCAGCAGCACCTCAGGGTGTTTCAGTTGCTGCAAAGTACAGGACAGCTACTTGTAAATGAGATAGTTCTCTTTATTTTTCAAGAGGAAGTTGGCACAACGGCAAAGAAGGAAGGAGACTATGACTGCGGGTTGATTTCATCAACCCGATTGAGGCAGACCTCCTCTTTCTTGCTTGCCTAACTCATCTTTCAGTTGTGGACTTGGTAAAAAATGTATGCTGTATAAATCTTGTTTAACCTGCAGAGCTTTTCTGAAAATCTGTCACATTCCCTGGTTATGCGTATAAGGAAAGATTCGTTTATAAAGAAACAGGTTTTGCAGCAGATGTATGATAGATCAACTCTGAAAATATATTTTACATTTGAAGGTGAATCTAGTGGAATTTTCCTGTCTCTATTTTACAAATGTAAAAACAAGTTTAGGCCATACCATGTTAAATTGGTTTAGAGAACTGTGGCACAGGTACAGAAGTGTGTCTGCATTAACGTAGTAACTATTATCATCTTGATATCAGATACCCTTTTATGATGCAAATCGGTATCCAAGGTTTTGGTTAAGATATTTGCCTCAAGACTAACCTGGTTCTGAGCTGGCTATCAAAAACAATTGTCTTTGCTTACGCTATCACGATTCTGCGTAAACAAACCCAGCTGCCTAATTACCCATTTTTTTCTACCATTCAGTTGGTTGATGTTATCTGTATATTGATTACAAATTTGCCAGGAAACAATGGCTTAGCAAGTAATTGCATTCCAAGTAACACCCTACAGAAAGATGAATATGTCATCAGTTGTACATTCTTTGTTTTCTATAGTCAGGCCTGATTATATGCAGTACATTCTATGAATGTTTTGCAATGGTGTTTGATAATTTGTAAATTCAATTTCATAAATTGCATTTCATATTCATGTTTTCAATAAAAAAAAATACCCCCAAAAAACTGGGAGCAACTGCCTCACCCTCTGCACTTCTTATCCATTTCTGTATCTCCAACTTTGGAACCTGTACTTGACAGAGTTTCTTCTTCTATAGCAGTGGTTCTCAACCTTCCTAATGCCGTGACCCTTTAATGCAGTTCCTCATGTTGTGGTGACCCCCAACCATAAAATTATTTATTATTTACAATGCCTCCCCACCAGCAAAGGCCGCCTCGCCAGCCAGGAACGGGGGGGGGCAGGGAGGGAAAGAGGAGCCGCAAGTCTCCCCCGGGAAAAAACTCTCGCTTGCCTCACCTCCGCCTCCACGCTTCGGCTCCACGCTCTCTCCTCTTGCTCTCTCCACCTCTGGCTCCTACAATGCCTCCCCACCCAGCAGGGAAAGATGGGGAAACGTCCCTGCATGCACTCAGCACGTCTCCTCTCCCCTCCTCCCAGCGCGGGGGGGTCTCAGAAACAGCACTCCCATTGGCTGTGAGGCCACCTTGTTTCAAAAGGGGGTGGGGCAGGATAGAGGAGTGGCGACCCCTGTGAAATGGTCATTTGACCCCCAAAGGGGTCGCGACCCACAGGTTGAGAACCACTGTTCTATAGGTTCCCCCACTCCTGATTTCCATTCATTTTCTCACTCTCACTCCTTTCCTGTTTTCTCCCAATTTCCTAGTTCACTCCTGATCTCTTTGTTATGTGCCTTCAAGATTACTCCAATTTATGGCTACTCAACCATAGGGTTTTCTTGGCAAGATTTGTTCAAAGATTTGTCATTGCCTATCTGTGACCTGGGAAAGCTCATCCAAAGGATTTCTAAAGCCCTAGCCCCAACACTCATATCACTATAACACACTGGCTCTCTCCAAACAGCAGGCTCTTGATCTCTTGCTTCCTTATTCTTAAGTTCTGTCTTCATTTAGCCTCCTTATCTTTGCCTTTGCAATTCGTCAGATTCCTAGACTTGCAAGTATTTTTGCTACTCAAAAATTTATTTCTCTTTCATAAATGAAATGAAAATTTTGTAAACATTCTGTAGCTTCACTATGAAGTGAAAATATTTGTGAACAACATTCTAGAATACACTGCAACTGGAGATCTGTTGTTGTTGTTGTTACAGTAAGGTTTCAGCTTAAGCCTTCACAAGACAAAGTATTAGCTGGGAAGGGGAAAAAAACTATGGGTTTGACAGCTTGTATTTTAATACCATGCATTTCAGCATATAATCAGCTTTCCATATATGCTAGGGGGTAGGGCACAGGATCCCAGCAAAAGTTGAAGAAACACAAATATCAAAATGTGTGTCTGTGTCTGTGGGAAGGGGGTCAAGTCATGATGGAGAAAATGGGCATCCAGGGTCCAAACCAGGTCAGGGAAAGGAGAGGGAAAGGGGTGGGTGCACATGATGACTCTCTCTTGCCCATATCCTTCTTTAGGTGTGTGGGAGAGAGACTGTGGTGCTGAGAAATCAGGCTACTAGCTATCCTTAGCTGGCCAGGCAGCTGCTAGGGAAGGAGGAAGAAGACCAGAGGTGGGTTTTTAAAAGGCTTCATAATCTGACTGGAGCTGCCAAGAGGGAAGATCTCCCCGGAAAAAAGGTGTTGCAGGGGCACAGGTTGGAGCAACTTACAAATATCAAACTTACAAATCAAATCTGTGAAAGTCAAACTGGCAAATGTGGAAAGCTGACCATATATCTTTTTTCAAGGATGCATTCTTGCTATGGATAACACATATCATATATCTAGCAAAGAAATGGTATTTCCATTGCCTATGACACGGCTAGGCAGAAAGTAGACTTCTGGATGATTTGTGATACATTGGCAAAGCTTTCCATCTCCCATATACCCACCCACCCTAATTAGGTTGTTGTTGTGTGCCTTTGAGTTATTTTTGACTTATGGTGACCCAAAGATGGACATATAATAAGGTTTTCTTGTCAAGACTTGTTCAGAGGGAGTTTACCACTGATTTCCCCTGTGCTGAAGGAATGTAATTTATTCTAGATGTACCCAGTCTGTTTCTGCAGCTGTGCAGGGATTCAAACCTGGCCCTACTTGAATCCTAGTCTAACACACCATGAAATGAGGAATCTTGAGATAATCAAAGCTGGATTTCTGTGTGAAAGGATTGTGATTGTCAGTGCTCAAATTAAATTCCTAGATCCAGAATTCTGACATTCTAAGCGCATATCTTTTGCACTTGATTCCAAGATGGTGGATTTTAGAGTTCTAGTTTTGTTTTAAAAAATGGACATCACAGATGCTGAAAGCCTGTCCATTTCTGCCCTATGGCATCCCCTCTCACTTCCTGATATCATGGGTGCAAAAGCCTTCCACATGTGACTTTGCCCCATCTTCCTTAAACAATTGGTAAGGAAAATAACACGGTCCCATTTTATTTGTTAATATCTCCCCACATCAATTTTAAAATTGGTCTTCAGTGCCTCTAACATTCAAGATTTAACTCAGCCCCACACAGAAAGGCTGCACCATGAAACTCACACCAGACAAAACCATTGCTCCATTATGAAGTAGCTTTATTTTAAGCCCTAGGCTTAGTCAGTCGGTTCAGCAGCATCATATTCACAAACAAATGGATTAGTGCTTACAGTGCCCTAGCAATACCCTGAATATAAAAGTGCAGTGGGTAAAGTGGCAGGCCTGCCCATGGCAGCTGTAACAACAACAAAAAAGGAAAGATCAGCAGACCATAGGCAAACTTACTATATTAAGAAAGTGCCTGAATCTTTGCTTTTGACAGGATCAGTCTTACACCCTACACTTATATGCATGATATGGATCAACCTGCTTCCCCCAAACCACAGGGGAAGTGTCCAGCAAGTGTACTAGTAAAGCTACCCTTGTACAAAATGTGCAAACTTGACCTTCACAATTAAAACACCTGAGGTTTTGCGGCTAATCTGAGTACTTGCTTACCAGCTATGGATTATTATTATTATTTTAGATATTCATATATACCATTTGATAGTACTTCAATTTCTTCTGCAATGCCATTCCCCAACTCTCTCCCTTTTCTCAGGCCTGTGGCAGATGTAACCCACCAGTCTCACTATTTTTATTTATATGACTCCCTTTTTTGCACTCAGAGGGAAGAAGGTGAAGGAAGCCTCACAAAGTGCACACATGTGCCTATGGCGCTTGTCACAGGTAAAACTGTATAGGTATGTAAGCTGTAGCACTAGCAGAATCTTTCTGAAGCTATAGGACTCTCACCCACTCCTCCCTGCCACAGTGTACTTGCTGTGAAACAGTGTGCTTTCTTCAACAAAAGGATTGCAGGGCAGCTCTAGACTCTTCTTATCATTCTAACAAAGCAGTTCCCCATGAAGCACCATAATGCATCATGGCTTGCAAGATATGAAAATTGAATATTGTCTCTAGCATGTTATCCTAGCAGTGAAAACTCCTTAACAATGAGCTGAATGGTAGAGATAAGCTTCTGGCTCTCATTTTGCCATTTTAGAGCTGGATTTTTAATTTTAAAAAACCAGCATTTCAGATTCTGATGTTTAATGCTGCGATACATACTAATAAGATGACAATAATATTTGACAATAAGATGCCAGCAGTAAAAGTGTGGGCTCCCTATTTTAAGTGGAAATCCCTAGATTGGATTAGCTCAAATTAAGCAATTAAACTGTGGCTTTCGATAGTGTAATTGCCAGTTTGAAAATGCACCATCCTCTGAGGATTACTAGCGAGGACACAGGTAGTCACAGAAATTATGAAAAGTATTACAAGCTTTGAGTCATTGTCAGTCATCACTGCTCCATGCAACAGAAATTAAGGAAAAAGAAAGCCAAAGGATATGCCATTCTCTGCTGGCACTCACTGTAAACCAGGCCCTGAAGTCTTCTTCCTCATTAATTGCTTACCATGTTACTCTGTTACACACAGCAGGTTTAGAACATCAAAAGAATGGAGGAGTGGCTTTGTTGGCACACTGGCTAGTGTTATATACATGGGATCTGTCTTAGCAATATCTTTGTTTAGCTTAACAAAATAATTTTAAGCTGCCTGTGAGAGCACTCTCTATTATAAGATACAAGTGAATCCTGATCCTGTCAAAAGGTACTGATGAGTGATAATACAGCTGAGCATTTCCTACTCAACATAACAGCTAGGTCTTCATCTTTTGAAAATAAGTTCACTTCCTAGACAACAGTACAATTCAGTTCTTTTCCACCTTCCACTTGTTTGCGTAACTGAACAGTGTACAAAAACCAGCACGATCACAGAGTTGGAAAAATATCATCCTTTACAGATACTGGGATGATAGTCATCTTGCAAACTGATTCATACTACCAGCAAACTTTTATCTGAAGGCAGGTACATGAAAACTAGCAAGTGACTGAGACATGAGAAAGAATCTCACCCACAAGCAAAACCCTGCTCTGCTGTTTCCTGTACCCCTCACAACAGGCTTCCTCGCATTTATCACTTTAGAGATACTCTCTTCCCAGAAACTTTTAAAGTCTGTTCCAAGATGAGGCTTTACAATATTTCATTGCACATAAAGCACCAGTGCTGAAAAAAAATTAAAGAAAGAATTCTACATCCTTCTGAAGTAGTTACACTAGTCCACTAAACAGTTTATGCAATCTAAGAGGCCCGTAAAAGTCTTCAGAGCAGGACTGCAAATTCTGATTAGCTGCTCCTTCAAATAGTCATCTTGGTGACATCACTGAGTGTTGTGTCCAAGTAGCCTCATGCCAGCAAACAGCAGTGAAGATCGTCAGCCAGGAGACTGCACAGAAGCATTTTGCTTGCAGTGTAGTCATCATGGGCTTGATTTACAAGGGATCGTTCTCCTCTTTGAGCTGTAGAAGTCTGGAAAAGAGCACAAAGACAAACTGAACCTGCCACTAGGAAGACTGGGACAGAGTGCTGTGAAGTATTCCTACATAGCATAGAGCAATCTATTCAGAGGTTTCAGGACAACAATCAGTGAGAGTCCTAGAGTCCAAGTGCTCACATAAAAGGATATCCCAAGATGTTCAGTGAAGCTTTTTGTCAAGTAAGTTCACACAGAACTGCACCTTTCATTACCCAGAACCTAATTCTCTTTTAACATTTGGAGATCTCTTTGCTTCACTCAGCCATATGATTTATCTATCTATCTATGATTTTAGCTGCTACCACCAACCATAAAAGAATCCTTTGGCCGAACATAATGCAGTGCTCCAGTGTCACAGTACAGCTGTCTAACACAGCTGGAAACTCAAAATGAATCCCTCTTCCACACCTGCTTTATGGATTATGATTACATGTGCTCAATATGGTCCAGATAGCCTGTATTTAATCTCACATATCACATGTCAATAGCAGACATTCACTTGCATTCTGTATTTGTCCACTGATATGCCAATGTATTTAATGCCTTTGAGGCCCCTCCCTAAACTGCAAACCCCGGGACTCCATAGAATGTTGAAAGTGGAATAATAGCACTATAACAGTCTAGAGCAGAAATGGCCTAAATTAAGGATGATCTTACATTGATGGTGAAACAAAGCACCTAATTTTGAACATTCACTTCAGGAGTTCAAATCCCAGAATTCGAATGAAATGGGATTTCAGCCCTAGCTGTGGACAAAGAATAGTGATTTGTACCTTTTATAGTAGTCTGCTTTCTCTTCAAACATCTTGGAGTCTTGCAAGCCTCAAAGCCCATCTGCACTGGGCTGCCCATCTTTGCAGGCTTCTTGAGGGCCACAGGGGAGTTCAAACTCTTCTCACCAGTGCACTTGTTCTCCTTTGTGTGGCTCTTCAGGTCTTGAGATGGAAGCATACAGACATGGGGGACTTTCTCCCATTTGTATTTGCCTTCAAGTGGGGTTTCTGTTTCAAAGTCAAAGTTCCACTTGTGCTGGGCCTCTTCCAGCTGGGCCTTCAGCAAGGACTGGAAATCTTTCTGGAGCTGATCATGATCCACCGGTCCAAAGAGGTTTCGGCAAATCTTCCTGCTGCAGGAGGCTCGTTGGATATTACTTTTAGGCAGAGGCATGTTTCCAGCTAGGAGGAAGATAAGCAACATTTACAATCTCTCGCTTTCATTTATGTGCATGTATTAAAGGCTATCTTTGGTTCTAAGGTTGCTAACAACTGGTCTATAATTTTTAAAAAGAAAATCACTGTCCATAGCCAAATGTGACTCCAGGGGAGACTGTTCTGGACCACTCCCTGATGTACCTCTAACAACAGCAGGACTGAAAAGTGAGGCCTTGTGCAAGAATCACAACACACTCCAGTCTGTATGGGAGAGGCTGTCTCTTTACATATTCCAGACCCCAATTGTGGATAGATCAGAATTGTGTGGCCTTCCATATCTTGGACTACAGTTCCCAGCATTCCCCACCATTAACTCAGTCAAGATGCAGTCCAGCAACATCTGGAGGGCCACATAATTCCCACTCCTGCTTTAAAGGATTATTGTCTTTGTATGCAGCCAGGCTGCATATAATCTATAAGCTCTTACTTTGGGGATCTGCAGGTATATTCACTGCCACAAATTCACAGGAGGGGTGCAGTATAGTCATTCAGCCTAATTGCCAACATTATCAAGGTGTTCTTTCCAAGGTGCACACCTCCTACCTTCTAAACAGCAGCCTTTGAAATGAAAGAGAGCTATCCAATAGCTGGAAGCTAGAAAATGCTTCTGTTCCCCAAAGACCTCACCAGTTATGTCCATACTTTCATGCCTAATTTAGATAAATTTAAAATATTGTTAAAATCTTAATGAGGAGATAAAGAATACACTGACAGCATTTTCCACACTTGCCCAGATCTGATTCCAAAGAGTAACAGGTATCCTGTTTTAAAAATCCACTCACAATTGTGTTGGAAGCACCACAAGACAAAGCAATTAGTATAACCAGAACAACTAAATACAGGTTGTAAAAAGCATACAGCTGTACAAGAAGTCCATGAGCAAGAAGTATTTCCAGGAGTACAATCCTAAACACAGTTACCAGGGGACTGAGCTCCACCAGTACGACTTATTCCTGGGTAAACATGTACAAGATTATACTACACATGTCCTCAGCATTGACAGTGCCAAACCCCACCTAATTTGTATATATACAATGGTAGATTAACCATTTTCTAACAGGTGTGGATAGCCTCAGGCACCAAAGGTTGCTAATGACTCACATGCTGGTAAATCTACACAGCTGGATTTGGATCTGCTGTTTCAGCACATCTAATGGTTTCAATCCACAAGGAGCTGGGTTTTGATCTCTGCTTTCTGTTTCTCTTTCCTCCCTGCTGGACCACCATCAACACTGCAGACAAGCCTGATCACAATCTCAGCTTTAGAGGCACACAGTATTAGCCATCAGCCAGCAACCATTTGCCATTAAATCAGGGTAGATGTTGCAGAGCAATCTAATGCCGTATGCAGTCAGTGCATACAATCACATTATAGACCAACTTAACCCTCCTAAAGCTATCTTCAATGTCAATTGTGAATATGCATAGTTTATGTACCAAAGGCTGGGCCCACTAAGATGTGTAGCAGAACTGCACAGCACATACCACTGTTTTCTTTAGCCCGGTATTTTTCCAGACCACCATCAGCCTCCATCTTGTTTGGGCAGTACTTTTCCAGACTGCAACCATCTCTGTTGGTTAACATGTCTGGCAATGTTGCCTTCCCTCAATGTTCAAGCTAGAGCGAAGAAACAAAGATGTTTAAAAATAGCAAGAGTCTTCACGCTCTCTTTATACACAACTATGCCGAATGACCTCATTGAAAGTTTTAGGCATAACAGAACAAGTCCTGGCAGGTAGCATTACTGCCAAGGACAGGCCTCAACTTGATAACTTGTTAAGTCGTCACTTTAAACCACTGGAGCAAAGTACTTGCCAGGCACTTTCAGTTCCCACAGCTGCTCTCATCCTAAAAACTTTGGCCTGACTCAAGTTCTGAGCGCATTTTCATTTTAAGAGCAGAAGAGAATCACTGTCTTGAGCAAGGACAAAGCAAAGTTAAGAAGAGCAGCTTTGATGTTGCAATTATAGTTCCATAGTTTTAATCCTATGCCTTTCAACTGCCTTGAATACTGTTTCTAGAGGAAAGGTGGGATATAAATTCAAACAAGCAATAAAAAAATAATAAATTGAACCTTAGCATGTGTATGTGCATGCAAACACAGGCCAGCTAATTGACCACAGCCTGTCAACCAACTTATGCAACTGATTTTTAGATGCCTTCCTTACAATAAATGTGCCCCCAGAGTCCTGAAGGTCAGCCTTTTGATGTTAATTCCAGAGAATCACTTACTCCTGGCACTTGCAATGGCTAGGGGTGGTGTTTTTCCAGTTCAATGGTGATAACTTTGGGCAGATGCACAAGACAACCAGTTCCACAAGGAGCTTCCTCACAGCTAAGCCTCCATTTGAAGAGAAGTGTACCTACTGAACTACTGTCTGTCATGAAACAAAAGAAAGTCCAGTACTTCTTCATATGAACATTTACCCATCTGTCCCAGTACAGTTGGCATTGGCTGGCAACAGATCTTTACTGTTTCAGACAAGAATCTCTCAGCCTTACTTAAAGCTATCTGAATTAGTAACATTTAAAATATGGTCAATAATATCCCTCCTCATCATGACAGTTGCTATAGCCACACCCATAAGGGAAGTCTACAAATGCTGGAAGTTAATTTATTCCACCTCCAAAACAACCACAGTTCTATCAGTTTTTACCTCTACCAGAAGCATGGTTTTTGTAAAACCAACTGGTCTTAATTACTCACTTAAAACCAAATGATGCCAAAATACCAACAAACTGGAAACAGTTTAATGTTGCTGGGGAAATCCTTGTTTAGTTGTGAGAAGTACAACTAAAAGGGGGGGGGCAGAAAGGTCAAAGTGGCCAGCAGATGTTGTTGTCAACTCTGCCAATCAAGAAGTCCCAGACCTTCAGTACTTCAATCTCTGGAAGAACCTGAAAAAGTTTACTTTGGACTACAACCAAACTGCACTGCAGCTCTGCAGGTTATTACCCAGGAGTGCAACTTTTCCTAGAGCTGGTTTATGGGACCTCATACATGCAAAGCAGGACTTGTAGCTTCTCCAGGGGATGGGAGGGAGAAGGTAGCAGTCACCATTCCAGCCACAACACAAGGTATACCCTTTATTTACCCTGTGTTGTTTTGCCTTCAAGAGAGATCCTAAGGCAAATCTATCCTGGGGTTTTCTTGGCAAGATTTGTTCAGAGGGGGATTGCCTTTCCCCTCCTCTGCGGATGAGAGAGTGCGACTTGCCCAAGGTCACCCAGTGGGTTTCTATGGCTGAGCGGGGATTTGAACCCTGGTCCCTAGAGTTGCAATCCAACGCTCAAACCACCACACCACACTGGGGCTCTATTTACCTTACAGAAAGGTATTTAGTTGTTGTCGGTGATAGCCAACCAGTGGCAAGGTGGATCACCACGTCTGAAAACAGTAGCCCTGAGAGGGGGGAAAAAAGCAAACTTCCAGCAAGCAATTCAAGGAACTGCCGTCCAGCCACAAAGATCCCGACCGCTTGATGGCCTGGTGTTATTTATCCCCCTCGAAGCCAGCCGTCGGTAGCTCGGATGTTTCTCCAAACGAGAGGAAGGGATGGAGCTCCCGCAGCCCCACGTCGAGCGCAGCAAACAGAAGGACTCGCTTATCGCAACAGGAGGAGGAGGAGGTGTGCGAGGCGCTCGCGGCGCTCACCCCGGGATTACGTCATCTGGCACCACGGCCGCTGCGTCACGTGCCGCCCCCGAGGTTGCGAAACCCTCGCTTGCCACACAGACCTATTTCTGCCAGACTTACTACGGCCCCGCCCCGCCCGAACCACGGGGCGTGCAATCTGGGCTGTAATTCGGGTTGCCCCCCCCCGCCTCAAATCCACAGACGAAAGAGGGAACGAGGGTACCCCGGTGCGCTCCAAGCATCCTCCCATTACTTTTGAGATGTAGGATGAAATCTTTAAAATACATCCCAAGCGGCTAAGACACACAAAAGCAGAGAGGGGAGGATACGCAGTATTTAGCAAAAAGGGTCTTCTGTGGTTCTGATCCCATAAACTGCGACCAGAACCGCTTCCAGTTTGCTTGGCCGTTTCCACACTCATTTCCGCACGACGCTCTTATAGCGCGATGATTCCACTTCCAACCTCCTATGGAAGCCTGGGGTTTGCAGTTCCGGGAGGGGCCGGCCGGCCCCTCCCGGAACTGCAAACCCCAGGATTCCATAGGAGGTTGGAAGTGGAATCATCGCGCTATAAGAGCGTCGTGCGGAAATGGCCATAGTGCTATTAATCCGCTTCCAACATCCTCCCCAAACTGCAAACCCCAGGATCCCACAGGATGTTGACAGTGGAATAAGAGCACTCTATGCCAGGCTAGACGAGCAGAAAACTTCTCTCCCGCGCCTCTGGAGCGAGTCTCGCCGGGCTGCCTCTCCTCCCAAACAGAGCGAGCAACAACAACAATAAAGTCGGGTCGGGAACAAGGAGTTCCCAACCAAGAAGAGAACATCGGCGGGCTGGGCGGAGAGTCAAGAGAAACTCGTGCGTCTCTGGAGTTCCACCCAGCGAACAGCAGCGCGCAGCGCGCCTGGGTCACCGCCGCCGCCTCCCCGCTTTTTCCTGTCTTCGGTGGGTCAGGCTCAGGAAGGCGGCGTGGCTGGGACGGAGAGAACGAGGAAGGCGGCCTCCCGGACGCGGAGGGTCGATTCTTTCTTCCAAAAGGAAAAGGGGTGATAAACCCCGGCCGTTTCCGCACTAGGCTGCTATAGTGCTCTTATTCCACTTTCAACGTCCCAGGGAAGCCTGGAGTTTGCAGCTCAAAGGCCCCTCCCTAAACTGCAAACTCCAGGGCCATTTCCGCACTGGCCTGTTATAGCGCGATGATTCCCCTTTCAACCTCCTCTGGAATCCTGGGGTTTGCAGTTTCGGGAGGGGCCGGCCGGCCCCTCCCGAAACTACAAACCCCAGGATTCCAGAGGAGGTTGAAAGGGGAATCATCGCGCTACAACAGGCTAGTGCGGAAATGGCCCAGGATGCCATAGCATGTCGAAAGTGGAATAAGAGCGCTATAACAGGCTAGTGCGGAAACGGCCACCATCATTTGGCCGCCCCGACGGATGCTGCCCAGGAATGCCCCAGGAGCCCGACCAGGGCTGGGCCGAGAGTCTTACATCAGCCCGCGAGAGGTGACCGTCACCCTGAGTCACAGGCGCCCTCCCGCCGAGTCACAGCCGCCGCCTCCTCCCCTCCCTCCACGGCAGGGCATGTCCCGACAAGCTCGCCTTCCCGTGCAAAGCCACCATCCCACGATCGACTCGACAGCATCCCCAGCGGTAAGGCAGGGAAGGATCCGCAGCTCCTTCGGTCTGCGCGGCTACGGGGCGGCGCGGGGTGGGGGGAGAGAGGCACCCCCACCACCCACCCCGCCGGGAATCAAGGCACCACCTTCCGGGAAAAGGGGGCGAATGAGTCACCCGCCTGAAAGCAGGACCCCTCGTTCCTCGTCGAAAACGAACTACACCGCGTTTCTTCCAAAGAACGTCCTTCCCATCCCCCGCCAGGGTCTGTTACTATTTCGGCCGAGATGTTTTGGTCTCCAGTTACGTGCAAAGCCGCGCGCGCATCGCCGCCCCTCTCCCGCGGACGCCCGAGGTTACACACCGAGAGGAAGAAGGGGAGGAGGAGGACAGCACCGGCCCGCGCGACGGGCACCTAGGTCGTTTCTGCACTAGGCTGTTATAGCGCGATGATTCCACTTTCAACATCCATGGAATCTGGGGTTTGCAGTTTCGGGAGGGGCCGCCCGGCCCCTCCCGAAACTGCAAACCCCAGGATTCCATGGGATGTTGAAAGTGGAATCATCGCGCTATAACAGCCCAGTGCGGAAAGACACCCTCGCGCACGGCGCCTCCCCCTCCCCATCTGAGCAAATGATGCCGCCCCGTTTCGCGAGCGCGCTTTTACAGGTCTCGGAACAAAAGGCCCGCCACTACCATCGGGGGCTGCGCGGCGGGGGGGGGTGGCAGAGGAGAAGGTGAGGTCAGCTTCCTCCTCCGACTGCGGTGGACATTATTACCGCCATCCGCACTGGGGGGGGGAGAAGCGCCTTTTGGTCGAGGGGAAACCTTCGCAGGTATAGCGAGGGTTTTGAACTCTCCTTCCCCCAGACGACAGCTCGTCCTCGGTCCCAGCCACACAGGTGCGGGGGAGAAGGCGAGAAAAGGCGCCCCAGAGCTCGGCTCCGAGAGACGGAGGCGGTGGGAACAGGTGGCAAATTCTCCCAGGGAATGAAGTATTTACCAGACACCGGGGCCATTTCCGCACTAGCCTGTTATAGCGCGATGGTTCCACTTTCCACCTCCTCTGGAATCCTGGGGTTTGCAGTTTCGGGAGGGGCCCCTCCCGAAACTGCAAACCCCAGGATTCCAGAGGAGGTGGAAAGTGGAACCATCGCGCTATAACAGGCTAGTGCGGAAATGGCCCAGGATGAGGAAGAAGGCGCACAAAGCGTCGAGACAACCCGACTGAAGGACCGGTGCGCGAACACGCCATCCCCTCATCCCTGCCTCTGGTCAGAATCCTAGCGCGTTCTCCCGGCCCGAAGAAAAAGAAAAGGTGAACGGGATGAACGGTGAACACCGAGCAAAAAGACGGGATTATTCTTTATCTGAGGGGTATTGGAACCCCCTCAAGAAAGAGGCAGCAAATCCCATAGAGAAAAAAAAAAAATTAACCCCAAGTCGGGGGCGCCGAAGGATGTCAAGGAGAAAGCGACGCCACTTGAGGGAGGGATGCCCAAGGCGAGCGCCCCCGCCTCAGCTGAGGAGGTCGCGTTCGGATATAACCCCCGCCCCAGACAAAAACGCTGCAAAGGTACCACCCATCCCCACTCAGCCGCGGCGGCAGCCCAACGCCAGCCTGCGGGAAAGCACGGAAACAGAAGCCTGCCCAGCGGCGCTCACCTCCCGCGCAGCACCGTCTTCTCCCGCCCGGTCCAGCCAGCGCTCCCTCCGACCCCGCCGACGGCTCTGAGCGCCGGGGTTCGTCGCGGGGGTACATAAAAGCTGCGAGACCCCGCCCTCGGGGGCGGGGCCTCCGCGTCTTCCCTCCCTCCCAGGAATTTCCAAAGAGCTTCTTCCTCGCTGCGGTTTGTCACCCTACCTACCGTCGCCCTCCGTCCGTCCCGCCTCGTCCCCGCCCTCCGGCGCCCTGAGAAGGAGCCAGGCTCCCGCTCAGGGGTCTGCCCGCCCTCATTCCCATCCCTATAAAAGTGCTTCACTAGGGACGTTGCAAGGCGAGCTTTGTAGTCGATGATTCAATGGGACTTCTGAGGCTTTCTGTCCAGCTTTGGCCCTTTCCGCACTAGCCTGTTCTAGCGCGATGATTCCACTTTCAACCTCCTCTGGCATCCTGGGGTTTGCAGTTTCGGGAGGGGCCGGCCGGCCCCTCCCGAAACTGCAAACCCCAGGATGCCAGAGGAGGTTGAAAGTGGAATCATCGCGCTAGAACAGGCTAGTGCAGAAAATTGGTTTAACAAGAACACGCCATTCAGTTAGTCCCAGAAAGGCTCGAATTGATCGCCATCGTCCTGTGATTAATAGCCATTTCCGCACTAGCCTGTTATAGGGAAATATCTGGGGCTCCAGTATCATCATTATGATCCAATTTCATGTTTTTATTAATGTACAAAAATGAATATTTCTCATCGTGATTCCAAGAAAGAAATTTATTTCCCACCCTTGGTTTTGGGGTTTCAGTGGTATGTAATGGCACACTTAGTGAATATGTTAGTAAATAGTAAATAGTGCTCTTATTCCACTTTGGCCCCTCCCTAAACGGCTGACCCCCGGATTCCATAGGATGTTGAAAGTGGAATAAGAGCGCTATAACAAGCTAGTGCGGAAATAGCCATTATTTTAGTGTCCCAGCACTCTTAAGGTACTGACCGAAATCACTTCAAAGATGATTGGGCAGAACACCAGCCCCCTTGTCTTCTTTTGATAGTTGTTTGGAAAGTGGCACAAATGAAGGGTGCACAGGCAGGGACAGGACAGGCTGCACCTGATGAACCTTTACTGTCAGTTCGTTGAAGGAACACAGAAGCCAATTGATTCAAATCACAAAGTGATTCCCCCCCCCCAAAAAAAAAAAATCAGGAAGAACTCACTGGCTGTAACAACTGTTCAACAGTGGAATAGACTGACTTGGATGTGAGGGACTTTCCTTCTTTGGAAGTCTGTAAACAAAGGTTGGATGGCTGCATGCCAGGAGTCCTTAAAACTGTGTATTGCTAACTGGCAAGGGACCAGATCAAAGACCTTGCTGACCCTCCCAACTGTATAAGTCTGTGGTTCTGTTTCTGTAGATCCCTTGGACTGAACTAAATCTGAATTCCTATACATTCAGAAACTAAATGAAAGTCATCCATCCACATTCTCCACTGAATTAGATTTAACCAACCCTGGCTTTGCACTCTTCTCTCAAATTATGCTAGTAGGTTTGCCAGGTCTCCTGAGGCTCAGAAACTGGGAAGAACTCAGGGTTGGCACCTGTCAGAGCAAGGTGTGGAACCTGGGGGCCCTCTGGGATTTTCTTAAAAGAGATCTACTTCTGCAGAATCACTATCTTGCTTCCCATGCATTTTCAAATGCCTGTATGGGGATGCCAAGAATCTTTGTTGGCCTATACAGGAATCTATGCACAATAAAAAAAATCACTGGCATTGGCACAGCTTAATAAGCACAGCTGAATCTGCTGCCTACCATATTGTATATTCTGCAGCCAAACAGACCAAACAGGTCAACAACCTAGGTCCATGTGACATTTTGAATATCTTATCTCTGACAAAGAGAGCACACTAAATGAATTTCTTTCTCTCACACACGTGCAGACTATTGAGTTAAATCAGAACTGTTAACAGCAGAGTGGCAAATGTACATTTGTTGACCAAAGCTTTACTCACTGCAACAATATGCTGGGGAAAACTACACATGTTGAGTGTTTGCATTTCATACAGCAGGACCCTTCCCTCATTTTGAAAATCCATTCACTGCAAACTATATTTGGTTCTCTCCCCCCCATTAATACGTGAGCACCGTGATATAAGGTATTCAACTGTTGTTATTCCAGGGCAATTATATCAGGAGGCAACAGAGAATGTTGCTATAAAGGACTTTCTAATTGTTCAGAAAGGGATGGAGGTAGTAGCAGAACTATTATTTAGACCAATATTTCTCAGGCTATTTGTCTGGCAATTTTTTTTCTAATAGTCCAAGGACTGCTACCATACTTGTTCCCATTGACTACAACTGTTTGTTTCTTTCTCGCTCTAGACAAGCACCAATCCACAAACCATCACTTTGAGTAGCACTGATTTACAGTTTTCATGCCATTTCACTACCTAATATGACATAACTACATACTTAAAGGCCCAGATCATGAAAAAGTTACTTTTTGGACTACATTTCTCAGAATCTCATAGTGATCATGCTAGGAAAATTCTCAGGAGTTAGAGGTTTAAGAAGTACTTCTCCTAGATTTCCTTCTGCTTCGAAACATTGAGGAAGTTCATTAAACATTAAACACGAAAACAGATGGTACCCAGTGATTTTAGGGGAGCTGGCTTCTTGGAAGAAGACATGAATGTAGCTCATCCCTTGAGCATTTATAGCAAAAATGCCTAGATAGGCAGATTTCAGACCTAAGTGTTCTAATAAGGAACATGTTTGGACATGCTGTCTAGAGAGGCTGCATCCTGGCTGAATTTCTTTCTTTAGAACAAGTAAGATTTTAACAAGGAGAATATGGTGCAGCATCTGTTATTTTTCAGTGACAAGCTTTACATTAATTGTAAGGACTGTGGTTTAATATCAGTTGTGCTGTTCAGCTGAAATCAGGACTTGATTCTGGAAACCTGAGCAGGTGGGTGCTAATTTATACCATGAGGTTAATGTGATGACTATTTGGTTTGCTCTCTTTGTTTTTGACAGCACACGTATATTCAGCAGTCATGTGTTTTAGGCAGAAGTTGAACGGGTACAGCTTCCTTCATCAACAATTAACTTCTATTGCATTTTGGTGTCTTTTGACTATCTACCTGTTGTGAGTTATTTTGAAGCATGAGACTTTGCCAATGAAACAAAAGGGGTAACTTTCTTTGACTCATTCCTGAACTGAAGATGGAAGATTTATATTCAGATAGGAAGTAAGCAAATATGCCCATATTTCAATTTCTTTGCATATTTGAGTTGTCACAAATAGAAGATCTGAAATTCATTATGTATTTTTCTCAGATTTGTATGCTGATCCCAGGAAAAGATTTGTAACATCTCTGTTGAGTGCTAGATTTTTCGGCTGAACGAATATCTCAGAATATGAATTGTGATGAATCCCATCAAGTTGTTTTGTTTGCTGTGGCTACACCTCCCCCCTCAAAAACAAAAAACAAAAACACTGTACAGCAAAGGTTTGAAAAACAATTGCTGTAAGTTGTGGACATGATGCGTTCATTTGATTATTATATTTTAACATCTTTGTAACATCTTTAAGAGCCCATGATTATATGCAATAAATCAGCCTGGTAAAGCTATTCGGATGGATCAGAAATTGTGATCAGTTTGAAGGTGACACTTATCCCTTTTCCGCACGAGGCTGTTATAGCGCTATGATTCCACTTTCAACATCCTCTGGAATCCTGGGGTTTGCAGTTTCGGGAGGCCCCTCCCAAAACTGCAAACCTCAGGATTCCAGAGGATGTCAAAAGTGGAATCATAGCACTATAACAGCCTCATGCGGAAATGGCCTTAAAGCTAATAGGCACACAGTCAATTGCAGTATAAGATAAAGCAGGGACTGTGATCCCAACTATTTCATATCTGTGAAATGCCCCAGTTCTTTGGGCCAGCCACTACAGTGTTGCATTCATAACTGCTGAGACCCGACTCTGTGATCAACTCCTTCTCTGGTTCTGCTGTTGCAATAGGCCCTCCCTCTTGGCACAGGGCCCCATGGAAAAGAGTTCCCTTGTTGTGCCCAGGGCGCTCTCACTCAGCTAAACAGAGCAGAGAAATTATGTTTGTGTGCATGTTTTTTGTTTTTCCTTTTTCTTTTCAATCAGAGTGGAAGGCATGAGAAGGCACTAATTTCATGCCAGGAACTGTTGCTGCTACAAGTTAGCGGTAATGAGTGAGTGAAAAAAAAAATAACAATCTCACCATATGTTTTCAAGAATCAAAACTCCTGCTACAAGAACAATAGCAGAAGCTGTCTTCATTTTCTTTTTTAAAATAATATCACATGTCTTGTTCCATTGATAGTCATGGGCTAACAGTATGTCCTGTAATGTGGGTGATGTGCTACACTGGAAACTAGGCCATCTGATAAAAAACAGATCTATCCTCCATATTTATCATATGCTTTCCAGACTCCCACTGTGGCTTTTATCACCACAACAAACAGTGGTTCTTAAATTGAGGGCCAACTCCCACCAGCCTGGTCCCATAACAAAGCACTGGAAGCAAGGAGGAAACATTCAAGGAAGAGCAGGATCCTGCGCCAGGCACAAAATTTTCCCAGTTTCCTGCCTAGCCAGCATTCAGTACTGTAACCATCCAAATAGTTATGCTATCCATGGAAAGTGCAAAAGCAGGACATGTGCAGTAATTTGTAACCACACTTCAGCCACTCCCCTGACCTGCCTGCATTTATTTATTACATGGAGGTTAGAAATGTTATTTCTGGTCTACAACTCCCAGAAAGTCACAGAGTAGCATACATGCTACTCTGTGTGAGCACACTCTGTGTTTGTTTGCCAAAGAAATGGCTGCCAGAAGGCTGGGAGGCTCAGCAGGTAGAATTAGTTGAAAAGAGGACCAGGCTTCCAAAAGTTTGCGCAACACTGCATTTGATTACAGGCGTGAGAAAGAGTCCTGGAAGAAGTAGGAACAGACAGGTGTGGGAGAATCCTGCACCAAAATTGCCCTGGCTGGTGCACAGATAACATTAACCTTATTGGCACTATGATCCTCCAATCTGCACACTATATGAAAATACATTTTTAAATATTCACAAATAGGACCGGGAGGCAGCTACTGTTTAGGTTTTCTGCTACTCCATTCCCCATTATGTTACAATGGTTAGAATATTAGCCTGGGACTTGGGAGATCCATGAAGGCTGCTGGGTCTCCTTGAGCCAATCACTCTTTCTCAGCCTGACCTACATTGCAAAGTGGATGTCACTGTGAGGAGGGAGAAGGAGAAGCATAGGAACAGGGCCAGATTACGAAGTATCAGTGATTCAGTTGGCACACTTGTTCCAGGCCCTTCACCAGGGGGAGAAAAAGTGCAGCTTGCTTCCTCTTCTTCCACAGTCAGCAATCTTCTCATGTTGATGATTTTAAGGCTTAGCTGAGTAACTGAATAAAAATGTATAGGATCAGGCTGCTAGTCTTTGCAGGATTGAAAATCTTCACTCATGAAGATCTTTGCGCTGCTGTCTACTATACTTTGTACTTTTATTTGCCGTGTCTCTATTTAGTTTAATTTCTATGTGACCATTCCTAGGATAGCTCACACATGTGCAATAAAGGGGCTCCAATATTGGAATTGCTTCAGGGCCCCTACCACCTTAGTCTGGCCTTGCCCAGAAGCAGCCTTGCCAAGCATTGCAGGAAAAGTGGGATATAAATATAACAAGTAAATACATTTCATCAACCAATACTTTGGTTTTGATGTCCCTCCCTGCATACTTTCCAACATTCAGACAGTTTTCTGTGGCTACTGAACATCATCAGTCTTCATTGTGCTGTGTTGGGAGCTCTGCTGGGGGGTTTTCCTCTGTATTTCTCTTTTGTATTGCCCAAAACCTGATAGTATCTCCCTCTTGTGTGTTCGTTATGGCATTCACTGCATAAAGACAGGCATTTGATATTAATATATGATCCAAAGGAGATCTAATTTTTATGGCTAAAATAAAGATATCTGCTGTCGCTGTGTTTATTCCCTAGCTGTGTTTCTCACCAGTGCTTTCATCAATAAAAGTCCATTTTGAGAGTGGAAACACTTGCTCCTTGTGGATAAGAAATCGAGCCTTATTTGTGTTTTTATAGCCAGTTCCTCACCATTCTGCAAATTGCATGCTGAGAGCTCTTGTGTATTCCCTGTCACTTTCTCCTTCCTGCTGAGCATCTAATCTGAATATAAAAGAGATAGTTTTATCTCTTGGAGGTACAATCAGCTTATCTCCTCACCTAGAGCAAAGGAGTCATTACACATTGCAAGGCTTTTCATTGTTACTCTGCATTAGAGATGCCATCCTTTCCCCAGTCTTGAAAGCCTACTTAAGGCAGCACCACACCCACATTATGTGGTGAGAGCAACATTGTTGTTTACAGCTGTGCCAACCCAGGGACAGAGGATATAACCCATGGAGCCCTTTGGAACTTCTAGTGTTACTTGAAGCCTTGATTATGAGTTTCTCTCTTTCCAAACTCCATCTGGTATGTTCCATTCATTAGACTATTGATATCAGCTCCTCTGAGCCATGAGACATTTCAGGATAGTATTACAGAGTTTACTTGTCTTCAGATGAGAAATCTGTGAAATACTGTTTTATTTTTAAAAAAATATGCACACAGCATAGGGAGCTAGCATGGTGTAGTTAGTGATTTGAGTGTTGAACTAGAGCCATTACTGCACTAGCCTGGTATAGTGCTATTATTCTGCTTTCAACATCCTATGGAATAATAGCACTAATAACAGGCTAGTGCGGAAATGGCCTAGGATTCTGGGACACCAGTGTTTGAATTCCTACACAGCCATGGAAATCCATTACACAGCCTTCAGAAAGTCACACTTTCTCAGGCACCTCTGAATAAATATTATAAAAAGAACCCTATGATAGGGTTGCCATAAGCTGAAGTCAGATTGAAGGCACATAGCTATAGCAATGTGCAGAGCATAGGAAAACAAAGAGGCAATCTTTAGCAGAAAGCAGAAATTTATGTAGCATCCACCTGGCAACAATCTCATTCTGGCTCACTCCATTTTAATGTTTTTCTGCCTTTCTGTCCCACGTCATTGAAAGTGCAGTTTCCTACACAATCATGTGGACACCACTGGCCTTAGTCTCTTCCACCCCTACACCCCAGGTAAATTGCCCATTCATGGTCACTGAGAGGATCAGTCATAATCACCAAGGTATATTAATAAGTTTCAGTACTAAGGCTTAAGAAAGTTCTTTTTGGATGAGAACCCATGGCCATGATGACTTTTGGCAGCTGTATCCAAAAAGTAAGTTTTCCAAGATCTGTCCAATACCTTGCTGCAATCAATGCAAAAAGCATGCACTTGAAATAATAACCTATAATAATATAATTATTCTCTGTTTATTCCTACTTCCATTCTTTCTTGCTTATTCCACTTCCTCTTTTGTTTGCTATTTGCCTCTTTGGGGGTTATAAGTTCCTTGGGGGTATGTTCCTGTCAAATATCTTCCTTGAAAAGCACCCTGTATGTGGACAGTACCTTAAGAATAATAAACAATGGATAATATTCTTTTGTCAAGGTCCTGACAACTCATTCACTCCGATCAGGACAGCCAAATTCACAACCATCCTCAGTGAGCTAGAACTAGGAGTAATGAGTTTGTTATTTTCTGCCAATTCTTGTAATACCTGTCTTGTAAAAGATCCCTGGTTTTCATAAATTAGGCATCTATGTATCTCTTGTGTTTCAAGAGAGAGAGTGGGGAAGTACATACACATCCAGAACATGTTGCCAGTCTTGCAAACGATACAGCCTAAAACAGAGGATCTGGCAGGGCAGTAATGGTTTCTGTGTGTTAGACGCAAAAAGTTGTAGCCACCTAGCTTAGACTATAATTCAACAGAGTTACAAACCCACTGAAATCAATGGGTTTATGCATCACTCTGTTGTATTGTGGCCCAAGTTAATTAAACACGAAACTTTCCTTTTTAGTGATTCTGAAAAGAAAGGGGGAAACAGCATTGTGACATTGGATCAGTTCAGATGTCACATTCCAGTTCTGACTTCCAAAACAGATGGTAACAATATTCTAATGTTGACAGCCTAAATAATGTTTTGTGTCCTTAACAGTTTTTCAGGTTGTTTTGCTGTATGCTCTGTGTAAAAGTACTCACACAGGCGAGGTTAGCATGGGTTTTAAAAGGCAGCTTTCCGCAAAAGCAGATCTTACTCCTCCATCAGCAGTCATGCAAACCGTGCCCTTATGCAAGGATAGATTAAAAAGACATTCCAGCAATTCAGATGAAGCAGTGGAATCTCAAAGGGACAGAAACAGACGCCACACTGAGTTTCACATCAGAAAAGCCTTTGTGGATTCATTCTGCCATATACTTTGTGGATCTTCATCAGCTGTTTGAGGCAGTAGTTACACAATAGCTGTCCTCTCCACTCCTTGTCAAAAAGTTGTCAGAGTGAGATCCCTCCATTCACTTAGCTTCCATTTAATGATACAATGCAGTCGTGGGTTTAATACTTTAATGTTCACCAGCCTGTCTGAAAGACTGTATCTCCTGATACAAACCTGCTAGACTATTGAGATCATCAGAGGAGGGCTTTCTCTCATCACCATTACAGGCCCATCTGATGAAGACGTGGGAGAGAGTCTCCTTGGTGGCTGCTTGAAGGGTGTAGAATTCCCTTCTGTGTGGAGCTAATCTGGCTGCCTCTCTGTTATCCTTTGCCAGGAGGCAAAGACCTTTTTATTCAAACAGGCATTTAATGATCTATTAGTTTCAAGGAGCCTTTTTTCATAGAATGCGCATGCTGTATTTTTTAATTTATGTTTTCAAATGGTTTACACTTTTAAAAATTCATGAGTTTTTAATATGTTGTCTTGTTTAATTGTGTTTTAACTTTGTTCTTGTAATTATTATAGCTTTATCTTGTTGTAAGATTCCATTGGGTTCCATGCCAGGAAAAAGGTAGCATATTAAACAAGGCCATTTCTGCACTACACTGTTAAAGTGCTATTATTGCACTTTCAACATCCTGTGGAATTCTGAGGTTTGTAGATTACTGAGGCCAAAGAGCTCTCTGGCTGAGTATTCTAAAGGCCCCTCCCTAAACTACAACCCCAGGATTCCATAGGATGTTGAAAGTGGAATAACAACACTATAACTGTGCAGTGCAGAAATGGCCAAAGGAATAACAACACTATAACTGCGTAGTGCGGAAATGGCCAAAGAAAGAAACAAACAAACATACTGTCATAGCTGGGACATAAGAAATTTACTTTTTATACTATAGTTCCCAGAATGGCATTGGTCATCCTGGCAGAGGAATTCAGGGAGCTGTAGTCTGTAAAAATATTTTTCCCATCCTCTGGATATCATGAAGACTGTACCTGAGTAGTATTTACAAATGTAAGATTTCTATCTGCAGAACTCTGCTGCCAAACAATCTAGAAATGGACAGAGTCAGGGACTCTGTGTGATCACAGCTTGAGAAAGTCATTTTATTGGACTACAGTTCCCAAAATGCCCCAGGTAACAGTGGCTATGGGGGATGAAGGATTCTGGTAGTTGTAGTCCAAAAAGAAACCTGTCTTTTGAAGGACCAGTTTTTGATTGATGGAGTGATTGATTGATCCTTATACCTTGTTCTTTTGAAAGGGCAGAAAGTGCTACTGTTTATCTCCCCTTGGTTTCTAGGACACTAAAATATATTCCTTGAGAATGCTATCAATGAAAGAGAGAGATCAATATAACAGGTATCTGACTTAAACAGTACCCTTTCCCTCCAGCAGCCACATCTGTTTGGGCTCATTAATAGATTAACTGTCTCTTTTCCCAATTCAAATGGATTTTCAGCATGGTTTCCAAAGATCAATAGAAGCAAACGAAAGGGTCTAGGTTGAGTTGTCCCATTCTGTAACAGAAATCATTTAGGGGAAATCACGAAGCATAGCTCCAGAAGACAAAGGAAAATTCACATCTAGATATGAAAGCTATGTCAGTAATTATTTAACTCATTACTCATAATTCTCCAGTATGGAGAAACAGTTGGCAAACCAGTAAATCTGAAACCAAGTGGCAATGCCTGTTGGTTTTCTTCCCTTTTTAAATAGCGCTGCATAAGTAACATGACTAATCTACAGCTGAGCAAGAACACTTTCAGGGAGGGTGTATCTCCACCAAAGGAGAGGAAACTTCAGAGTAGAACATGCCCAAACATATTCCTTCTGACTCTTGATTTCTGTCTCTTTTGAGGCTTTTGGTCAGTAAACAAACATGGGACTAGGAACATTTATACTTAATCGTAGTACGTATTTGAACTTAATGTTGGTCCTGAGTTTGGAAAAATTCTGGCTGGAGGATTCTAGAAGCTGTAATTTAAAAAAGGAATTTTTCCCCTTGAAGCATTGTGTCAGACTTCCTATGGAAATCTGAGGAAGACACTGGATGGAATAAGTATACAAAGCAAAGTACTGAGAGATTACCGGTATGTACAGAGACAATTTGCACAAAGCAGGGAAAAAGGTTTGGGGCATCAGTTGCTATAAAAGAACTTTCACTAGGAAAATCGTTTCATAGCTAATGGCAAAAATAACCCCAAATTTTAATTGGCAAGTATGTTGTGAAGCTCCCAAAAAAGCAAATCAATATTTTTCACATGCAAACCAATCATATAAACTAAATAACAGTGACTGGGAAGTAACTGTGTATTGTACATGTCATCCTACTGTAATATTTATAAAGTCTAGTGTGCCATGATTTCTCTGAAAATATGCAGAGAAACTGTTAACTTGAAATTTTCTTGAACAATGTTACTTTCAAGTCATGCTTAGTAGATTTGCTCTTCTCTGAAGAAGCACTGAAGATCTATACAATGTCAGCACATCTATCGAAGATGAGAATGAATTCTCACACAGAGCTTTAAAGTCATCGAAGATGAGTCCTGCAGCATACAAAGCATACCTGCATGGAAAAGCTTCTTTATACATCTACAATGTTTAGTAAGTTTGCTTTGCAGTATTTCTACCATATTCTTTTCTTTTGATATCTAAACTGCATTTCTAAATTATAGAATCATAGAGTTGGAAGAAACCACAAGGGCCATTCAGTCCAACACCCTGCTGTGCAAAAATATACAATCGAAACAATCCTAACAGATGGCCACCCACCCTCAGTTTAAAAACCTCCAAAGAAGAAGAATCCACCACATGCTGAGGGAATGCATTCCACTGTCAAACAGCGCTTACCACTAGGAAGTTCTTCCTAATGTTTAGATGGAATCTCTTTTCTTGTTGAATCTATTGCTCTGTGTCCTAGTCTCTGGAGCAACAGAAAACAAGCTTACCCCATCTTCCATATGAATCCTTTCCCATATTTAAACCTGACTATCATCTTCCCTTTCAACCTACTCTTTTCCAGGCTAAATGTACCCTGCTCCCTAAGCTACTCCTTATAGAGTATGGTTTCCAGACCTTTTATCATTTTGGTCACCCTCTCTGGACACATTCCAGTTTGTCAATATCCTTCTTGACTTGTTATCTCCAGAGTAATCCAAGGTAAGTGTGATCAAAGCAGAATAAAGGAGTACTATTGCTTCCCTTGACCTAGACACGGTACTCCTATTGATACAGCCTAGAATTGCATTGGGATTTATGCTGCTGCATCACACTGTTGATTAATGTTCAGCTTGTGGTCCATTGAAAGACTTCTAGATCCCTTTCACATATTCTGGGGTCATTGCTCAGGTGCAATGCTAGAAATGACTGAGACTGTACTTAGCAGCCATAGAACACTATCTGATTTGTAGGGCAGGGCCATGGAAACCCAGAGTTGAGAAACTGAATTAAGTATTCTGAAAAAAAGTTGTGGCTGGCTGGAACTTTTCATTGGGACAATTCTACACAGCAAAATTTTGTGGTGGATTTTCTCAATTTACCACTATCACCTCCAGACATAATGCTTCAAATCTACTGAAATTGTCACAATGAACCCAGAAATCATAGCCACGAGTCACACTGACTTGCAAAAATCAGCCAACATACTTGTTTCAGTTTTGAGTTTCTTAAAATACATTCACCCTTCTGGAAATGAATCTCTGATAGCTTACCATCTTCCTATACTAACCTAACATGGAGGAAAGCTGAACAGCTTAGTAAACACCAGTCAGGGTCTCTTTCTAGCACAGGACAGAATCATTTGCTAGGGAAAAAAATCTCTTTAACTAAAGAGCAGTACCTGTAGGTAGTAAAAGGAGTGTGGGAATGACAGCATTGCCCCCCAAATATGACTTCTGCCTCTCATGAAGTTTTCCTTCAGCCCCCAAATTTCATTGCAGTTGAACATTTAGAAATATGATTTAGACATCCAAAGAAAAGGATATGGTAGCATCCTACAAAACCCCAAGAACAACATTTCAAAAACTTAAGAAACTATTGTACATGTACTTGGAAATCTTTCCATGAATGTACATCTTCAGCATGGTAGGGTGGTTTGAACTTTGGACTATGACTTTGCACAGCCACGGAAACCTCCTGGAAAACCTTGGGCATATCACACACTCTCAGCCCCCAGAAAATCCCATGATAAGTTCACCTTAGTGTTAATATAAGTTGGAAACAATGTGAAGGCACACAGCAAAAACAAACACAACATTTTGTATGCTGCAGGGCTCACCTTCACTGTCTCTAGGGTTTTATGTGAGAATTCATTCTCACCTTTGACAGGTGTCCTAACACTGTACAGAAGTTCACTGCTTCATCAGAGAAAAGCAAATATAGTAATCTTGGCTTGAAAGCAACATATTTCAAGGAAATATTTGAAGGCATTTCAAGTGGACAGTTTTTTTGCAAGTCTGCAGAGAAATCACAGTGCATTAGATTGAACAGCTGAAGCATTGTGGTAGGATGACTTGCACAATATGCATGTACTTCCTAGTCACTCTTTCTTCAGTTTGTACAGTTATTTTGCATGTGTAAAATGCTGTATTTTAAATTGATTTGATTTCTTTGGAAGCTTCACTTTATAATTAAATTGCATTAGCTAGGGGTTATCTTTGTCATACTCACAGAAAACAAAAACAGTAGCCAATCCCCAAACTCTTCTGCTCTCCCCAGTGCTCAACTCTGCAAATGGTCTCGCTTCACCCTCTGGGACTCTTTTGGTATGTTACACGTTCAAATTTTGACTTACCTTCAATGAGTATGCTGGTAGACATTCCTACATGGCTTCTTCTGGCCATGGTAGTGGTAAACCAAGCCAGGAAGTCACTGCTTTTGTTTCATTGACACAGGGATGAATCATCCATGGCCCAGTTGTGGCATCTGAAGGCCTCCTGCACAACCTACAGTAGATGCCCTCCATCTCCCTTCCCTACACTACTGCTACACAGGGGATGGTTCTCACTGCATATGTCACTGAAATGAAATCAGGTTCCTCTCTAGTCACAAAAAAGGTGGTCAGCCAGCTAGCAAGAGTCCAAGAGTGCTGGCAAATGAGGCATGCAATGGAAGTCATGATCACATCCTCTGTTTCCTTCCACTGGGATATCTTTTCTTCTCTTTCTTTGCATTAGGATGTCTTTTCTGTTTTCAATACAGGCCCATAGGTAGTGTGTGGTGCTCATTTCTTTTTGCACCTGAAGCTCCTGTATCAACAATATTTGGATGGGGAAAGAAAAAGCACAGCCACCTCAGGATTCCCTCAGATCACCTGCTAAGTCCTCAACTCCTGAAACTGCAATGACCAACCCTGGAGTTGCAGATGGAAGT
Source organism: Ctenosaura bakeri (assembly GCA_948474755.1). Taxonomy (NCBI): domain Eukaryota; kingdom Metazoa; phylum Chordata; class Lepidosauria; order Squamata; family Iguanidae; genus Ctenosaura; species Ctenosaura bakeri. The sequence continues at coordinate 299,188 of CAOLHI010000877.1, read as the reverse complement.
CACTTGTACTTGTGAAAAGCAGCTGATTTCTGACTGATTTCAGGGCAATTCATCCTGCACTCACTGCAATTGTCCATTCCTCTTCCAATAGCAGCAGGCAAACAAGCCTGGTCATGGGGGGATGGTGAAAACTCCTTCCATGAACTTCAGCAGATTGTTGGGGTGTTGGGTGCTTCAACCTTGCTTCCATCTCAGTGGTTCTGCTCAAACCTGGGTTGAAGGACAATGTTAAATCTTCCCAAATATGAAATGCAGTCTCCTTGGGTTAGCATCCAAACCAGAAGCTCTTCTAATGAAAGAAGAAAAATACGTGTCTCAAGATACTCAAAAGATGGTACTTCATTAATGGATAAGCCCAACACATTTTGACCAATGTGTGCTCTAGGAGGCCTTTTTCAGCATCAGACTTTAGAAATATCTGAACCAGGAACTCCAGAACAACTTACTGGGCAAATGAAAAACCTCTAAAATACCTTCAGAGTACACATAGACTGAAACAGGTTTGGGGTTTTTTTTACTAATAAACTACCAGTTGCATCTTGAAACACGTATCTTGCTTGTTCTGTGGACTGCATTGGATGCTGGCGATTTTTCTTCTTCTTTTGTTCTTCTAATAAGCCAGAGTCACAAGCAAAGAACAAATCCTCACTGGTGGTTTATAAGGAAAGGAATATGTCAGAATATTCAGTTTGGACACAACATTAAACAAACCATGGGCCAAGTGTCTCTGGCTTTTTTAGAAACTCCTTTTGTGAGGAGAATCTGAGCAAGTAGGTAGTGCATAACAGCATGCTTGCTCTCCCTTGATAGGCCAGAATGTTTAAAAATTCTAGTTTACAGTGGCATATGAATTGAACTAGTAGTATGCACTTAAGCCCTTTTTGGTTTTTCAGTTAAAGGAAACTCCCAATAAAGTTTCGTCTTTGTACATAATTTTACCAGTAGGTCCCAGATTTAGTCTGGATGTCATTCAGCTGGGAAAGTCCTGTGTGCTATTCTGTCCTTTGCCAGCAGTACAATCTGTCCTCAAGAAGTCAGCAGCTATTTAGCAGGTCTTAACCTGCCATATAGGTGTTTCACTATCCAAAAAACACTCTTTTATTTGGAAGGTTTCATTATTCTGACCTGAAATGCCCATGGGAGTGTCTTGTATCTTTATTCCAAAGAGAGAGAGAAAGGTTTCCTGCTTGCAAAGCTAATGTTTCACACCTAGTCTGCCAAATACATCAATAAAGAAATAACTGTACTCAGTGGAAATTGGGCTCTTAAGGTTGCATTCTTATGCACACTTATCTCTGCTCAGGCCCCATTGTGCTTGGCAGAGCTTACTTCCAAGTAAACACGCCATTGGATTGTGCCATAATTCTCCAATGGATTTTTGTTATCTCTACTGACAAGCATCTTTTCTGAAAGCGGGGAAACGTGAACACCCTTAATGGAACTCATGCTTCAATAAGAGCCTAAATGAATCCAGTGTTCGGCTGAATGGTGCTCACATCCGAGGGAAAAAATGTTTCCCCATCAGCTCTTTGAAGTGCCTCTATTAAGTGATTTTATACTAATAGGATTTTCCCATGAAAGAAAGACAAGAATGACAAAGCAGTGAATGCTTGATTAACTCTGCCCCTCTACTAATTTGGATCATGTTAATTGACTCCCTCCATGCTATGCCATATTCAGCCATTGTCCACTCCATTTATGAAAGCTTCTTGATGGGACCCAAAGCGCAGCAGTGTGTAAACACAATCCTGCCAAACACAGGGTGGATGAGACTTTTTCCAAAACAAGTTCTCTTGGCTCACAGTGGCACTGGTGAATCCAGGCAGTCTGCTTGTTGTATCTGCTGAATTGCTCATTTCTCATTTCTGCCTCCCCCACTTTTTCCCCCATTCATTTTCACCCACACTTGTTTTCTGGGCACAGTCATTAACATAATTGCTTGAAGAATGTTTTTTGTTTATGTCTGGTGGAGTTTGGGGTATTGCAAAGGGGAAAACATGTAATTGTTTCAATACGTTGCATTCAGAAGGTAGCAGAAATTACCTAGGCTGTTGTTCCTACAAGTGTTTGCTGAGTCACCTCCCATTGAGGGGAGTTTATTTATGACTAAGCATTTTGTCTGCACCTATTTATTACATTCACAGTCAAATACAGGAGACCTAATGAGCATAGCTGTGTGGATGAATGCTCTTTCTTGTTTCAGTATCACCAGCCATTTGGAATCTCGCACATACTGTCTTGGGAGCAGGTCCTATTAAAAAAATAACAGAGCTTACTTCATAGGCAGACTCTTACACTCATTTGCCACATATCCTCCAGCTGTCCTAATTTCACAGGGACAGTCATGATTAATCCTCTGCCATCTAATTTTTAAAAAGTCTCTGTTTCTATCTCTCTCCTCCTGCCACTTTCCCCCTTTGTCCTACTTTTTCTTCAAGTTGGGCAAACTGAGTTTAAAGTGCAAAAGTAGTTTGCACTCAGATAACTCAGCAGAGGAGAGGGAAGAGGACGAGAAGAGGCGGAAAGCTGCCCTTTTCAGAAGACTCAGGCAAGAGCAAACTCTTGCAGCATCTCCTAGCTTGTGTGTTCTTCCTCACTAATAACTTTTGTCATCTTGACCATACTCTGATGTCGCTTGGCCAAATATGTCCCAGTTTTCATCTGTCAAATGTTGGAGAGTATATTGCCTGAAAATACATCCTGTTGAATTAATTAGGATTTAACTCTAAAAATACATGTATAGGATTGCATAGTACAGTTGGGGAGAAAGCTTGGTTTATCTGAAGTCAGTGACCAGAGAACTTAAAGCCAATTACCATCAAGCAAATGGCAAATGCCTTTCTTCTTCAAGAAAGAAAGAAAGAAAGAAAGAAAGAAAGAAAGAAAGAAAGAAAGAAACAAAGAAAGAAAGAAAGAAGAGACAGATACCTGAAACACAGTAAGTAAAAAAAAAATCTGTTTCATTTAGCCTTAGTGCCAATTAAAAACACAATTGTACAGTTGCATTACTGTCGTTCTCAAACTTCTTACCCCTTTGACTCCCTTTTACATCTACATGAGGACACTGTATGCCTCCCCACTCCATGTTGTGCCCCATGTCCTATCCTACCCCTCTCACATCCTGTCTCTCTTATAGGCCCCTTGTGCTGCACATGCCCTCCCACTTATTGCTGAGTTCTTGCACTGTTACCTCAAAAGGTGGTAAGGTCCACAGCAGTCCCAGTGTCTCCTCAAAAAGGTGAGGAATTATAGCTCAAAAGAAGACCTGCAGGGGGAGTAACTACAGGACTTTTCACCTGTGTATATAAGTACTTACTGCAGGACACTAGTTGAGAGTCAAAAGAATGTTTGGGCGGGAGGTTCACAGACACACACACAAGAAATCAAGCAGTCTCATGAACCATACAAGGCTAGTGAAGGGAAAGGAGAGAATGGTTGGATAGCGAAAGATTTCAGGTATACAGAGTGATATTTACTGGTCCTGAAGTGGAGGATCAAGGAGAGATGCCTCAAACACAAGAGTTTCAGGGCAGCATGGAGGAACAAGAATCTGCAGTGCAGTGTGATGCCCAAAGTACTACCTTCTTGCAGTGTTGCAAGTTTATCTGGGCTGGAGCTGGGGTTTATATACCTTTTTCCTCATCCTGAAGAGGCAAGTGTTAATTGCTCTCTGACAGAGTAAACAAATGGTGTCTGGAACGGACTGTCTTACTTTGGGTTACAAAACATTGATGGGAGTCCTGACAGCCTCTTAATGTATTGGTTGGGTAATGTGGATGGGGAAGGTTCCAGTAGGAAATGCGCACAGCAGGGGTGCTTGCCTGCCACACCTGGCTAATTTTGTTGACCACTGTATTCAGGTGTCAGGTCACTGACAGGATTACTGGAAGTCTATTTATTCCAGGCTTTCCCACTTAACTCTTCTTGACTTTATAACCTGGCCATGCTGAGGCCATACGTGTCCAATTTTTATATAATATTTCATGCCATTAAAGGATATTTCTTGTCAATTGTGCAATGCCACGTAATAGAACTGTAAGGCATGGTAATAGCACTCTCTGCCTCCTCTCTTCACTTTCCTCTCCTCCCACCAAGAAATGCCTCATGGTCACTAAGGGGCATGCACCTGCTGTGCCAGTGATGGAAGGTTTGGAGAAACTGAATGGGAAAAGCATTTAAAAAAGGAAGCCAATTTTTGCTATGTCCAAGGTTGGAGGAAGACACAACAGTGGAAGATGCTTTGTGTCACTCTTTTGCAGAGACCAGTCAATCCTCAATGGCGTGTGCACACATCCAGACTTGCACTTCTTTTTCACATTCTGTATTTGCAGGCTGAATTTTCTTGAGCTCTCCCAACCTCCAGCTTCCCAGCCTCCAGTTTGAGAACCACTGGTATACTATGCTTAAAACAATTAAGATGGAAATAATTATGCCTTTGTTCCTCCTTTGGGAAATGTAGTGAAAAATTGGTACCTTGGTACCTCCCCCCCACACACACACCCAAACACCAGTTACATACGGGTCAAAATAGTTCACAAGTAGCATTATTTATCTTTGTACATTCATGTTGGAGAAAACTGCACCCCTTGATTTTTTTCCCCTTAGTCTTGATAATAAAGGCATGGGGGGAAGCTGACAGTCCTTAAGTCCTAATTTCAGTAATATTTAAATGTGCTGGGGAAAACACACATGCATTGATTTAATCTAGTATCAATTTTTCATCATGTGCATAGAATGGGAGCGTACCTGCATCTTGTCCACAGATTTCAATCATGCTGATGCTGAGTGTACAACAAAGTCTGCTGCATATAGCCCCTACACAAACATTTCTGGTGCCATTTTTAAATGGGGCCTATTCCATCTGAACGGGTTCCCCATGCATCAAATATAAATCATGTGAAGACATAAAAAAGAATTTCTGGTGGACACTTTAGTTTCCTCAGACTCTTTCCACTGAAGGCATGAGGGGATATTATTAATGAGGCAGTCCCAGAAGACACTGACCTTACAACACTTTGTGAAATATCATAACAACAGAAGGTGGAGGCTAGAAACCATGCAACTTTAGAAGTGGTAATGGTTTCACTAGATACTTTATTTTTACAAAGAACAATAACCAAATGTCCAGATTTAAAAAAAGGACGTTTACTTGGGGAAAGGAGTGTGAGGAAGACAACAGCAAGTGAAGACAACAATCATGCACAGAGTTCAAATAAAAAACAATTAAGTCACTTTAACAGCAGCTTCATATAGTATGACCTACTTGAGTACAATCATGGATTTCAGAGGTTATGCAAAGTGTATAGCAAAAGGAACTGTACTGACTTCTAAAGAAGACAAAGATCCCAACCACAGATACCTTTGTCACATCAGTATTAGATTACTGTAATGGTCTCTACATGGGTTTATTTTTGTCCAGACATTTCAGTTACTGCTAAACACTGCTGCAAGACCGTTGAATGAAGCCAGTTATCTGGAGGATATAATTCCTTCATGGGCAGCCAGTTCAATTCCAGACCTAATTCTAAGTACTGGAAACTGCCTTTAAAGCTCTTAAGACCAGAATATCTGAAAGGCTGCTTCTCATCATATGAATCCACTACTCTCTCAGGTTATCACTAGAAGTCCTTGTTATCCATCCTACTGGAAGCTGAAGCTTGACTGATGGAAATGAGAAACAAGGGCCTATTTGATTGCTGAGCTTTGGATTAGAATCTCTCTGCTCTCAGATATTAGAGTAATTCCTCTCTCATGGCATTTTGCATCAAACTGACAGCCTCTCCAGACGACTTAAAAAGTCTCTGGAACTCCCAAGTTTTGTTTCCGTACAAACTGATTTTATTTTGGAGATCCACATGTTGTTTTCTTCATCATAATGTATCTCCTGGGGAATTCTGGCATTATCAAGAACTTTTCATTTTAATTTCCTAGGTCACTTGAAATTAACCCAGTATTTTTAAAAAATACTTGGCAGTCAGTATTATCAGTTTTTAACCTTTTCTTTACCATGGATATCTTGAAATATCTTTTGTTGCCACAGATCACCAAGATTTAACTCAAGACTTAAAATGTCGTAGTAAGACATAAATGTCACATGCTTTCTCTTCCCACAGAACATCATTCACTTGCATGTTCTCTCTAGCTGCAGAAATAGCAAGTGCTCAGTACATTTTTTGCTATCAAACAGTTATTTTCATAACTTCTGAATAGTTTGAGGTATTGTAATGAAACTTTGTACAAATCATGTCTATCACTGGCAAAAGACGCCTATTTTTAGTGATCAGTATAAGTATCTGTCCTTTCTTCTTTTTTTTTAAGTATAAATGTTCATAACATTCAAGCCTTTGTGTACTCCCTGTGGCCCCACAGATTAAGAACCACTGGTCTGTGTTACTGCAGAATTAGCTAAGATGACTACTGCCAGTAAAACACAGCTGTTGGTTCCAGGACACAGATTCAACAGACATCAAGCAAGGGAAGTAGCAATCTTTACAATAAAACAAAATAATTGTATTGTTTAACTAGTGTAATATTGTTAAAGCATTTCAATGCTGTGACTCTTGAATAATAACAAAGGCTCATTGAAAATTGGTGACACTTTTTGAAATGTTGCATGAGTCTAATGACATTCAGTCCTCCAGATGTTGCTGGAACTGCAAATTCCAGTAGTCTTAGCTGGCTTAATGTTGAGGGATCCTGGGAGTTGTAATGCAACAACATCTGGAGGGCCCCATGATTTCCATCCCACCAGAGGGAAGGAGAGGGAGAAAGAGAAAGATGATGGAAAACTCTACATCTACAGTTTCTAGCAATTTTATGTAGGAGTTTAGGAAGGCTTGTGTAGATTTAAAGCGTACTTGGCTTACGCTATACAAAAGGCAACCTTCCCCAACACACGGGGAGGGTATTTTTATATCCACTATGCAACATAAAACATTGGTTCAAATAAAAATGTAGATAACCCTACTGATATATTTTGACCCAAACAATAGGCAGGCCTTTTAAAAAAAAGACTACAAGTATGAAATGGCTACATGGAAAAATCTCTGTTTCCTGTGGCCAGAATTGCCCCCAGTGCTAAATCAACTGGGTTGCACATAACAATTATTTCTGGATACCATATCCAGATAATCCCAGAGATTCAGAATTCATGATTGACATGCTTTAATTGGCAAGGGCAAGTCAGAACTTGTTCTGCTTTATTATATTCCAGCTTCCAGGAGCATGTTCAGTGCTAGGGTAAGTCAACAGCCCATAAAGGTACGGTTAAGATCTTTTGACGCATTGCAGGATACAAATATTTTAACAAGTAACTCAGCTGCAGTTGTTTTGTCTTTCACTAGGACATCTGTATTAGAGAAAAGTTAGATTCCTTATTTTTGAAGATAAAATCCTATCTGCTCAGGAGGCACAGTGAAAATTGGACTTCTAACACAAGAACTGCTGCTGTGATTATGGCTTTGTGACCAAGTGAATGGTAACAGCAAGCCTGACACCAACCCACAGAATTATCTTGCCATGGCAGCAGGGGGCATTACTGTATTAATGCCTGCAGAAGGGGTGTCTGTTCATCCTTCCTCCAGGCAGCTGGTTCTGAAGCCAACCAACATGTCAATTTTCCACAAGAGTGATATACGAAATCAAAAGAGCAGCTACAGCCTTCTAGAGCAATGCTACATTGAAGCATTATGGAAAACTGAGGGGGCAATTCTGAGGCATCCACGCTCGTAATTGCACTGCCACCCACTATCACCAGCAGGTGAGCCAGGGGTCCAACAAAAGGGGTCACTTTTATCTAGGGTCCCCCAACTATCTAAAATCATCCAGGACAGTACTAAGATGCAATATAAATATTTTTTAATTTATTTGATTGCATCTTCAGATTCATTGTGTTAAAACAATTGAGCTACTCTTTTGAGTAAAATCTGTTTTTTTTCCCCTGAGGGCTTGTGACCCTTCTGTCATTTAACAGTAGTATTTGTCAAAATTATTAAGAATATGCTGGTATTTGGGGACAGCCAAGTAGTAACTGAACTTAAACAGATGGAGGATCTGTTTTAGAAGATTCTTCCCCATCTCAGAATTTATCAATTACTGAAAAAAATAAAATATTCTTTCAACAAGTTCATTGTTGAGAACACATCAAAGATGGGACAAACCTTTCTCCTGGTTGGTGAAACTGCAAGATGCCCTACAATATCGGCTGGAGTAAATGTGAGTCAGGCTTATTTATTAAATATGGACTTTTTTGAGGTCTACATGTATCAGGATTGCTCATCAACCAGACCTATTTCTTCCGTCATTCCCTTGTCCATTAGCAACTGTTCACTAGAGAAACCTGCAGATATTGGTCATTCCCAACCCTTTCTTACCTGGCTGTTGAAAGTATTCTCTCTTTCACAAGGATGCAGAAAAGCAGTGTTCTCTGGAGTAATGCAAAATTTCAGTAACATGAGTCCTATCTAACTTGCCAAGCTTCCTGATACTTCAGAGTTAAAAGCTGGAGTCCCCCACTTGTGACTGTCACATATTTCACCACGGGCAAGTCGTGTAGTCCCTGTGCCTGTAGCAGTGTAGGATCAGTAATACAATGGGTTTGGTTTTTTTGAACCATTAATCTTAAAAAAAAAAAATTCAAATTAAAACCTGGGGTTCACAGTGTGATTTACTATCCACTGTGGATAGTAGGATGTTCACCAATGCCATGATTTGATAATGGGAAGAGAGATTCAGGTAGTGTCCATACGTGAGTGGAAGAGTGATGTAAATGGGGTTTCACTCTAGTTCACTGCCAGACTGGAGGTTCCTAGTTGTCCCAGAATTAGGGTGTATTTGAATAGATTGTACCATTAAATAACAAAACGGACATACAGTGGCAATTAGGATTGCCTTGCAAGGCCTGGCTGTGGAGTCTTACATTGCCTACATTACACTGATTCACTAAGCTTTTTAAGAGCAGACTATACTTCTAGCCCTCAGTAGGAACTTGGATTATCGGAAAGTCTGAGTAAAGAGAGCACTTTACAAAGCCAAAGGGATAGGGCTGAAATTCATCCTGGTTCAATGCTGAAGTTGCAATACTGCTAGCTGAATCTCACATTGTGTTAGTTTGTGAAGTTTAAACATATGTAACTCTGACTTTCCAAATAAATTATCATCTTGATTTGATCATTTAACCTGTGCTACTATACCTTCAAGATTCACTTTCCAATTATAACTCATAGCTCTTTCTATCACTATGTAAAGATAGCCAACCATCTTTCTTGTGCCCAAGAGAACTTAAGGTTTGTCTTAAACCAGCAGCCACACAAAATGTGTATTACAGTTCCCTTTCAAAACTGAAAGAATGCTCAGAAACAGGTTTCAGGCATCTAATATAGTGGTTCTTTTTCGAGTAAATATATATTGTGTCCCTCAAACTTCTTCCCATATACCCAGAATAAACAGGCAGAAAGATTTAAGTGATGTGTTTGCAAACTGATCAGCAGTATTTCACTGACACATTGCTTTGAAGTCAGTAGCTCCTGAGAACAAAAACAGGCCTATTAGTATCATATTTTATGCATTATTATGCCCATATATATTTAGTTTATTCACAAAACCAATATAAGCCATGAAGAAAAGGGTACCAAAGTCAATTTAAATAATGCCTTCTGTAAACATCACAATGCACTAAGTTTCAAGACTGTTTTGTACAAAATTTTACATATCACAAAAAAAGTACACCTCTCTGCATGACAACTACACACCTTGTCATTCTTTACTAAGATGAAAAACTGCTGACAGATGTCTGTGGCTTTTCATTTGCTAATGATAAAGAGAAGGGTGATCTTGGCAGTAGCTGCCCTCTCCAGTACCCTCTCCAGGACCCCCACTGTTTTATCTTACTGAGCTTCTCTTTTTTACTTTGGCATTCATACACCTGTGGGCTATTAACTCTGTTTATCACATATGGGTCCACTACTAATCATTTCAGTATCTGTACAAGTGAAAAGTGGCAAAGAAAAGTTCCTTGTAAAATATGACAAGAGAAAGTGCACATCACTTTGTGGTCAACATGAAATACTCTGTGAACTGTGAAGCAATTCCTTCATGAACCACTCCAATCATCTATTTTTTTCTGCTGAATACTATAAACACGGTTACTGTAGTATATGTTACTATTTAGAACAAACACATTCTCATATCTTTGCCTTTCAAGTTTAATGGCCAGTTTAAGTGTGTAACACCAGAGAGAATAATGCTTGCATACCCTTCCTCCCATATAAGCCTCTCCAAATGGCAAAAACCCAACAGCTGATCGTTTGAGTACACTTTGGGTGGAGGAGGAAAATTCATGTTCTATGATGCAATCAGGCAAATGATATACTGACATTTTCACTTTCCGATTCCTAGCTGCAACTGACAGGAAATGGCAATTCAGGTATCTCTGTATTGTATCCCAGCTACTCTTCTCTAGATTCCATCAAATAAATCAATGAAGACAAAATCGTACCATATGCCCACTTTACAGTGATGCTTTGTTCTGTTCAAATTATATATGATTCCCTTTCTTCTGGAGAGCCACCATCAGGTTCCAGGACAGTAGCCCTTAACCATCCTTATTAAAACATATCAGGTTGGGGGAAGGCTGCTCACAAAAACAGACATTTGCAGCTGAACTCATTTTCATGCGGCCCTAGAATTGGGCTCTTCAATCTATACTTTGAACCTAAAATGGTATTTATTAGGGATAATTTAAAAGGGTTGAGTCCTCCACTGTTTTTCAGTAAGCCCTTCTGTTCCCAGGTATCATCAAATAAGCCCATACATAAATAGTGAGAAGTTATGATGAGATTCTTTTAGTCTTGACTCTTGTTTTGGTAGTACTTTGTTTACTACTGCTTGTTCCCCAAACAAGATCATAGCCTAAATCCCACCTGTAGTCCCCAACTAGAGTAGACCCACTTTTCAATTGTGAAATGATAAATAAATATTTATGCAAACCACACTTTCAATAAGTCTGCTCTAATCAGGAATACTAACAGGATGTAGGCCAGTGCTTTAAAGGTAATTTGATGTGTGGCCCAGCAATGCATTTTTTTCAGATTATCAGAGACTGGCAATAGATTTGTGCCCACTATCTCCAATTGTTTTTCTTTCTTTCCTAGAAATATGCCAGACATCACCACTTTTGCATAGAATGCTGTATCTACACAACTTGACAAGGCACACTGAAAATCCACAATACAAGTGTTTAATGAAGAGTTTGCATTTTCCCAATTTAAATTCTTCTGTTTAAGTCAGAACTCTAAAATTCATTCATGTATAGATTTAATCTAAACATACAGAAACAGTCTTTTTTGGGGTTTAAGACTGATGTACATGCCATAAATGGCTTTTCTTGTGGATAAACACTGCATGCAACATTTCTTCCAACATTCTATAGCTTTGTGGAAATTAGAAAGCTAGAGTTGATGTTTAACTTAATCCCTGAACAGCAAGTTTGTTTTTGGTATAAAGTCTGAGTGCTTTTTTACTTGAATCAAGGTTCACCTAGATGTAGCACACTAAGCCAACCATTACTGTAACTTGTTTAGATGTGTTATAATGGCGATTTAACAGAATGTACCATGATCAACGGAATTCTCTCCAGATCAGACATAGTTCAATAGGAGCTTTATGCACCCTTCCATGTATGTACAAATAGTCACTTAACAAGTGATTATCCAAAGATGACACAGTGAAAACTGACTATGGCTTCAAAGTGTTCACAACAACAGATCTAAATTAAACTGCACAAGCCCAAGTGAATGTTATATTTTGTCAGATACAAAAGTACTTAGAACGATTTGTAACCAAAACTTTAATCCAAAGATCTCCAAGAGTTTACAGTGACATGACAATTTATGCACAAGAAGGATGTTTTTTGCATCTACAATGTACCCTTACGCATCTGCCTTTACCCAGTCATACGTTCTTATTTTGGTCTGAGCAACAAAGACTATTATGCAGCTCATTAACATTTTTAACAGCTAAAGCAACTCTCCACACAAAAGTACAAAACTTAATCTATACAGAGTAAAGACAGCTCTGACTAAGCTTGTATAAAATCAGAATTGTAAAACATTTTTAGAAAAATCTAGCTACAAGGCTTTCACAGTCCCTTTGCTTACTACTGGTCTGTCCACTATTCTGGCAAATTTAATTAAGCCTCTGGGTCTCACTCTGCATAGATTCCCCAGCTATTATTGTGGCAAATGCTCATGATTAGAAGTCCATATGGTGTGAAATTTCTTTCAAGTTTAAACCCTCTAAAGATTTTAAACCAGTCTAAAAAACTAAGAACATTTGCCACTGGATGGCTTTTGAGGTTTTATTTGGTAGGTCTATGCAAGGTGGTTTAGTAACATCAATGCAAATCAAAATTATGCCTAAGGGTACACTGTAAAATAACAAGTTATTACACTTCATATGATCTGCTTAGAACCATATACAGATTCACAACTGTTACATTTGTCACCTGTTACGAGACAAGAAAACAGAATTTGACAGCTAAAACATTTTAAAAATGCACCAAGCTCATGAAGTCTTAAAGAAAACAATGTTCTGTACATACTCCTCTCTTCAGATCTAATGTGACTTCCTGTACAAGTCTCTTCTTGATGTCCTACTTCCTGTCATTTGACCTGGAGCGGCTACACAGAATATATATTAAAGATTCTCAGTTAAACAATGCAAGTTGAATTCTTCGGTATAATTTATTAAACCATGTCATGCATTTGTATTGAAGTAAATTTAACTGATGAAATTTAACTATAACTGATGTCTGAAAATTAATCTTGACCAAAATCATACAGAGAATTTTTAGTTTCTGTGTTACTGAAATTTGAGTTCAGTCTACTGAATAATTTTCACAGCTGTCCTACTGCCTGCATAGAAAGACTAATGTTCTTACCTACGAGATCTGGAAAATGAACGGGAAGGCTTATGATTTCTTTCCCTTGACAATGATCGTTCTCTCCTCCTATCTCTAGAAAGGGACCTGTAAGACAAATATTCAGAATTATAAAATAATGTTTATTAGTCCACATGCAGCAAGATTAAAACCTTCCATTGTGCAAACTGTATTTTTATATGTGTGTGCATGTGTGTATACACACACACACACATTTTAACGTATTATGGCCTGGCTTTTACATGCTATTTGTAAGTTGTTCGCCGCCTCGATCCATATAGAGGCAGGATACAAATAAATAATAATAAATAATAATAAATCTCAATATTCCCAATGAGGACTCCAGTGTCCCCACAATGAAATAAGTTATTCCAGAAAAGGACATAGCCCACTCACAATTAGAACATATCATTTTTGTTTTCACTACATCCTGGTTCACCAAAAATTTGCACAGGACTTTTTTTTAAAAAAACTCAATACTTTACACTGGCTGAGACAAAGACATACCAGTACCTACAAAGTATTTCTTAAACAAAGAGATTACACATGCCAAGTGGCTGAAATGGAGTATTTACAACTGTGCAGACGACAGCACCACAGAATGCCTATATTGCACATTTAGTTTTATGTGTATTATGCAACAAAATGGCACTCTGAGAGAAGAAAATATCCTGTCCTGCTACACAGTAATACGATTTAGCTGTTTCTGGAAGAAAAAAATAGTGTAATATAAATACTGTTTCAGCAGAGTAAACAAGCTGGCAAACCTTGAAAAATACATTCTTCTACTTGATTTAGTTTTCTTTATTTATTTGTATCATATTATATTATATTAGTAGGCTGTCTTTTTCTCAGAATAGGACTCACTACTTCAAATATTTTAAATAAATTGCCAACTAAACAAGTTTGAGTAATACATAAAGGTTTTGCTTTGTATCTGAATAATCTACAACTTCAATGCATTAGTCACTTTTCAAAGTCCATTTTGTTACAAACATTTTATATGAAGACTAATTCAATGTCATTATTAAAAAAATTTCAAATGCAAGTTATCTTCATTTATCACAACAGTTAATGCAAAAGAAACTCCAGAAATATTTAAGGGTGAATTCAGATTAGGCTGTGATCAAATAAGTTAACTTTTTATAGCAAGTCAAATGTATAACGTACAATCTAACATTTTAGCCATCTTTTGGACAACCTAAGCTATATCCAAGTGAATTCTCTCATGAATTCCAACTACTTCCCATCTGATTTATTTTCCTGATGCAATACTGTATTCAGTTTAAGGCAGTGAGAGAAGCTCCTCACTGTACAGCTGATTTCACCAGAACTCAAGTTCAACATCAACAGTTACCTGCTGCGGCTACGGGAGAAGCTTCTCCTTCGAGGTGATCTACAATCAAAAATAGCAAAGTGAGTCTTTTCATTAATTCAACACTACTGGTATGAGGCAATTCCCAACTTGTCAAGTCACTGTTGGGCCCAGTGAATGTGCCAAGATAAATAGCACCCATCGTCCAGCAAAATGAGAGAGATTAGGGCATTAAAAAACTCAGCGTCATCAGTATGTTTCCAACCATGAGTTTGCTTTAACTAATACCATGTCATAGCAAACCTGGTCAATGCAGCACTTCCATCTCAACTAAATCCACTGCCAAGAAGAACACTACAAAGTCCCACAAGTAGTTCCAAAATTAGTATAACCAGTATTTTGGAACACATGCAAGATTGAATCCTTAACAGGACAAAAGCACCAGGTGAAAGACTAATGTACACAGTGACAAAGTCATTGAAACTGATTTGTGAATGTAAATTTTAACTGTCACAGTGTGTTTAGTCAAGAAGAATCTTAGCTTGCCCAGTTTATCCCAAAAAAAAAAAAAACTGTTTTAAGTTCTGAAACTGTTAGTAAAACAGTTTAAAGGTGAAAGGAATTGGAAGATTTTTGCAAGAAAAAACTAAGTTAGCAATTAAGTGTAGTTTCCATCTTGCATGCAAATATATTGTTTAGTTATTTACATTAACTTTCCTTAGCACCCTTAAAAGTTTTATTCAAGCAACATATGTATGTTACCACGAAATTATGCACAGCCAGCCTTTGATTGAGAAAAAATAATTACTTATAAGCCGCTTACTCCTTATTTTAACCAGCAGTAAACTGTATAAGCAGGAAAAACTTACTAGTTTTTGGTTTCAACAAGCTAGAAATGGTGAGGTGAGGCTGCCGGACTGACTGCCAAGAAGAATTTGCTGAAAAGGTTTTGCCAGATGTTGCGTTGTATTTAGTTGGTTGGCGAAGGGGGTGTTGTGGATTTTTCCTGCTTTTTTGTTAGCCGAAGGCTGCTGCTGTAGTTGTTGTGAAGACATTTGGTAAATAAACAGCTGAGCTGATTGGCCGGGAATGTGTGGGCGGTCGAGGTGGCTGCTGCCGATTTGGTTAAGGTTGGAGAGAAGGCTGAGAGAAAACAGCATGCTCGGGAACCAAAGGGCGGTGCAACCTGACGACTGGCCATGCCTGGGTCATGTGAAACGACACCAGCCAAGCTGAATGGGGCGCGCTGGTCACATGACGCTGAAAGGGCTAGTTGACTGGCTAATGCAGACTCAGAGGGTGGTGAGAAGAGACATGATGGTGACTCTGTAACGGGTTCATTTTTATTAATAGATGGACCAAAAAGCATAAAAAAATGAAAAACAAGCCATCAGTACAACCATCTATTAGCTAACAAATACTCCTATTGTGTTCTACAGTGAAAGGGAATATGTCTCATTCTATCTTGTATGGACTTCACCTGCAACAGGCTAAGATTTCTGCCCTTGCAGAAATCTGGATTTAAATATTGTAGTGAATACTTAATACCCAGCATACCTGTCTGGGTCACTAAATGCGTTACCAAGTAAAAACTGCTTTATTTTGAAATTTCATATTGTGGAACTAAAATGGAGTCATATTTCAACAGTTTATTACTGTCAAACCTAGCTAAGCAACTGCTTATTGCTTTAGCATTTTTAAAACAGTTGCCTGCCTGGCATCACTTGTGTTAAAGCAGAAAAACGTCTTGAGCGAAAAAAAGCCAAGCTGCTGAATGCAATGTTTACCAACAATGAAGAAAAGCAAAAACCAAGTGGAGTACTGGGAAGAAAAAAGAAGCAACTAGAAGATGAACAGACTTCAGAAGGAAAGATGATAATCCATGTTAGAGGGAACTATCAACTGGTATAGACAACAAAGGATAAAGTCAGTGTTCAACAGTGTATCCCTCTAACACATACTTAATGTTTTAGAATTTGGTGAGTCAATACTGGCATACATCCAATATGCCTTTTAAAAGTCTATTATGCCAAAATAGTAAAATTGCCAAAATCTCTATCAAGGTTTTTTTATTCTAAATACCTGCGGCGAGGTGGAGGACTTCTCCTGCGATAGTCATCTCGAGGACGCCTACCCCACGAGGGAGGTGGACCACGGTTTCGACTACGTTTTTCACCATTGGACAGTTCCACCCTGACACGACACCCACAAAGTGTTCTGAAAAACAAAATAATTACTGATAAACCCAATAACCAGAGTGAATTAAGGCAAATGTACCAACTATAAAAGTTTAGAGCCCATATCAGAACTGAAATATATTACACATTAAACCAAGTCTCTATTTTGTTATGAATGTTCATCTGATTTATATCCTGCCTATCTTCCAAAGAGGACTCAAATAGATTTATAACGTAAGTTTAAAATGAACTAAAATCTCTATACTCAGCAGAACTAATTTCTGAACAAACACTCACAAAACTGGCCTCAAAACTTTACATAAAAACTGCTTTCCAAACAAGCAGTTGATGACATTTCACACAGAGTTAATACATTCTGATTATAGAATATCACCCCTATTCCAGTGTTTCAACACTGCTGTATTGTTCTTGTATATTAAGAAGTACATAAAACAAGACTTTTTACAGCGACCAATCTAAGTACCCCAACAACTCAACTCAAACATAAAAGTTTTACCTCCCATCTAATTCTCTCACTGCATCAGCGGCATCACGTGGGTCTTCAAATTCAACAAAAGCAAAACCTGGAGGATTCCTAGCAACCCATACGCTACGCAGTGGTCCATAGTAGCCAAAAGCTCGTTCCAGTTCAGTTTTGTTGCCATTGTTTCCAAGGTTACCTACATAGACCTTGCAGTCCAGTGGACACGAGTCACGATGCATTTCTACAATATAACCAAGAGAAAAAAGTTGCCTAACTTCCACACTTAGCATATGTTAAGCCACAGTGATGCTTTGTCTACAGTAAAGTTATGCAGCAGGCATACAAGCGACTTATAACTGACAGTTCATTTGTATATGTGCTTTCAAGCCGCCTGATGACTTACAGAAGCCCCACAGATTTCATAGGGGTTTCTTAGGCAAGAAATACTCACGAGGTGGTTGGCCATTACCTTCTTCTGAAATATTGCCTACAGCACCTAGTATTCGTTGGTCTCCCATCCAAATACTAACCAGGGCTGATCCTGCTTAGCTTGCAAGATCAGACGTGATCTGGTACCTTTAGGGTATTTAAGCCCATCTGCTCATTTATACATACTCAAATCTGTCTATAGAGATGAACAGCCCTTTCCTGAAACCGCTAATGTGAGTTTGGAGAGTTCAAATGCAGTGACTCAGTACTGTATTTAAAAAGCTAGATACAGAATAGGTGGTCTTTTTCTTCATTTTCAATACTAATTAAACGAATTGTTTATATTTTTTAGAGCTTATGTTTTCAGATTTCCCAAAGAAGGCATCCCATCGGGAGTCCGGGCGGGAAATTATAGCTAAGCTGATACTTCGCCCGTGAGGAAAACGAAAGCTCGTAATTAACGCCCATTTTACCGCCGCTTCCCATCCCACTAAGGAGGGATGAGGCACCCCTTACCTCACCCCTGTCCTCTTTACGACTGGGCATGCAAGAATAAAAATGCCCCCGCGCTCAACCAGTTACGTCTTCCCGCTCATCTACGGAACCATCACCCTGATGGAGGACCTGACGTTATTCCGACTATACAAAATGGCGGCGGCTCTTTGTCCGCCGTATCAACCGCAAGGCCCGCCATCCCGCCCAAGCCCCTCCCTCACCGGCTTCCGGGCCAGGAGTGCGAAGGACTTCCACAAACTACCGCTGCTCTTTCTCCTTCTTCGCCTCCTTAGCTTTGTTTTTCAGCCACTTAGGCGCACTCGGCCTCGCCTCCTTTCCCGCCAAGACTCGTGCTTTCAACCAACCTCACTCTTTCGCACTGGACAAAATGGCGGATAGAGCCTCCACGCCCTGAGTTTATATACGTCCTGCCCCTCAGGGCACGTGATGCGCCTATGCACCAATTACAAACTGGTTGTCCAGTGATCGACGTTCCTCTGCGTCGTACCTTTTTTCAGAAACACGGCTCCGCCTGCACAAATGCCTCCTCCTTTTCTGTCCTGTTCACGGGTCTGCGATCCTACGGGACTGTGGGCAGAGGCGCGCTTACCATGGCAACCGAGAAGGGAAAGCGAAGTTTTGACGGGACTGACAGTGGCCATTTCCGCACGAGCCTGTTCTAGCGCGTCCGGCCCCTCCCGAAACTGCAAACCCCAGGATTCCAGAGGAGGTTGAAAGTGGAATCATCGCGCTATAACAGGCTAGTGCGGAAATGGCCGAGGAGTGCTAGTTTAAATCCCATCGGGCTTTATTTTGGATAGATCTGTTTAGAACTGGGACAGTTTTTTCCACGGTGCTTAAAGGACTTCTTTTACTGCTTTAAATTAGGAATGAAGTATGTAAATGACTACTTGTATTGCTGGGCTGCAGCTCCCATCATCCCATATTTATGCTGGGTGGAATATGGGAGTTGAAATCCAGTAATATCTTTATTGGAAGTTTTTAAACAGATCCGGCAGCCAACTCTGAGGGGTACTTTAGTGAATGATGGGGTTGGACTAGATGACCATTGGCACCCTCCAACTCAGTCCAGCTGGAGGACCCCTCTTTCCCACTCTTCCTTTTTGTTTCCAGTCTGTTTTGAAGTTAGATAGTTCTAGATTTTGGATTTAATAGTCTTACAGGGAGCTTTGTTTCGATGGTAATGTGAATTAACTTTTCGAAATGCCAGCTTTGCTGTGTATGGGGGCTCTTCTGCTCATTGTGCTGAATAGGATGCTGGGCTTCAGCTCCAAAGTCCTGCTTTGACATCACCACTGCTGCCAAGCTGTTAGCTTCTATTATTAAGTTAGAAAAGAGAAAACTTGACCCTGCTTTAAAAAAAATATTCTACCTGCTGGATAAGCCCAATTATTGTCATCTTTGGTTTTATATATGATATTATATGGAAATTATATATGGTTTGCAAGTGGTCTTCTATGCTGACAGTGATTTGAATGCAAATTTGTATCATGCCTTCAAGCTGTTCTGTCTGTCACTTACTGCTATGGATTTGGAATTCTCAATTAAATTTTCTGCTTTTTAAAAAGCATCTAATCAAGCAATCTACATCTAGCAGGTTAATGAAGTAGGTTCTTGATAGCACTTCACCAGATCGCCTAACAGTCTTTTAATTTGTAGGAACATAATGTGAAGGTCCTTATCACACCATAACGTTATACCAAGTATTCTATTTGAAAACCACTTCAGCTATGCTCGCAATGAGAGTTGATTGCTGACACTATGTATTACACTCTTCCCACATTTGCACTTTAATAGTATGATTTCCATGTTTTTTCATCTGCGCTAATGCCATTGTAATCACAGTTTGCCTCACTGGATGTTTCAAGACTGAATTATCTTTTTTTTTTTTAAGTAACAATGCAGCTATGGCACAAAGTAATTACAACCCTCCCACCATTGCACAGATTTCACATCACAAGACCTGGGACGAGGAAACAGAACATGCCGCTGCCACCACCACCATTTTTATGTGCTTTCTCCTGTGAAAAATAAATGTGCTTGTTGCGTTAGTTTCATGTAGTCCTGTTCCAAAGCTACTTCACCTCTACTCATGAAGATAGCTAAATGCTGATGCTGTGTATCACACCCTTAACACATTTGTACTTTAATGGTATAACTTCCACTATCTTCTGCACTATAAGGTCTTCATTACCAACAGTGTGATTTGCACCACTTGTTTGCCCATCCTCCTACATCATGATTGGTTTCCCTTTAATTTCTTTTAAAAATTAAGCTGGAAAAACAGTGTTATAGCATGAGATCGCAGCACTATAACACTTCTTGTTGTTGTGTGCCTTCAAGTTATTTCTGAGTTATGGCGACCTTTCAGAGGGCTGAGTGTCTGTGATGTGCCCAAGGTCACCGAGTGGGTTTCCACGGCCTAGCAAGGAATCGAACCCTGGTCTCCAGGTTCATAGTCCAATGCTCACACCACTACATGAATTTAAAAAAAATTTTTTTTTTTAAAAAGTAACATTGCAGTCATAACACTGTGATGCATGGTGCACCAGCAAAGCAGTGGTGAGATCTTTAGAAAACACTCCTGTGCTGGTAAAGGTGTCTGAATAGTGACTTCCACAGGTTAGCAGGGCAGGACTGCACTGTTATTGGGCTATAACAGCAAACTATTTACATAAGGAAAAAAAACTTTTAAAAGTTTCCAGAGCATACAGCATGCAGATCAGGAAATGCAGGTATTCTTTTGGGAGGGCTTATCCTCCTTGCCCAAGCGCTGGAAGTAGTGCTCCTCTGCCAGAGATTTCCTTGGGAATCTCCAAAGGATGGACAACCTGATCACACATATGTCATTTCTGCGCTACACTATTATAGTGCTATTATTCCATTTTCAACATCCTGTGGAATCTTGGGGTTTGCAGTTTAGGGAGGGGCCTTTAGAATTTTCAGCCAGATAGCTCTTTGGCCTCAAAAAACTACAAACCCCAGAATTCCACAGGTTTATGAAAGTGGAATAATAGCACTGTAACAGTGAAGTGCGGAAATGGTCCCAGTATGCAATCTTTCTCACAGTGAGGCAGAATGAGACCTTCACATCCGAACTGGTTGCTGAACCCTAGCGAGAAATGGGTTCTTGAATGGATTGTTTCCAACATTAAAAAAAATCAAATAATAATTTTACAGCACAGCAACACTGGGAGAGCCATGGCATTGTCTGATGAGGTCCACTGGTATAACAGTATTACAGCATTATGTGGTAAACAGCAAAACCAGTAGGAAAACAATAGACACAACTAGACAGGGCAGTCAGGGTTAAGAAGGCCAAACTTACAATGATCAGGGTGCTCTCTCAGCGCGTGACAACCTTGAAGTTCCTCTACTCCTCTGGTTCCAGTAGCTCATTTTATGATGTAGCATTAAAGAAGAAAGAGATGATAAAGACACACCAGGCAAGGGTGTAGCAAGTCAGAATAACAAATGTCAAGATTGCCCTATCAGACAAAATGGAATAGGAAAATTGGCTATGTGATTTTTCAGGAAGGAATGGGCCACAAGCTATAGTTAGCTCATTTGAGAGACAATCGATTGCTTCATCAGCACTTACACTGACTGGGTCAGCTTTGCCTGCATGTTTGGGCTCACACTCACCTTTGCTAGTGTGAGATTGCATCCTGGATGCATTTCTGTGACTTCTATATGTATGGTATTGCCTTTTCCACACAGCTAGTGCACCACCTAGCTCCTGTTGTCCCTGACCAGATGCTGAGGCTGGGACAGAGTAGACAGGTAGAAAGATTAATGGCCCATGAAGTGGCTGAGAAGGAACTGCTCCATGGGGTTTTGCAGCGTGAGTTCCCTGATACAACTTTTTCTGTCCAGAATGCAAGAAATAGAGGGTGGCATTTTCCCCCTTCTAGTAGATCTCACATTTTCATCTGCTTCCTAATCCTAAACCCTATGCAATTTGCCAATTATATCAGCTGTGACTGTAGTTCCATCTCAGATGATTATCACACTAGTCAGTTGTTTTGGGTCACTCTGTTTGAAAACTACTTCTTCTGTACTCAGAAGGGTTGTGCCTTGTTAACAAGACATAGAAAGAAATAACCGGGGATTTGAAGAAATGGACAAATTTAAATTTGTCTTTGATGGGTTGAATAGCTACAATCAAAATGAATGTTCTTCTTAAATTTAATTTCTTATTCCAGAACTTGCCTATAATAACAAATGACAAGCCCTTCCAACAGTGGAAGAAAGAACTGACTAAATTCATCTGGAGAGGTAAAAAGCCAAGGATCAGATGGAAGTTATTAACGGAACAAAAAACAAAAGGCGGATGCAATTTACCAGATTTAAAAATCTATTATCATGCTAATGCAATCACCTGGCTGCAAGACTGGATAACATTAAAAGATATAAGAACATTAGATATTGAAGGCGTAGATAAGAGATTTGACTTCCATGCATATCTATGGTATGGAAAAGCAAAAATAGATAAAGACTTTTGTAACCACTGGCCCTTTTCGCACCTTACCTTCATCGTAGCAGTGGGGAGCGCCACTCGCGCAAGCAGACGCTCACATGAGCCACTCATGACAGCCCTTCTGCCTCCCGCATCGGCTTCCTGGTAGTGCGACCATCGCGCTAGTGCCCCGCCCCTTCCTTCCGCAGTGCATTCTGGGAGCTGTAGGCTGCGCTGGGAGAAGGAAGCGCGACCGGCCCGGCTTGCCGAAGCACCGCACGCAGGTAAATGCGTGAGGGCGCCGCGAGCATTGCGCAAGTGTGCAGTATTTTCGGCTTACAGCCGAAAATAAAAAAATGCGTGTGCGCCCCGCTTTAGCCTCGTGAGCATCGCACAAGTGGGAGTGCGTCGTACAGAGCAACGCTCCCATTCACACAATACTCAAGGGGCGCTCGCGCAAAAAAAATGCATGCGAAAAGGGAAACTATTTAAGAAAATCATTATTAAAGATTTGGCTATCAATCAAAAAATGTACATATAATAAAATACCACTCTGGATTTCACCACAGGAGGCCTTCTTTGGAAGATGGGCAGATCATAAATGTGAGTGGATTAGGTATGAAAATTTAATAGCCCTGGACAATAATGATATCAGATTTAAAACGAGAGAAGAGCTTGGTCAACAAGGAATCGAACTGAATTGGTTTCCGTACCTGCAGCTAAAAGAAAGATTTAAAATGGATCTGAAGTTGGAAGGATTTGCTACACAAAAGAAATACAATGAGTTTGAAACCATTATCTTTACTAAAACCAAACACAAGATTTTTCAGTATTATAAATACTTCCTAACGTGGCATTTGGAAGATGAAACTATAAAGGACACAATGATAAAGTGGGCAAAAAACTTTCAGCACGAGATTCCGCTAGAGCATTGGGAAGCAGCTTGGAAAGATACAAATGAATTCACAAACTCACAAGATCTGAAGGAAAATTTCATGAAGATGATGTATAGATATCATCTTACTCTTGAATCAATAGATAAAATTTACCACTCAGGTAAATGTTGGAAGTGCAAGGAGAAAGTAGGATCTTATTATCACCTTTGGTGGTCTTGTGAAATCTCAAAAATATATTGGAAGAAATTATATGAGGTTATAAAAGAAATATTTCGAACAATATTCCCAGTGCTACCGGAATTCTTCTTATTAAACATGACATTTATGTTTGAAATTTTTTTTTGCCAGGAAATATAATAGAATATTATTGAATTTGGTCACAGCAGCAAGATTAATTTTTGCTAAAATGTGGAAGAATCCTGACTTAGACCAATGGTTTTTGGAAATCATCGAACTTAAAGAATTCAATTTATTTTCCCATCTCATTAAGGGCAAACCAATCAAAGAAATAGAAAAGGATTGGGAACCTGTGATTAAGTATATTACAGACAGATGGAATGTAAAAGTTTGAAATAAGGTATAAAATAACCATTATGATAAATAATGAACTATTAAATAGAAACAAAGCCAGAAATGTTGAGGTGTAGTAAATACACTATTGTATTGAGGATAATAAGGTGGATAAATTAGTTATATGAGGAAAGATACTAAATGGAGGATAACTAATTTTTCCAATAGCGACTATATAGAAAGATATGGATGAGGTAATGACACGAAAGGAAACAAAGATAAAGTGTACCAAACTAGAATATGAGAAGCATAAGAACATAGGAAATTTCATAAAACAAAACAAAAAAAGGGTGTAAATACAAAGCGTGTAAAGATATATCAGAGATATGGCAAGGAAAATAATATTCTAGTTATTGTATATAGATGTTCAAGTATGGCCTATTACGTGCAATATGTACCAGAATATGTATCAGAATAAGCTTATGTAATGAAATGCACGTAAAAGGCAATGGGAAATATTTCTATTTTGATTGATGTACTATTTTATTTTTAATTTTTTATAAATAAAAATTTTAAAAAAAAGAAAAGAAAGGCTGTGCAATGGAAATGCGCTCTTTTACACCATCACTGTATTTGCACTTCAATGGCATTAGTTCCCATGGTTGTTTTCTTAAACTTGAAATATGACAATGCCATTTACATCACCCTATTTGTTCTGTCTCCTGCCCTGCGATTGTTGTTGTTTAAAAAAGGGAAGCCACAATCATAAAATTTCCTAATTACATTATGATGGAACCACTCCCACTCCATACCCAGATCAGGAAGAACTCAGTTCTGTTTTTGTATGTTACTCTTTAAACTGTATATATTTACTCTTTGTTTACTCATTAAACTTTTCCTGAACCACATGGTTTCTCTGGGCATTAATTCTTGGAATTGTGCTATTTTGCTATACCCCTTATTTTAAAAAATTACCTAAATAATGTAAAAAGAAATTCTGGAGAAGAGAGAAAGGAACGTACAGTGGTTCTCTTGGGAAGTCTTAGGAATTTTAGTGTTCCTGCAGCCCAGCTCCTGAAACTGTCTGGGGTTTTGCTGATGGAGATCCCTGGGAGGAGCAATGAAACCACACCCACACTGCACTCACTATGCTCTCAATGTCACAAGCCCAACAAGATATCCACATTCAAAGCAGCTTGTTGTTGTTTTCATTCAAGTTGATTCTGACTTATGGCAACTCTAAGGTGACTCTATCATGCCATTTTCTGGGGTTAAGAGTATATGACTCATCCAAGGTCACCTAGTGGATTTCCATGGCTAAGCGGGGAATCAAACCCTGGTCTCCAGGGCTGTAGTTCAGTGCTCAGACCACTATACCACACTGACTCTTACAAAGTGGCTACTAAATATTTTATTATTTATCTATTTGTTTATTATTACTTACCCACCTCTTCCCATAGATCAAGGTAGGAAACAACAACATATTAAATACAACACATGACATCCGTTAAAAACATATAATGTAATTATTAAGAGATTTTTTAAACAAACAACATTGGTAGAAATCACACTGTACAGCAACCAGAGAACCACCACACTGTGTGATAACCTCCAAGCAAATACAGAGCTAATTCATTGCAATTGACATATAAGAGTGTCATGTGATAAACTTCTCTAGGTAGCCAGCTTTGTTCCCCTGCATTTGGCTACCATTAAAAAATCTTTTTCCTTAGTGGGTCTAGAACTCTTGTCCTGAGGAGGACTGTGTATTTTCAAGCTTCCTGCCAACGGAATTAGGTGAGTGATATATTGCACAGTCCCCTCTTCTTCCATTTTGCATGTTTTGCATGGAGGTAACAGAAGAGGACTTGAATCTCTGCCTAGAAGGATGCCCAAACGCACAGTAGTTACAGAAGTTTGTGGAGTAGGGATTGCTTTTGCATGTTTTGTGATGGAGCGTGGTAGCCTCTTCATTGTGAATATATTGGCTCTTGTCATGTCATTGACACACCAGATGACTGGTAATAATTTGTTGTGTTTCCATAGATTCTAAGCACTTTTCTGCCACTTTCATGTTATTTGGTGATTTTTCAGAGTTGTATGTTTCCTGCCCTGAGTACAGAATACAGTGGGAGTTTCCATATATATCTTCCTTGCATCATAGGAGCACAGAATTTCATTGGCCATTGCCAGTTGATGTGGCTTCTATTTACTGCCTGTATTGGATTATTGGATTATTAGAAGTCTAGCAGCTCTGAGCAATATATATTACACACTTAAATAATACATTATATTAGGAGGCCATTTGTACGTGAAAAATCCTAGTCAGGTTTTTGATGAAATTGCAGAATTTCCTCATACTTTTGTGAGAAATAAAAATGGGATTGGGATCCTCGCTCACTGAAAAGTGGAGTGAAGCAAATAGGTGAATGGGGTATCATTACTGTTCACACAAAACCTTGAAGAACTGCATAATAAATTTTTGAGTCTCTGACTCTCTTGGCTGATTATATCATTTGGCATAAAGTGGTTTTTACAACTAATAAGTTATATAACTCATATTTAACTTTTATTTTTTCACTATGGATGTTTTCAATGTAATCTCTCACCACTAGGGTGGTAGCAGATACTGCTGTTATTGATTATCAAAGTGGTAATGTTGCTCATGAAGCCAAATACCTCAGCTAACGTTACCATCAGATTTTTTGGATATAACAGTCAATGAAAGAGAGACTTCTTATTTCTTTATTTCCTACCTTTTTCCCAATTTGGGACACAAGGTGGCTTACAACAGTTAAACATACTTAAAATTTAACAACACACAAAAATTTTAAAAAGCAATTAAACCATCATAAAATTAAAACCAGTTAAAACAAACCAATGAAACAGGAACTATAAATAAAAGTCTAGTACACTATACAAGGCCTATTTTCCCTGAAAGATCCATTCTCAAAGGCCTGGCGGAACAAAAAAAAAATGGTTTTTTACTTGCTTACAGAATGATAGTATGGAGAGTGCCAGTCTAGCCTGGGAGGGAGTTCCAGAGCCTGGGAACAGCAACTGAGAAGGTCTTCTCCTGCATTCCCACAAAATGTACATGTGAAAAGGGCAGAACAGGAAGAAGGACCTCTCCAGAAGTTCTCAAAATTCAGGCAGGTTTGAACAGGAGAGTACAGATCTACAAATAACCAGGCTTTGAACCACATGGAGCATTGCAGGTCATCTTCAGTACTTTGAGTGCTGCCCAGAAATAGATGGGCAGCCAGTATCACTGTTGCAACAAGGAAATGTGTGCTCCCTGTAGTCGCCCCAGTTAACAATGTGTCTGCAGCTCTTTGGACCACCTGAAGTTTTTAAACACTCTTCAAAGGAAGCCCCATGTAGAGTACATTACAGGAATCCAAACTGGAGGTAACTAAGGCATGTGTCACCATGGCCAGGTCTCAAGGAATGGGCACAGCTGATACACAAGCCTTAACTGTGCAAATGCACTCCTGGCCATCACTGAGACCTGAACTTTGCGGGTAGTTTGTTTTAGGAATCACAAAGGAATCAAGTAGCAACTGTCCATGAAAGCTTATGCTAGAAATTTCTTCTTCCTAATGAGTCCCAAAGGTGCTACCAGATCCCTGTCTGTTTTTTAAAAAACATATACAGTATGTGACATTGTTTGACTTTGCCATCTAGTGGTGAGAAAGGAAACCTGTTTGCTTTCTGGGAAAAGAAGCTATGTCTTTTTTTTCCAACAGTTTCCTATCTACATCTTTATATCTTCTCAACTAGATTGTGAGCCCATAGGGGAATTTGACTATTTTGGAAGTCTGACAATGTACCTCATAGAACATGCTGGGACAATTCTAAATAAAATCCCAGAAGATCAGACCTGTAAAGATTTCAAACCCTTACTTTTTGTACTTCTTATGAATATTTACATAAAGCTAGATATGCCCCAAGTTGTCGATACAAATTGTTGATGTTGAAATTATCATGTGGCGGCTTCACTGACTATGTTATATATAATAAATTTTATATTAATTTCTTTATGGTTCTGACTAGACAGTAGGACTTATGAACACATACACCATCCCTGCAGTTTCTATAGATGAGCAAGGATTATATCTCCCCTAGTTATGATTTACATGTAGCAGCTACAATCTTAAGAAAAAGGGAAACATCTGTTTGCTCAGTTTGTTCTAACATTCATTTTAATATAATCATTCTTTGCACACATCTTTCTCCAGTGTGGTGTATGTGTCACACATGGAGTTGCAAGAGTGGAAACTGGAGAGGGCTTCTGTATCTTTAGAGGTTATGTAGAAGGGGGAATTTCATAGGTGTTGCTTGTTACATGGCAACACCTGCTGAAACTCTCTTTTCTATACGTCTGTTACAGGCACAGGAGCCCTCCCCAGTTTTCCATTTGACAGCCCTATCAATGTCCATCATTGAGACATGTTCTAATTCCACATCTGAGCAGGGCACGTAAATCTTACTAGTTTGGCTGCTGTTGAATCAAATGAGTCAATAGAGTTAAATCCTGAGTTTAAAAAAAGTGCCCCATGTTAGCTGGGCAGCAGATACTCATGACCTTAAACACAGTCACATACAAAAACTGTGTAAACGCATGTTTGCGATTACCATTTTTGAAAGGGTCTTAACCTGTCACTTCCACTGCCCAAAGGAAATGGAAGCTGGTCAAGATACTGTGATTTCTGCTAGGTTAAGAAATTAAGTGGCTTGTCTTTTAATAGCGATGCCAATTTCTCATCAAAAAGAGGAGGGAGCATAAAGCTGCAGAACCATCTATACAGGAGATATTTTCTTTTCTTTCCTGCTGTGTATTGCTTTGATCTGCTAAATCAGCTACAATGCTGTTTGAGGCTACATCAATAAATGTATACTGTCCAGATCGTCAAAGATAACGGCAAGAGTGCTCTGCTTCAGTTAGAACCCATCTATCTAGTTCTGGGCAGTTTAGGAAATATATTTGGGTACTGGAATGTGTCCAGAAAGGGTGACAAAGAGGGTGAGGGATCTGGAATCCCAGTCATACACAGAAAGGCCAAAAGAGTCAAGTTTGGTTATGTTTAGATTTAAGAAGTGATATGATAGCCATTTTTCAAATATCTGATGAGCCATGACACAGATGAGAGGAGAAATTCATTTTTTCACAAAACATAAGAATTTGACACAATGTATGAGCTGTCCAACAAGATTGCCTTGGAAGACGATACCTTCTCCTTCATGAGAGGTTTAAAGGAGAGGCTGGATAGTGAACTTTTCAGAGGTGCTGTAGTAGTATCTTGGACTGGTAAGGGGTTACACTAGATGGTCTTTGAGGTTCCTTCTAACTTTATGTTTTATATTTACCACAGATCTACTTGAGTGGTTTATATTTTATTAATGTTACTTGCCATCAAGTCAACATTGACTTATGGCAACTCATTCATAGAGAGACCTCCAGAATCTCAGTCGTCAGTTGCCCTGTTCAAGTCCTGGCCAATTCAAGGCTGTGACTTCTTTCATTGAATCAATCTATCTGTAATGTGATCTTCCTCCTTTCTTACTGTCTTCTACTTCACTGAGCATTATCCAGTAAATTATGTCATGATATGTCCAACAGCCTCCTTTTGCATACCTTGGGTTCTAGTGAGTGTTCAGGCTTGATTTGCTCAAGGACCAACTCATTTGCCTTTTTGGCAGTCCATGATATTTGTAGAACTCCCCTCCAACACCATATTTCAAATGGGCTTTCTTCATGTCAGCTTTCTGCACTCTCCAGCTTTCATACCCATACGCTGACCATGGCCACTTCTGCACTAGACTGTTATAGTGCTATTATTCTACTTTCAACATCCTATGGAATCCTCAAAGGCCCCTCCCTAAACTGCAAACACAAGAATTCCATAGGATGTTGAAAGTGGAGCACTAGAACAGTCTAATGTGGAGATGGCCCATTTCAGTTTCATAATCAAACAGCAGACAAAATCCTACAAGGTTTTGAGCCTATGTGTGGAGATTGAAGAAATCTCACAAAGGTTTTTTGGCAGTTTTATTGGTCTGGTAACATTGATTGTACTAAGCTGCTGGATTATATGGAAGTTGTGACATTTGAAAGAGAGGCGCTAGACCCTTTTCCTGCAACAAGGTACGTTTGTTTGTTTGTTTGTTTCTTTGTTTATCCTAGTGTGCATTCTCTGTGCCTGGGCAAAGAGCAAGGGAATCGAGGAGAGGCACACATGCCTCCCCATTCCCCTGTTCCCTTGCCTTTTGTCTGGGCACTTGTCTTCCTTCTCCATGGCTGAGCAAATGGCAAGGGAATGTGGTGGGGGAGTGCACGTGTCTTCCATCTCCATATGTGATGCTCCCCCTCTCATTCCCCTGTCTTTTGCCCAGGCACAGAGAATAGAAATGTATAGAAATGTATTGAGATACATGCTATTTGTAAGTTGTTCGTCACCTCGCTCCATATGGAGAGGCGGGATACAAATAAATAATAAAAATAAATAAATACAAATAAATAATAATAATAAAAAAAAGGAAGGCACAGTGCACCTGGGCAAAAAGAAAGGGAATGAAAAGAGGAGAATGGGAGGCGAACTCTTCCCAACAGATTTCAGTGGTGCATACTAAATCAAATTTGTCTTCTTGTGTTGTGTTCCTGTGTTCCCTCTCAGCAGCTCTGATCAGGTCACACAGCCCTTTAAAAACCCACCCCAGTCCTCCTCCTCCTCCACCAGCTGTTGCCTGGCCAGCTAAGGATGGACGTACCACAAACTCTCTCCCAATGACCCCCACACCCAAGAAAGGAGAGGGGTGGGAGAGAGAAGAAGTACAGTCAGCCCTCCACATTTGCAGGTTTCACTTTTGCGGATTTGATTATTCACAGATTATTTGCTATCACCTCTGCTGCTTCCTTATGCCATTTTCAATAGGGACTGGAAGTCTCATGAGACTGAGAAAACATTAATGAGGCTTGTAAGCCCCTCTTAAAAATGGTGTGGGAAAGCAGTGGAGGTGGCAGTAAGCCCCATCAGCCACCCAATTCTGCCTTATGAAGGAACCCTGATTCCTCAGAGGAATCCGCAGTGGGTTGAATATGGTGAGCATACTATTTTTGTGCGTTAAAATATGGTTTTGGAGGGCCTAGAGTTATTCACGATTTTTCAATTTCACAGGGGTCCTATGCCCCTAACCCTAGGGAATGTGGAGGGATACCATGCCAACCCACTCCTTCTCCCTCTCCCTTCCCTGACCTGGTTTTGGGCCCTGGATGCCCACTCTCCCCAACATGCTTCAGCCATTTTCTCTCTCACACACACACCTACTTTGACATTTGTGATTTTTTCCTTTTCCCTCTAATCCCAACCAATATGGAGGGCTGACTGTATTCATCTTGCTGTTCAATGTGAGGGTCAAGGGCTGAGAGTGGTAGCTGCGTTTGTGCAAAATTGAAGGAGAACATGAAAATGCTCAAATCCTACCCATATGTGTTCTGCTAGAAAAACAATGTACTTTGCTTTCAAAAACAGGAATAGGGCCTTCTCAGTGGCTACCCTAGACCCCAGAACTCCCTTCCTAAAGAGGTTAGAATGGCAACTTCTTTGATGTCCTTCCTTCAGCAAGCAGAGAAAGAAAGAGAAAGAAAAAGATAAGAAAAGAAATGAAAGAGAAAGAAAGATTTTGTGAGGTTTTGAGAACTGAAAGTTTTTAAAATTAAGAGCTTTTAAAAGTTCAGCATACTTTTGTAACTGTATTGTTTTAAACTGCTTTTTAATTTTTTAACATCCTTAATAGCTTGATTATTTTTATATCCTGCCTTTTCCCCAAAACTAGTACTCAAGTAGTTTTTTATTTGTAAACTATCTTGAGTACTAGTTTTGGGGAAAAGGCAGGATATAAATGAAAAAGATAATAATAATATCATGAAGAAGAGGAGGAGGAGGATGAGAAGAATTAGTTTTTATTCTACAAAAACAGAATCAAAGTATTTAAAATGAATGAGAAATACATGGACAAATTAGTAAAACCGCATAAATACTGTAAGTGCTTGAAGTGACCTTAATGCTGCTGCTGTTTTCCTCTGACCCTCTCATCCCCTTTCCTTTTTCTCTGCCCACCTTAACTACATCTGTCACTTCCATGTTTCTGGTAAGCGGCTATAGTCCCTCTGTTTTGTTCCCTCTCAGCCTGACCACTTGCCTTAAGTTCACTACACAAGCACTCATTTAGGCCCTTTCTGCACCAGGAAGTTAAAACGGGCCAAGGCGTCCTGTCACAGAGGTTGTCCGCATCTTGGATCGGACTAGATTTGGACTATTTACCTTAGTTCCGCACCTTAGTCGGATCCAAGATGTCCTCAAGTAGGTCTTCCAGCGCGCTAAGTGAAGACCGGAAAAATCTGGTCTTTCAATCTTCTGGAGCGCACCATTGTGTTCTTCCTCACTTGTGCAGATGCGCAGGCTCACACCAATGCGACCCTGCGATCAGCGGAGGGCGGGCTGTGGGCATGTCCAGCGTCAGCAGTTGGTCCAGACCCACGAAGAACAGGAAACCACCATTTTCAGCTGCTCGCACTGCTCCGATTCGCCCTGGATCAAATGGAGGAGCCCTGCAGAGGGGCTTAAGGGAGAGTCCACGTTGCTTCGAGCTAAGAAGAAGTGGTGAGTAACGGCATGGAGCAATTCACTCGCCTCATGCGGAAAGGGTTTTTAGTTTTCTAGAGTCCCAGATTTACCCTAAGAAGGAGGTGAAGGAGTTAAGACCAGATTCAAAGCAAACCAGGTCCATATCATGGTCACTGGCACTGGCTTTCAGGAAGGACACTATAAAATAATTGTCCACAATATTATCTTGGGAGAGAACCAGCTCTTAATTGCTATCATAAAGATGACAATGACCCTGTCTCTGGGGAAGATGGTAACAGAGGCAATGTGCTAAAAAACATCAACCCTTGAAACATCTTTAATGGATATCCTTTTAAACAAACCCATGTAACAGACTCCTGTGATTCTGGTAGGCCACTGTGGTGTGCCTCAAAGTATGCATTTTTTTCCCCTAGAGAGAGACAGGTGTCCTTTGATATTCTTTAACTTCATTCAGGAGACAGCTTTGTAAGCCACTGGTCTCTCACTGTTTTCTGGCTACCAGGGAGCCCTGGTGGTGCAGTGGTTAAATGCTAGTACTGCAACCACAAGGTTGTGAGTTCAATCCTGCCGGGCTCCAAGGTTGACTCAGCCTTCCATCCTTCCGCAGGTCGGTAAAACGAGTACCCAGCTTGTTGGGGGCAATTAGCTAAAAATACATTGTAAACCGCTTAGATAACACTCAGTTGATAAGCGGTATAGAAATAAATGCTATTGCTATTGCTATTACCAGGTGGTCCAGAAAGAAATCACCATAGTTTGAAGCAGCCATCATTTTTCTATATAATGAGTGAAAACATCAGACATAGCACTCCAATCAATAAACATAACGTCTTCTGGATGTTTTCTTAAACGCAACTTTTAAAGCACGGTGGACTTGAGTAGTCATGACAGTAGGCTTTGACCTAAACGGAATGCTTTCAATGCACCTTTCAATTTCTCTGGCTCACATTCACTTGTGATGCGTATAATTATAGTTCTTATGACAATGGCAGCTGTCCTTCAATTAATGCCCATTAGGGGAAACTGGTGGTAAAAATGAGTAATCAATTAGACCAGATGTTTTAGACTTGACTTTGGCTAGTGCTTATTAGTCTCAAAGAGGTAGCTAGGAAGTTCGGTTTCCAGAGATAATTGCTTTCAACTTTATGAGTATCCTGGAAACTAAAGAGAAGTCACAAGAGTACCAATTAAGCAACCTTTATTTAAATTTTTAATTAGTTACTGGCCTTGATCTTTTCTGTCAATGGCTCTTAAACTAACAGTTGAAAGGCAGGTTACAAAGCTAGGAATGAACAGTGGAGAAATGCAATAAATTCACTATAAGTAATCCTTATATTCACTATAGGTAATATAAGTAATACTGCACCAAGGTGTCATACCACCAGAGCAATGCATTATTGCTGGTTCAGGATCAGTCCTATCTCACAACATGATTGCTAACAAGCAGCTATCACATTGCAATCCATTTGAAATGTGCCCTTTTTCCATACTGAAAATAACCCATTAATGAGTCCCTTTCCCACAACAATCCAGTCAGCTGTGGGAATGCGGTTTCTTGATAGTGCTTACTTGTGCAGCCAATTCAGTAGTGGGTGTGGTGTGTTCCTGATTGTCACTCCCTCAGCTACCCCCGTGACAATCTGTGCCCGTTAACCTCCAGAGCACTTCCGGTGCTCCAGGGGTGAACATAGAAGGAGAAACTGAGAGAGGATCATACAACATAGTAAGTTTGAAATCTATCATCTCTCCATTTTAATTTTTTAATTTTTTGTTTGATTTATATTTTTTAATTTTTAATACACTTTTTTGGTGGTATAGCACAAAAACACAATAGTGTAACAGTTCAGGAATGTTGTGTTGAAGTGACATCGCTTGAAAGGAAAAATGGCAGCAAGCCACCTTGTAGGTCACCTGAAGTACTAGCTTTTCCCTCTTTCCCTCTCTCTTTTGTTGTTTTTGGGGGTATCCCATGTGGGGGAGAACCCATTATCCATTACCTTTTTTGGAACCATCCAGTTTGTAATAGTGCAGTGGTTGAATCAACCAATAGATTTTCTCCAGGTTTTATCTTATTAAAATACTTGGATAGAATTTTGAGTTTTAAATACTTGAATAGATAGGTACAACACTGTTCTACCACTGTGGTAGGGCCTGTTTGCAGATAGCAAATGCCCTTAAACTTTTCCGTTTAGTCTGGCCATGACCATACCAGTATACTTACTCAAGTTCTTGTGTTGATTTTCCATTTTTTTTCTATTTTCCTTAAGCATATTCCTTTGTGTATTTGTCTAGATCCAATTTGTATGGGTTCTAAACAGGCTTATATCATGTCCACATCATTCTTCTGGGGCCTTGCTGTGCCGTGTTGGGCTGCTAATGAGCTGAGCCTTCCTAGGATGTTCATGTGGTATTCTCCCACACATATCCACACATATTCTGATTTCAGCTTCATATTTTTTTCCCCACCCTCAACAACTTTCTCCATTATAATGACCTGCTTCCTTCTATACTTATAGGCCACCAGGACATATGTGGAAGGGAATGTGTGCATCTATGTTCCATGCGGTGCTCTACTAACATCCATTCCAGATTTCATCCAGGTATGTATGCATCTCTGCTTCAACGCACCACTGCATCAAAGTTGAAGGCTGTGAGGATCACCTGAACCCCTAACCTTCTACCTGATACTACACTTAGGCCTTGTGTTTTTGGGTGGCCAGCCCTCAAAACTTTCACTGAGTTGAAGAACTGGCACTTAAGTGCCTTGTGTTTTTGGGTGGCCAGCCCTCAAAACTTTCACTGAGTTGAAGAACTGGCACTTAAGTGCCTTGAATTTTGCATTGATCTGAGCCACGCTCCTGGTATAACCTTTTGCAGAAATGTCTGCAGCCACCTGCTTGTAGTAGGCCTTGTTGGGGAGGGAGGTACTCTTCATGAGCACCTCCCCAACTGGACTCCCAATGACTAGGGAGAGCATTGCTCTCACCTCCTCGTACTCCCACAAAATGTCCTCCCTAGGCATTCCTGCACAAACCTACAGGGATGCTATGAAGTAAGCAAACGAAAACAAAACAAACACCCCCTTGTCACTGTATTCCCACCACCGTCTCCACCTTCAGCTAAACTCTCCTAAGACCTTCTGTCACGTCAAGCAGCTTCCACAACAATATACTCCTGGGTGTTCTGCCCTCCAGTGGGCATAGGGACAAGACACTGCAACATAATAACAAAGCAACATATGTGACAAGAAATGTAGCTGCACAGTAACAGCCAGCAGTTGCAGAAGCCTGGGCCACGTGCACCCTTTTTCAGCTGAACCATGCACTGCATTAGTCTGGAGAACCATTACAGCTACCAACCGTCCTACTGTTACTGTGCTGCTACACTAACACATGGCGCTAATTGAACTGGCAACAGTGTCTGGTACCCAAAAAGTATGGTATTGTAAAACATCTTTACATAAAAGGCAAATAGAAGAATGGAAGAGCAAGTCCCCCAAAAAAGAAATCCAAGGAAGAGTCACAGCGTGGTGGGATGCCAAAGTGAGGAATCTTCTAGATGTTTTGGGAGACGTTAAAGTGCAGAAGGAATGGTGTGCTAGTCACCGAAACATAGACATTTTCAATGGCATTGCTAGGGAGATGCAAAAACGGAGACATAAGCGCACACCTGTAGAATGCAGATGGAAGATGAAGGTCAGGCATTTAGAATATAAGTGTGTAGTATCTTACAACAGCATGACAAGGAGGGACAGAGTGACCTGTCCATACTACAAGGAGCTGCATAGGATTCTGCAAGGAGATGCAAGTGTTGTCCCCAAATGTGTCTGCCATAGTTTCAAACTTGATGTGCAAATGAAGATGGATGAAGGGAGGAAGAGAGTTGTTATGACAGATCTCAAGATCATTGATGCATCCCAGATCCAGGGAGAGAGCGCAGAAATGTCTATAGGTATGAACTCACAGGCAGGGGTGTATATGTCTAATTGGTGGCTTCTTTGGAACAAGCAAAAGGTGTAAACTGCTGTTTCAATTCACTTTCTAGAACAGTCACAGTAAATATACCAATGATGATGCCCTGATAACCCCCTGCATAACCTTCTTTTTCAAGTTGGGGTCTCCTAAATCCTTCTATAGGAGACTTCTTTTCTTTTTCTTATAAATACATGGGCATTTATTTTTGAGACTGTCAGTTGCCAACTAGCAATGACAGGTCAAAGAAGTATATTAAAACCAAAGTTACTGCACCATTACTATACTTTATCTTCCAAACTGCCATGAATCACACTCACAGTGAACTCTAGACCCAAATGGGAGGGGAGAGGGAGAAATTGTTGTGTTGAACCTCAAAGTAAAGTCCCGCTAGGTTTACACTCTTCCAATGCACATCTTCAGGAATGCAGACAAGAGAGAATTTCCAGCCATTTTTTGGTGGGTGGTGGGTGGGTGTCACCAGAGGAATCTTGTCTG
The DNA here is from genome assembly GCA_948474755.1 of Ctenosaura bakeri. Classification (NCBI taxonomy): domain Eukaryota; kingdom Metazoa; phylum Chordata; class Lepidosauria; order Squamata; family Iguanidae; genus Ctenosaura; species Ctenosaura bakeri. Next base: position 262,348 of record CAOLHI010000877.1, on the reverse strand, counting down.
GCACAATCCCTAACTTCAGGCAGATTTCAGCTTATGAACATCTCCATAGCAAACATCATTTCACCCCAGGCATATCACAAGGTAGTGTCTAGCAACAGTCAAAACCTTCCAGCAACTACTATACTCAAAATAGCATTGGTCAATCCTCCATGTGTATTGATGGGTGTCTGAATTGCAAGTAACGGGTAGCTGTGTAGGCACCATTCAATTTCTATCTGGGAGACTTATTCCAATTTAGAGGATGCACAGCTTTGAAACAATGGTGTAGAGAAATGCAAGTTAAGGCTCCCTCTTTACTACAAGTAACCGTTAAAAAAACAACAACACCAAGCTGGCACACAGTGCATACCAAGGCCACACAGTTAAGAAAATACGGACTGGTTGCCAAGTTTCTAAAAACCCAGTAGGTCATATTACCTCTGCATGTAGAAAGCTTTCAGAATATGTGAGCAACAGGGCTGAATATAATAAACCATAATGTTTTATTGGTACATGGAGCACCTTAGCCTTTGTGCTTAAGAATTTGATCCTGAAACCTATGGTCCATGGCATTACATGAAAAGGAAACCTTGTTTGCAATGGATGAAGTCTGTATTTCCATTATCTTTTTGGGTGCCTCTTGCTGGGTTCTGTCTTGATACTACCCAAACCTGATCTATGTCTGCAATGAGTTGTTGCAAGTAAAGAAACACACACAGTTGTATTGTGTTTGTAATTCAGAAGTATACACACAACCACACACACCCACACATACAGCTAGATTAAATTTTTATTTCTTGGCATACACTCTGGTTTATTTGTTACAGTGCACGAATACTAGTTGGAACAGGAAAAACAGCAAAGTATAGTATGCTTCCTCCCAAAAGCAGGCAATAATGTGCAATGTACCATGAAGGTCATGAATAGCAAAAGTCTGGCATGCAATGATCAACCAGCAATCATCACTGCAATTGCAGATCTAACCCCTTTCCCCTCCCTGGCCCTCCTCCCATCTCCCATAATCATAGTGGCATGAATCAATTGTCATAGGTACAGGTGGCTGGAGGTTTTGGTGCAAAACATGTCCTTTGGTTTTATATATGTTGTGCAATATGACACAAGCAGAGACCACTGGCACAAAATTCTCCTCAGCCACAGTCAAGGAGATGTGAGACAACCCCATCTGGTCTTCAGCCTGCCAAAGGTATGCTCTACCTTGTTGCGGCACCAATTGAACACTATGTTGTAGGGCATTTTGTGGTGGTACAGATGACCTCTGTAGGACTTCATCAGCCAACAAGACATGAGGTATGCTTCATCCTGAAGGATGAGTGGCCCAGTCTGCACCCTCTTAATGATGACAGTGGGATTACCCGGAACAAATTGCCTAGCATTCATCACCTGCCACAGAGCAGAGTGACGGAATACATGGGCATCATGATTTCTACCAGTATAACCCAGTTCAGTGTCAATAAACCATTCTGCACAATCAGTTGTGCCCTGGAGCTTTCCATGATAAAAACTGAGTTATGTTCCTGAAAACAGGATCCAGGAACAAGCTTTATCATATTCAAATGAGTATAAATGTACAAATGCTTTAGTCTCAAATAATCACAATTGTTTTATATTTTCTATTATATTCAGTCTCTTGAGCTGTTTACCTGAGTAATTTTTTAAAAAGAAATACTCTGGTTTTCAGTAAGGCATGTGACTTCTCCAAGGTCCTTTCAGACAGCAAAAGGTTCACATTCTTCTGTGCTACTATTGATCTGCACTGCTATGTCACAATTTTATAATCCTATGAAAATGACAGGAGGCAACAGGATGAGCAATATTTCAAATATAGGAGGCTCCAGTGCCTTAATCACCAGCTGAGCAGTACACTTTATCAACCAAAATTTGTCTTATTGCAGAAGCACGTATTTTATCTCTCCATGAATAAAAAGATCTTAGTCACAGACGTTGATGTGCCACTTACCTCTATTGTTAGTGCAGCTATAGAGGAACTATAAAAGAAGCTGGGAAGGCACACACTGTCATTGCAGCAAGAGTTTTGCTATAGTTCCACAACCAACAAGAAGGACTCCAACTGATCAGATTTACTATACTCTAGTAGAAAGACAAATAGTAAGTACTCTTCATGAAAGTGCCTTTTGGGAAGTTTTCTTTTGGTTGCTTTTCTTTTAATTAGTATTTATTTGGTATTACAAGTATATTTCATACATGACAAGAACTGCAATTATAGAACTTAAAAAAAATGGAACTGCCAGTTTTTGACTTAGTTTCAGTATATGATCTTTACCTGCGCATTTTTTGAAAAGCAATTGTATTTCAGAATCATTTATGTTTCGCAATTTTGAAAAGCATCTGGTTTTATAGATACAAACTATGCCATGGATTTTCATGTAGCATCTGAACCCAAATATATGGCACAAATATATTTATGAGAGGAATTGCTTCGTATTGATATTTTTTAAATAAATAAAAGTTACAGTGGAATTCTATGACCTTCATATATTAATGTGTTGCAATTCATAAGTTGCTTGTCATGCTTAATTGTTTGTGTTTGACACTTAACTTCACAGAGCAATGTTTAATTTGCTACTATGATTTAATTATATTAGCTGTTATTCCATTGGAATATAGTATAGTTGTATTTCAATATCTATCACTTCTTCTCCTTGAACAGTCTGCAAGAAAGAAGATGCTCTTGTCCCAAAGATACCTATGGACAGTGAAAGTTTTGTCCATTTTTTTTCTTGCTTGCTTTGCAACATGTCAAGAATCTGAAAGGTAAGAGATATTTTCAGATATAATTTTGATGGGAATTATTTCAGTGTAATGGGTTTTCTTCTGCCTTGCCTTTGGGGTGCAAAATGTACTGATATATGACTATACAAAATGTTTCAGAACATATATGTGATGTAGTTGTAGAGGTGCCTGTTTTGTTATGCATTGGGACAAAGTTAAGATCCCATGTCTGTCGTTATTTACTGAATTTAAGTTTCTCAGATTGGATCACAATCGCACAAAAGCTCTGATACAAGCTCTGTTTGAAAGTGCATCCAACATTCACTGGAGTATGTATTTTTTGGTGAGGAATACAGGAAAGAGATGGAACTTTCAAAAGATGTTTAGCAAGGGATACTAAAGTTCATGGAAGGACGCTCATTAACAGTAGTATTCTGTACATACTTACTTGGAAGGGTTCTTCTGAATTCAGTGAAACATATTCCAGAATAAGCATATTTAGACTTGTATTGCAGATTTTTACATGTCTACCTTGAGGTAAGCTCCAATGAATTTAGTAAAACTCACTCCTAGATCACCGTGAAGATGCTGCAGCCTTAAAGAATTAAATTCCAGATTAAGGTGGAGAAAGAGGTGTTAGACAGTGACTGAGAAAACAATAGTATACAGTTGGTCCTCTATATCCAAGGATTTTGCAGCCATGGATTCAACCAACCATAGCTTGAACATATTTAAAAAAAAAATCCAAAAAGCAAATGTTTGAGTTGTTCATCATTTTATATAAAGGATGCCATTTTACTACACCATTGTATAATGGGGCTTGAGCATCCAAGGATTTTGATATCCATGGAAGATCCTGGAACCCAGCCCTAGTGGATAGAGGGTTCAGTGTATTCCCATTGGTTTGAGGGTGTGTAAATTTTCTATTTACTTATCAAGTTTATATCCCACCTTCCGCCCAAGATAAGAATTTCTGAAAATGAATGCAGGTCCCAGATCTTATACTGGTCAATAACAGTTCGTGTATTTCTTGTTTAGTCCTCAGAAATACTATGCAATATTTGTGCAAGTAAGTAGACAGTACCAGACATTTCAGTAAGACTGAGCACTACCTCTTTCTATGCAGATTTTTCTAATTTTTAGAAGTATTGATAATTCTATTCATATTTCTCGTGAGAGGTATTGTATTTCTAGTAGAAAACAAGGTACACTGGGAAGCTTTGAATATAAATTCTGCACCTCAATAGCATTTGCTCCCTGAATTTCAGCAAAAGATCAGTGACAGAACACCAGCTCCTGAATGATAGAGGGAGGCTTTTTCAAGGATTAAAGAGAATGATCTGGCTCCTCAATGTCATGAATGGAGTGCACACAGCCAGTGAAAGAGGGAACACATCCTGGGCAGATATTATGTGGACCTCACCCAAGAACCAAGATCCCTCTGACCTCTATGGGAAGGAAAAGAAGCCAGACATGATGAAACAACTGTTGTTGGGACGGCTGGAGAAGCCACATTTGGATGAACTGTGGAAAATGAATGTGTTGCAGTATCTAAAGAGTGTAAAAGATAGTAAGGATATGCAAGAGTTTTCTGATTTATTTCAAGCTGGAGATCAAGATGGCAAGAGAGATCTCAGTGCTCAGATATAGATCTCTTCATTTAATCTCTTATAGTTTGTCATTTGAGACACACACTGATGATGTCTTGAGGGATAGCAAAAATAAAGATGAACTATTAACTATAAAGAAAATATACTTGTTTGTGCCATTTAATACTCATTAGCATTAACAGCCAGAACATTTGCGCCATATTCTGACTAAAGAATCCAGAACATACAGGACTTAGAATTTTCCCTTCCGGATAGCCTGACGATTCCCTAACTTTTATCAAGCTTACCAGGGATGTACAGTAATCTTCATTGCTACTTTACTCTTCTTCACATTTGCTGAATAATTTTATTGTTTTGTAATATTCTAGCTGTCAAAGCATACTTGTATGTTTTTTAGATGGAGATAGAAAAGGAGGATACCCTATCTCGTATGTTAACTTCTTTCTGCTGTACAACACTAGTGTGAAGCTAGGCATGACAAGAATGCACAGTTAATTCACTACAACACAGGAGAAATGCTAAACAAATCTCAACACTGTGCATGCAGAAGTAACTATAATACAAGCATCCACAGTAGATCATGCATTTCTCTTGTGCACTTTCACATTCAATGTATAATCACTGGACATATTACGGAACTGGCTTCATCCTGGTGCCTGTGCAGACCCAGGCCATGGAGTCTGGGGGATTTGGGGAAATGGTAAATTATCCAGCCTCTTTTCCTATGTATGAACTATAAAGCCAGCCTGCAGATCTCTGTTTTAAGGGACTTTATCTTGGTATCATTCTTCTTGCTTTTTTATTGTAAATATTTTTATATTTTTCTGGGGGAATCTCTGAAGGTTATGCAGATGGAGGATAGATCTAATAGTCCTTTTGTTATAGGTAAGAGTAAGGAGAGTGGTTTCTCAATTTGTGACCTATTTCAGATTTAAACAGCTTACATATGAGAACTCTGAATCCTTATATCCTAAACACACATACTAAGGAGTAAGTTTCATTTAACACACTGAAAGAAACATGTATCAATTTGATATGTTAATACTTTAATCTGAGAAAGGAAAATACACAATGCCATCTTCACACATTTCCAATGAGTACTAAAGGGCATAAACATTTTGTTTAACAATAATCTGTGTAATGGTTGTGTAAAGCAACATATGCAATTGCAAAATGTATACACACTTGCTAGTACAAATGCAGTATTGATATAGCTTTTGTTTTCCAGGTCAACAGAAATATCAGTGTTTCACTTACAATGAATGTTATCAGCAATGTTAAAATCATTATCTGATGATCAAATGTAGATACTTATGTATTACACATCTTATGCAGTGATGTATTTTAAACAAGTCCTCTATTCTCAGTCTCATGGAATATATAATCATACACGCTTTTTCAAAATGTTGTACCTTGTTTACTGCAGCCATCTAAATAAAAATAAAGCAAGATTATATTTTGTTAACAGCTACATGCATTTAAAGAAAGTGGGATGAAAGTTATTATTAAAATGTTCTTGAAAGAAAATAACACTGGATGTTTTTGGCTTTGACAACCTTGACAAGATAACTGAGCGATGTACAAGTTTGATGTAAAAGTTTGCTGTCATCATAATCTTCACAGTAGTATCAGACTGTAGGTGGATTTAAAAGTAGAAATGCATTCTTCATCCAACTGTCACATCTAAGTCCAGAATTTTAGTAACTGCATCATTACTAACTCCAGGGAACTCCAACATAGTCCTATTTAATATCAAAAGAGGAAACATCAGACAAAATGTCAAATCTTCAGGTAATATTTCATAATCACATTAATAGAAACTCAGAATTCATATTCCGCATCAGGAAGTAGAGAAGTATGGCAATCTAAGAGGTCACTAGCATGATTAACAAGCAGTTTGAAAGAATCTATGAGATAAAAAGGCTTTGTTGTGAAAATGGAAGTCTTTACAGAGATATGTATAATGAATGAGAATGAGAATGTATAAACAGGACTGAACTGGTAGACAAAACCTACCACACTGGAGTCTCCTGACCAAACTTAAAGGTCATAGATAATAAGGTTAAGTTCTCCTATAGAACAAAAACTGATCAAAGAACAAGAAGCAAGGTGTAGGAACAAATGACCAATTCTTGTAGTGATGTAAATACTGGGTTCCCTTAGGGATCTGCAGCCAAACTGGTATGTTCCCAGACTGATAACGTAAACTCTGGAGTTATGGGTGAGGTGGCCATGATTGCTGATGACATATTATTTAGCGAGATAAGAACAAAACCAGGACAGCCAGTGTGGCGTAGTGGTTTGAGCATTGGATTATGACTCTGGAGACCAGGGTATGAATCTCTGCTTGGTCATGGAAATCCATTGGGTTACCTTGGGAAAGTCAGGATCTCTCAGCCTCAGAGGAAAGCAAATGGGAGGAAATGAAAGCACACACCAACAAGCACAAAACCAGATTACAAAGAACTCCCAAACTGGGAGAACAGGCAGTAAAATGGCACATGAAATTCAATATATTTGCATGTAAAGTGATACACAGACAGCAAAGCAAAACAGTCTTCACATACATATACTTGTGGGATCTGATCTGGCAGCAACTGATGAAGAAAGAGATCTTGGTGTAATAGATAGCTTAATGAAATGTCATACAGTGTGCCACTGCTGTTAAAAAAGGCAAGTGCCGTGTTGGACATAATTAAAAAAGGAAATGAAAATTCAATTGCCAATATCCTACTGCCTTTATACAAAAACATGGTGCAGTCACATCTGGAATAGTGTATACAGCTTGGGTAAATGCACCCAAAAAGGATATTGTAGAGCTGGAAAATGTGGAAAAAAGATTAGTCAAAATGATTAAGACTGGAGCAACTACCCTACAAGAAAGGATCTGAGACTGTCTAGCCTAGAAAAAAAGGCAAGTAAGAGGAAACAAGACAGATGTGTATAAAAAAAGAAGTGCAGATCATTAAACAGATAGTCTGTAAGCACTTAGAAAGAAATGCCATGATCACTAAAAGTCAACATGGGTTTCTCATAAACAAGTCATGCAAGACTACTCTTCTCTCTCTCTCTCTCAATTCTTCTTCTTTTCTTTTTTTTAGTTACTAGTTTGGTACATGAAGGGAATATGGCGGACGTAGCACATTTTGACTTCAGTAAGGTCCCCCACGATATTCTTGCAAACAACTTAGTAAAATGTGGGCTAGACAATGCTTCTGTTAGGTGGATTTGTAACTGGTTGACCAACCAAACTCAAAGGATGTTCATTAATGGTTCCTCTTCATCGCAGATGGAAGTGACTTGTGGGGTGCCACAGTCCTGGGCCCAGTGCTATTCAACAACTTTATCAATGATTTGGATGAAGGAATAGAGGCCATTCTTACCAAATTTAAAGATGATACATAATTAGGAGAGGTAACTAACACTCCAGAGGACAGGATCAGAATTCAAAATGATCTTAAGAGATTAGAGAGCTGGGCCAAAACTAACAAAATGAATTTCAACAGGAAGAAATGTAAGGTACTACACCTGGAAAGAAAGAAAAATTGAAATGCACAGATATAAGATGGGTGACACCTGACTTGACCACAATACATGTGAGAAGGATCTAGGAGTCTTTGTGGACCATGGACTGAACATGAGTCAGCAATGGGATGTGGCAGCTAAAAAAGTCAATGCAATTCTGGGCTGTATCAATAGGAGTATAGTGTCTGGATCAAGGGGGTGATAGTATCACTCTATTCTGCTTTGGTCAGTAAAAGAGATTCCATCTAAGCATTAGGAAGTACTTCCAGATGGTAAGAGCAGTTCTACATTTTGAATTCTGACCTTGAATTCTACATTTTGAATTCTGATCTTGTCCTCTGGAGTGTTAGCTACCCCAGTATCTTATGAGTATACCCCAGTATTTAAGTATCAAGGAAGATCATCAAGCTATGCAACTACTTACCTTTTTCTTCTTCTAAGAATAACAAATGTACTGCAATGAATGACATGAATTTTCAATCTTAGCCATATTAGTCTTTTCCTGGAATAACAACCACAACTTCCATTGTCTCATTTTAAAGACTAGATTTATTTTAACACGTGCTATCTAATGTTGTGAGGAACTGGGCTGCAGCCCTCAGAAGTGTATGCTAGATAAACCTGGCATATGGTTGTTTCTACAGTACAACTCATGATTTTGAAATAATTTGGGTTACAATATAATAACAACTCTGACTGTCAAAGCTTTTATTTTCGTGCATTCTGAGAGAAGCGAGGAGGAGAGAGCCACTTTGTATGCCTTTGCTGGAAAGTTGAATTATCAAACGGTAAACCAATGTTTTCTCTTGAACTATGGTATAATAACAATAGTGATACTGTCAGCTCTGATCTCCCAAGTTTTTCAAAAAGTAGACATCAGCTACCAGATTGAAACAACGTAATGGAGTACCTGCTTTTCACATAAAAGCTATGATTTCCCTTTATAGTTACAATCCTATTACACAATACATACTTAGCGTAAGCATCATAGAATTCAGTGGGGCTTTCTTCTAGATAAACATTTGGAGGATTGCGCCGTCTCGTTAAATTAACTGAGATTAACTTCTCCATAAACATTCCTAGAACCAGCCATTGTCCTAAATGCCTGGGAGAAGGATCCTTAACAAATATCTTCTATTTATTTATATCTCGCTTTTTTCCTTGGCAGGACTCAACGCAGCTTGCAGTACTTTTAAAAAGAAAACACAGTCAGCATACAAAAGTTAAAACACAAATTAAACAAACAAGTAATAATTAAAACAAAGTTAGAATACATATTCAAACAATTGATAAATCACATTTAAAAATAACTGGTACCTTTATTCAGCCAGGCAATGATCACATATTAAATGCCTGCCAAAATAAAAATGTCTTTACTTACTAATATTTCCTACACTAGTACATTTTTCCCCCTCAATCCAGGCATATATACGGTAGTCACTTTCATTTCTTTCTTCCCAGTTAGGAAACTACCTTTAAAAATTAATACTTTTTTGTACAGAAGCAGAAAACGACATATAATAATTATGCAGATTAAAATTAACATTGGATACGAGGTCGCTAACTCGGTACATCTTCTGAGATCAAAATACTCGGGCCATTTCCGCACTACAGTGTTATAGCGCGATCATTCCACTTTCAACATCCTATGGAATCCGGCCCCTCCCGAAACTGCAAACCCCAGGATTCCATAGGATGTTAAAAGTGGAATGATCGCGCTATAACACTGTAGTGCGGAAAGGCCTCGGCAGTAAACACTATCAAATACAGTGGGATTCGCTTTCATTGAATACGCGCGTAGACTCGGGTTTTATCATTTGTACTGTGTGGGGGGAAAAAATCTTGTACCGTGTGGGGAATTTGTACTGTGTGGGGAAAAAAATTCTTTTTTTCAACCAACTTCCTCATACACAGAACTACCAACCGCAACACACATTTGAAGTTTACAGACCCGCGAAGTACGCAGAGAGGCTGGCGCATGCGCATCGCCCTCGGCCAGGCAACGGAAGGCAACACCACCTCTTTGGGCTACAGACAAGACACCGCGGTCTCAGTCGAGCCTCGCCTCCCGAAGGGGATGGAATCCGGGCGAAGGCAGAGCCTTTGCGCATGCGGGTTGTGCCAGAGTTTCTAGTCGGCGCTTGTTCCGTCGTTGACTCCGGTTTTTTTGAGGGGCGGGGAAGGGAATGAAGAGAAGGACGAGGGGCAGGATTAGGCCTCTGGGAGCCACTTTCTCCCTCGTGTTTGGGGCCTGAGGAGGGCTTAGGCTGCCACGCTTCTCGTTGCAACTCCCTTGCCCCGGTAGAGGGAGGGGTCCCGGTAAGTTGTGCTCGCCTCCTCTCCCTCTCACTTCGTTATTACCGTCCCTGTCTTTCTCCTCACGCCCCCGAAGCTCTGCCCCTCCAGGCTGAGAGACCCCTCCCTCCATTTCCAGAGTGCCCCCCGCTCAGTCGTCTTTCTCCCCCCAAGGCGGTGGGGTGGGTCGGGGGGCTGAGAGAGTTTGGTGCTTCAGGAGGAGCCCTCAGCTGGTCTTCCTCTTTCTTTGCTGTTGTTTTTTCTTAGCGAGGAGCGTGGCCTCTCCTGGCGCTTCCTTTCCTCATTGTTCTCTCTCAACACCTGTATTTGGGGTCGCTTCTTTTCATAACTTTTTTGGCTGGCTCACAGGACCGTGCGGCCCGATCTCATTCATGACCCCCCCCCTTTTCACAGTAGTAAGTCTGACTGACTTTATTGGGAATTAACTCCCAAATATGTGTAAGATCGTAGCCTTAGGCCATTTCCGCACTAGGCTGTTCTAGCGCGATGATTCCACTTTCAACCTCCTCTGGAATCCTGGGGTTTGCAGTTTAGGGAGGGGCTTCAGAGGCCATCGGATGTCGAAAGTGGAATAACAGCACTATAAGAGTCTAGTGTTGAAATGACCAGAGTCTTGTCTCTGTATTACTCTGGCCATTTCCGCACTAGGCTGTTCTAGCGCGATGATTCCACTTTCAACCTCCTCTGGAATCCTGGGGTTTGCAGTTTCGGGAGGGGCCGACTGGCCCCTCCCGAAACTGCAAACCCCAGGATTCCAGAGGAGGTTGAAAGTGGAATCATCGCGCTAGAACAGCCTAGTGCGGAAATGGCCTTAGTCTCCTGTGTATTTTGTCAGTCAGCCTGCACTGGAGAAGAAGACTCTGCTGCCAGTTCACACCGTGGCTTTTTTTTTAGGTTTGTGTCGTCGTTATCATCATCATCATCATCATCATCATCCTTATTTTATCAACCTCTAACTGTTGAAAAGGAGCCATGGTTGCTTTGCAAAGAAAAATTATGCTATGTGATAATGTTTTTTTTCCCCCAGAAAGGAATGCAACCTTTTAAAATGGACTCAAAGTGTAAACTACCTCATAAATAGAATCGTTAAATAAATTATTTAGAATTTGTTGGTTAATTTGAGGAAAGCATCCAGTTAAATAAGGAAGCCTTTAAAAGCAAGTTATACATCATGTATTTAGTTGTAACTTTCCCCAGTTGTAACTTTTAGCTTGGTTCGTGCAGGAGTTGCATGTTTCAAGGGAAAATAATTCATAGGCTGCAATTTTAAAGTAATTCGTAGGCTGCAATTTTATGTAAGTTCTGTTGAAACTTTTGTGACAAAAGAACTTGCATAGGATTGGGTTGTAAAGCTGGCAATGCTGAGAATCAGTTTCTGTCGAAATAAATGGGACATGTAACATGTTGCTGTGTATTTGTACATAAAATGTTGGTAGGATTCTAAAGGCTAGAACTGAAAATATGAGAGACTTATGTCTGATATAACCTGTTGATGTAATTTGGAGGCATAATTGTTATCAAATTTCTTTCCTCCTTGTTCATAACTTGAAGTACAAAAACAGGAAGTCTGACTTGTGCAATAAATTCTGTAACTTCGTGGTCTTTTACTCTCTCTTTAGCTACTGCTTGTTTGGATTGCTGCTTGTGATAATATTGCATTTTTACATAGCTTTGTTTGTTTATCCTGAATCCTTCATTTAAATTGTTACCTAACTCTGAATTTTTGTTTGAAGGGTAATATAAGAATTCTAATTACTGTATCTTACACCACCCCCTCAGAAACTATGGCAATGACTGGTCCACCACCTTGCTCATCTATGAGCAACCATACCAAGGAGCGAGTTACTATGACAAAAGTGACATTAGAAAATTTTTACAGTAATCTGATTGCACAGCATGAAGAACGGGAAATGAGGTAAAAATCCCCCCCCCAAAAGCAGGTGCACCAAATGCAGTGGCATTCTCTTATCCTTGTTGACTATTCATTGTAGCACTTTAAGTCTTCAAAATGTCTTTAAAATATCTTATAATACTATACTATTCTTCCAACTACTATATTGTCTTCCAGGGGTTTGTTTCAGTAAGGGTTGGTATATTATAGTTGCTTGCTGGAAAAAAGAAGAAGCCTTTTCTTGAAATAAAACTTGTTCTTCTCTACTTAGTTTTTTATTTCTTTTTCAATTCAGTATGTCCAGTATAAACACAATTTTTGTTGCGAAACCCACTTGGCTCAGTTGAGTATGATAATCAAAGCCAGCTTTTCCAAACGCACTTTATTGCCTTTCCTGCACTTCACTGGTGTTTATATCTTTTATTTTATATTTATTTCAAAGGTGCATTATCTGTGTTTTGTTACAAGTGATCAATAATATTTTAAAAAATGCATAAAAGCAAATATTCCGGTACAGATTTATTTTTTATTTGGGATATTTAATATGTACATTCCTTTTCAGTCTAGAATACCAAACGGCTTGCAACAACAGCAAAAATAAGAAAATTATGCAATTAAAATTATGCAACAAAAATGATTTACTAAAACATTTTAAAACTGATCATGTTCAGTTTTAAAATGAAGATTAAAATGATTCTAGTAAAAAAAATGTGAATATGAAAAAGTTTTTCATACAGTGTCAAAAAGTTCAGCTATAACTTTGAACCAATACTTGTTGCAGACAGATTTTGGTTTCACATTAGAATAATTTCAGTGCTAAGAGACTTCTGAAACTGCAGTCAGTGAAGCATCTTTAGAATGCCACTGCCATGATGTTGATTTACAAAGGTAATAACTCATAAATTTTTTCATTTGGGCTGTCATTTCTATAACTTATTCCTACAGTCTTCCTTTAGGCTCCATTTCCATTTCTGTGTTGAGTTAGCCCAACATACACATGCTTATCATGCGTACAGCTTGTATCAGCATATTTCTGTCAGGACTGGGTATGTTATCAATTAAAATTAGAATGGTTGCATGAGCAGCGTTGGAGCTGGCAGTGTATTTGATGGCATGTAATGAATAGTATTTTTACAAGACTCAGCTCCCTGTTACTACTGTCCACTTGTGAATTGCCACACACCATCTGCTTCTAGGAGGAAATCATTTCAGCATACAGTTTTTTGTGAAGTCAGAAATACTAAAAACACTTAGCAGTGACAAACATAGCCAGAACATAATCTTTCAGAAGACTCTGTTGCATACATTCCCTTACTCTTGTTCTGTGTTTGTATTTCTTTCTCAAAGTAACTCAGCCTGGTTTCTATGATTGTTCTACGAACTCTTACTTTATTTCTCACAATTCTGAAGCTAATAAAGACTGTCTGGCTAAAGATTGCCTCACTGAGTTTTGCAGCTGGAGGTGCATATCTGAGACTTTCAGTTGTAAGTCAGAAATCTGATCATAACAGTGTTAAAGTGGCTTTTAGAATGTAAATAAGTTTTGTTTTTGTTTTTTTGGTAAACAGAAGGGGGAAAAACCCAATTATGTTGTTGCTGATATGACCCATCTTTCATCAAGTTCTAACCCAGTGGTGCCAGACTATCAGTTGAAGATCAATGTTACTTCTATTTCTGTAGTTCAGTAGGATTCTTCATGAGTTCTCTTTTAAAAAATAGATCATATCACCTAGATCAGGGAGAGGCAGTGTGGTGCCCATCATGACCAATGTTCCAAGCAGCCTTTTGTCTGCTGAAGAACCTTATTTTAAAAGATCAGGGTGGCTGGAAGTGCTTCAAGTGAAGCACTGGCCTCAGGACAAGTATCTTTATTCCCTTGAATGCCTGTAGCTCCATGTGAACACAAATGTTCTGAGGAAATAAAGATGCCAAGCAGCTGGAGGCCAGCACTCTGCTTAGAAGTGCTTTTTGCAACTGCCATACCCCAAATTAAGAAGAAATGCCATTGTCACTCTTTGGAAGTGCATGGCTTGAAGAGGGCATTAGGGGAACAGTGATGGAACTTGAATCATAGAATCATAGAATCATAGAAATGTAGAGTTGGAAGAGACCACACAGGCCATCCAGTCCAACCCCCTGCCATGCAGGAACACCCTCAAAGCACTCCCGACAGATGGCCATCAAGTCTCTGCTTAAAAACCTCCAAGGAAGGAGACTCCACTACACTCCAAGGCAGCAGATTCCATTGCCGGACAGCCCTGACTGTCAGGAAGTTCTTCCTGAGGTTCAGGTGGAATCTCCTTTCCTGCAGCTTGAATCCATTGCTCCTTGTCCTGGTCTCTGGAGCAGCAGAAAACAAGCCCCCTCCTTCCTCTACGTGGCATCCCTTCAAATATTTAAACATGGCTATCATGTCCCCTCTTAACCTCCTCTTCTGCAGACTAAACATACCCAGCTCTCTAAGTCTATCCTCATAGGGCATGTCTTCCAGGCCTCTCACCATTTTGTTCGCCCTCCTCTGGACTTGCTCCAGCTTGTCAATATCCTTCTTGAATTGGGGTGCCCAGAACTGGACACAGTATTCAAGATGGGGTCTAACCAAAGCAGAGTAGAGTGGTACCAGTACCTCCCTCGATCTAGTCACCATACTCCTATTGATGCAGCCAAGAATTGCATTGGCTTTCTTGGCTGCCGCATCACACTGCTGACTCATGTTCAGCTTGTGGTCTATGAAGACTCCTAGATCCCTTTCACACGTACTGCTATCCAGCCACGTGTCCCCCATCCTATATTTCTGTATTCCATTTTTTCTACCTAAGTGTAGGACCTTACATTTCTCTCTGTTGAATTTCATTTTGTTCGCCTTGGCCCAGCTCTCCAATCTATCCAGGTCATTTTGAATTTTGAAGTGAGCAAAATAAGTGAGGAGAGCTAAAGGATGAACATAGTTGCAGAGGGCAGTGAGACTGATTAGAATGGGGTTAGGGTAAGACCTTGGAGAGCTACTGTACCCCACAAAAAATCCAGAATGCCATTACCTCCAAATGCATGGGTCACTTCTTGTTTTAATAATAGGCTCTCCTGGGCATGAAGTGGCTTAGGTGGGGCCAGAGATGTGGTGAAATTGCCCCCATATCCCAAGAGGGCATTTAGGTGTTCCTTTATTTAAAAAAAACTTCTTGAGGACCACATGGAGCATTTTGTCCACACCTGACTTGGGACAGTCTCCACCCTGCTCCCAATTATTTAGGCTCATCAGTCTACCTTTGTGTGACATAGATACTTTGTTATGTCCACTACAGCAGATTATGAAGGACACTTATTGATGGAAAAAGATTGGAGACCTCTTCCTAGATGCTTGTTCACTGGAAAAAAATGTATATGAGTGAGATGTGACATACTAGGTGTGACTGAAATGCTTGTCTAAAAATGACAAACAAGTCTGAATTGTCTCATTGAATAAGCCACACAATTCAGAACTAAAAGAGAAGCAAGTTGAGAATCTTACGATTTTTTATGTGGAAGAAAATGCTTTCAAAAGCACATAATTAAACCCTTAGACTTTCCATAAGAGAGATTCTGTAATTCTCTAGAACTTGTTAACCCCACCCAGTATTCTACTGTTAGAAATTGTAATTGAAGTCACATGTTCCTACCCTTTCTCTTCTACCCCAGGATCATTTATCTGCTCACCCATCCCTTCCTCTCAGTAATTACTGATTCCACTGTGGCGTGTGTCTGGTAGGAAAAAGCACTGTGGCACTTAAAGGGCCATATGAGACAGCATAAAAATGGTAATTTTACTGTAGCCCTCTTTCCTTTTAAGAGGAAGGCATGTAGGTTTCCTGCTGGCTTTAAATAGGATAGAGAGTTGGCATATGCTGTAGTTCTCTTTCCAACTATAAAAAGAATGCTGTAGTGACTGTATATCTAGGCTGTTAACATTGTCTGTTTCCCTTGGGTAGTTACTGCTTTTTGTGGACAAGTTGGTGTATGGTAGGACTGCAGTATTACATCTCCACTTGTCATTTCTATCTTAGAGAAGCCATTTTCAGAGTCTTCCCAAGGGATCTTTAAAGCTATAGTTGAAAGTTTAATGGGCTTTTCAATGAGCGGATAAGTAGTAATTGAGAAAGTATTTTCCTAAAGATACCTTGTTCATCACTTCTCATTTTGTGCTGCAGTGAGCATCTGTGTTAGATGTGCTAGGATATATTTCCAGTTTATACAGAATAATAGTTTGCCCGGAATGCTTAATGAATGCATTGTGCATGTATCTAGATTATAATTTAGAATTGTTCACAAGTTGTACGAAATCCTTGAGAAATGTTCTCTGAAGCAACTGAATTAATGAAATTTATTGACTTTGAAGAATGACAAATTCAATAAATTTTAAAGATGTTGACAAACAGTTCCTCAGGTGCATGAAACTCACTCCTTTTAGTTTTCCTTAAAATTTTATTCAGCTCTATTTTTATTTCTATATACTTCTTAATTTTCTTAGAATTGTTATTAAAATCTCATTGTCTTGTTTCCTATAATTAGAAACTCCTAAATGCCTGCTGTCATTTATTAATGATTGATAGTTTTTATTTTTATATCCAGTTCAGTCTAAACATGTCTCAGAAATGTGGTTTTTCTTGTCTTCAGTTTAGTCTAAGCTGTTTCAAAAGCACAAGAGCCTCACCATGACCCCTTCTGTGCTCTGGTGTGTAACGGCTGTATGATGTAACCAAGACAAAGCTTTGTGCAGACTGAGCATGAAGATGTAGCCCTAGTTATAGAAAATGAGTTAGTTCTTTCTGAACACGTCCTGAGCTGGAAACCTCAGAAATCTTTTCATGTACGGATTAGTAAAAAGTATGTGTACAAATGTCAGGTTCATTAAGCATGTAGATACAGCCACAAAGAGAGGAGCACGGTGCCCTTCTTCATGGAATCTGAAACAGTGATGATATATTGTGAGAAGCCCTGATACTATTTTAGATGCCATTTAATCTTTTTTAATTGCATCTTTGTTCTTTGTAATTCTTGCAATTATTAATATAGAATTAGTACAGAATTATAGCTCTTTCTGCTAAGCATTGTGGCATCCACTTTGTGCCATGGTGGAGTTGCATTAGCACAACAATAGTTGTGTGATTACATATGCTGTGTGACTTGGGTCTTTTATGCACCTCTCTAGTTTTTCTATCTTCTTTCTGTGTGCTCCTTACCATCATAAGCCTACCTTGAATCAAAATAGCAAGGTGATTAGTGACTAACTTAAATCAGATCTGATAGCTTAGTAGAAATTGTCCATTGTTTAATAATAGCATTGTTCTCTGCCCATTCTGCTCTTACATGTGCCCAAAGTCAGTTGCAGCTCTCTGTTTTGCAGCTCTTTGTTTCTTCCTTTAATTATACAAAAGTCAAATTATTTGACTGCAACTAACAAATGCAGCGTAAAATATGGTATTAGTAAATATGCTAGTCATTTCACAGAGGTTTGAAGCATGTCTGCTTATTAGTATGTATATGGAGAATGGGGATATGGCACCCAAAATTACAGCTTTCAGTCATTTTCTATACAATTTTATTTGACATGAACATATGGAGATTTTTCCATTGACAAAACCATTCTTATGTTTTTCAGGCAAAAAAAGTTAGAAAAAGTGATGGAAGAAGAAGGCTTAAAAGATGAAGAGGTATTGCATGTATCATATTAAAATGTCTTATTTTGTGGTGGTTTTTTAATTAAGGACTATTCTAATAAACATTTACTGTGAATTATTAGGGGCTAGTTTCTGTTGTTGTTGTTGTTGTTACTATTATTATTATTTACTTTTGTAAAACCAATTAGAAAAGAATGAGAAGGTCAGCGCATGCCCGAAAGGAAACAGAGTTCCTGCGCTTAAAAAGGACAAGACTTGGACTGGAAGATTTTGAGTCTTTAAAAGTAATAGGCAGAGGAGCATTTGGAGAGGTAAGAGTTCAAGAGAGTATCTTTTTAACAAAGATTGGTTTGAAAAAAACAACACTGAAAACATATAGATAACCAGCTTTTGCCCTACTGATCATATATGCTCAGCTACAGCAAAAGCACCATTTTATCCTAGCATAAAAAGCAGAAAAATATCCCTCCACATAATTTGCTTTCAGTGTATGTATTACATAAGCACTAGCAATGTTTGCACTTTTGAAAATTTAATAATCCTCTTAAGGAACCAGACATCTGGGCATTCTTGATCTGTTATTAAGTAGAATCCAAACAGATAGTTTTATTGACAGATGTCCTTCTGTCAGCAAAACAAGGCGGTTGGTCCTCTTTCTTGCTACCCCCCCCCCAATATATCGCTGAACTTCCAAAGGGCTGAGAAACTATCTGTAGCCAATCTTTTGGCGGAGAGAGGGGGATGAAATTAAAGTGCTCAGACAGTCAAGTACCAAACGCAGGGCTGTGGAATCAGTATACCAAACCATTGACTGCTCTGATTCCTCTATTTTCCTATGACTCGAACTCTTACATAATGGCAAATTTATAGTAATTTGTAATAAATTTAGAATAATAAAAGCACAGGGCATTTCATCACTGCCACATGAATCATCAGGCTACTTACATTGATAGAACATAAGTTATATTTATTTAATTAAAATTTCTGAACCAAAAAAATTTCATGAATTCCTATGAAAGTAAATTATGCAACAAACTAGGCATTTGCTTTATATAGACATATGTAGGTTTAGGAATTTTAGTCACAAAATTGGCCCAAAAAACCTAGATCAACTTATCCACAGGTCATTGCAAGCACTTTACTTTAACTCTTATTAAAAAAGGAACCATCCCCTTCTCCAAGTAGAGTGGCTAAAGGCAAGAGCTTGGTCCATCCCAGGAGAACCTAAAAGAAGCACCAACCCCCTCTACTCTTTCCGCCACAGCACTGCTTCCAGTCTTTTTGAGTGTCTGGGTGGGAAAATGACAGTGGCTCTTCGGCACTTCACCTCAAAGGAGTGCTAAAAAAAGTAGAGGAGGATAGTTACTTCCTTTAGGTTCTCTAAGCCCTCGCCTTATGCCACTCTATTCAGGGAAGAGGATGGTTCCTTTTTTTACTTCTCTTTTTTGGGGGGTGGGCAGGGGGATAACAATTAATAACGTACCTTTTTGAACACTTAGGTAGGAAAATGGTTGCAGAGGCAACTGGGGAAAGTAGATCGCCTGAGGTGGCACTGGCACTTTCTCCTTTCCGTGGAATGACCTGCGATTTATTCACTGGTCATATCAAAATCCACAGTGTTGGCCCTAAATACACAAGTATATATGGTAATACATTTTTTAAAAGATAAACCAAGAATAAAATGATTACCATATCTTGTTAGAATATTCTAAGTTTTATTTTGAAACTAGAATCAGAATTAGTACATTTCTGTCCACTCTGACACCACTCAAAATTGCTTCTGACTCCAACTCGATAACTCTTACTCCAACTCAACAGCCCTGGTCAAATCAACATTTGTCTCAGGCCATAGTGTAGAGCTAGACAAATTAAGTACAGTTTTATCATCGCCTGGGTTAATTCCCCATATCCTACAAGTAGTTATTTAGACTTTCAATTTATCCCAGAGAATTAACATCAATATCCTGCTGCCTGCTCTGCAAGTTAGATAACAATAAGCTTGATTTCCCCAAACTTTGGACATTATTTATTGTTTTTGTCAGTCCCCCTGATATTGTGTTGATGTCACTGTCCGTGACACCTGAGGGTAGTTATGCCAGACTGGTGTACGGGCTGAAGGCTCTATAATTCAGTTGTACAGCAAAGAACAGTGATACTCATTTTTTTCTAATATATACTCTGTTCCATATACTGAAAACAAAAAAAGGCGTCTTAATGCATGCGTTGTTTCTAAACAACTTATAGGTGCGGCTTGTTCAGAAAAAAGACACAGGGCACGTCTATGCAATGAAAATCCTGCGCAAAGCAGACATGCTTGAAAAAGAGCAGGTAAATGCAGATTAGAAATGGTAATGCCAGCACATCCTTATTTTTGATGATTGACTAAAATGGAGTTCTTTCTTTTTTGTTAAAGGATTTAGATTGATAATATAATATCTTGAATTACCGTTTTTATAGAAAGAATTGGAATTCCAGAGGAGAATAACCTTCTGAGCAAAGAAGCTATTTTGGTAATTACCAGATGGACTAAATAATAAGCCATTTTGGTAACTTTCATATTGGATTTTCCCAGTTCAAGGAGAGCGGGTTTTTTTAAAAAAAATCTGCATCAAGGTGTACCTTGTTATCTAACTATCACTGAAGATCTAATGTTTACTATAATAACTGCAATTCTATGTATGTATGTAAAAGAAAAAAAGTCTTATGGCACTTCTAATAATAAGTTAAGGGGATTAAGACTAACCAACTGTTTTCAGGATAAGGTTTTTATGAATTCCAATCCACTTTTTCATAAGCTTATGCTGAAATCAGTTGGTTAGTCTTAAAGGTATTAGAAGACTCCTTCACTGTACTGAAACAGGCTACTGTAGCTATCTTTCTGAAAATTATTCAAGAGTGAGCAAGTCTCACTGAATTTAGTGAGATTTATTTGTAGTAAGCCCCATCTTTAATCCTGTAAACATCAAATGTTGAATAAATATGTCCTCATTCAAATTTTCATTTAGTTGTTTCTATTGAGTTGTAGAGAACAGAATGCAGAATTCTCCCATTGATCAACCCAGATTTTGACTTCTGTGAGTAGATTCACAGAAGTTAGCCACTGAGCTGTAGAACAAAGCACTCTTTTTCCTCTTGACTGATTTAAACATTGTGTGGGCAACATGGATGTTGTCAGGAACTGCTCACCTATATGTGTCCTCTACATCCTATTCAGAGGGGGAGCCAAGTACAGCCTATAGGCTGCATGTGGGTCTTGTGTACCCTACCAGGCACATTTTTTGCTTAAATTGAAACTAGCCAATTGGGCTATCAAGGCAGTGTCAGTCAAAGCAGGGGTGTGTGTGTGTCAATGGACTGGTACCAGTCCCTGACTTATCAGCAGCCAGTCTCTGGAGAACTTTCAGAAAACTGTCAGTGGGCACTAATATGATGGCAGCCCCTGGCCCACGGGGAAAAGAGAGCTGCTAGTCCTTCACATCAGAAAGCGTGATAAACACTGGTCCAAGGAACACAATAAAGCATTCAGACCTATTCTAGACCATCCCATCATTTTTTTTAAATGAAAAGTACGTTTTGAAAGAAAAAAAAAGCCTTCTTGGACCTAAAACAAACTAAGAGATATCACAGTTTTTGTCCCCACAAAATTGGGGAGGAGGCATAGGGAAAGTCAGAATGAGGTGAGTCTCAGACATTGAAGAGCAACGTAGCTGTAGTGTTTCTTGGGGTACTCATCATGCCTGCCAAGAGAGCTCTGAAGCTGGATAAACATATCATGAAAAAAGGGTCAGCGATACCATTAAATGATCAGCAAGAAAAAACTCCAGTCTTATTCATTGACAGTAGGAATGTGTCTAATAGTCCATTCTCAAGTCTCAAGAGCAGTAATGTGGAAGAATACAGAAATCATAAGAACAGGTATGAACCCACAAAGTTGTTGATCAGATCATTGAAAAAAGGATTGGAAAATCATGCTATAAGAAAATCATTGATTGGAAAATCATGCTCTGAGACTTCTCATCAGTGTCTGTGCTTCAAATTAGAAGGAGATCTTCAGTGGAGTGCTTTAGGGTTCTGTCCTGTGGCCATTACTCTTCAACATTTTTATCAATGACTTAGGTGATAGGGTGGAAGGAATTTTTGTCTGGTTTGCTGATGATACAAAACTGGGAGTGGTGTCTAACACATTCTAAGATAGGAACAGAATTCAAAGGAACCTTTATAAACTAGGAGATTGTGCAGAAATTAATAAAGTGAAAATCAGTGGAGATAAATGCAAAGTTCTACATTTAGACCACCAAAAACAAATGCACAGTTGGGGATACTTGGCGCAAGAGTATTGCATGTGAAAAGTACCTTAGAATTATTGTTGATTATAAGTTGAAGATGAGCTATCAGTGTGATGCTACAGCAAAGAATGCAAATGCTGTTTTAGCCTCCATTAGTAGAAGCGTAGTTTCCAAGTCAAGGAAGTAATAGGCCCACTGTATTCTGTGCTAGTCAGGCCTCATCTGGAGTACTGCATTCAGTTATGGACGTCTCATTTTAAGAAGGAAATTGATAAATTGGAGTGGGTTCTGAGAAGGGCAGTGAAGATGATGTAGAGAACAAAAATTATGAGGAGAGCTTGAAAGTAGTTGGGCTTGTTCAGCTTGGTGAAGAGAAACTGAGGGGTGATATGATTGCACTCTAAATAAATAAAGGATTGTCCAGAGAGGAGGGGGCAGGTTTGGTTTCTGCTGCCAGAGAAGGCAGGACCTGGTCTAATGGTAAGTTACAGGAGGGTAGATTTTGATTCAACATTAGAACGAACTTATTGACAGTAAAAGTAGTTCAGCGATGAAGTCAGTTGCCTAGAGAGGTGCTGGGGTCTCTTTCTTTGGATGTCTTTGAAAAGAGGTTGGACAGGTATCCACCGGGAAAGCATTAGTTTTTTGTTTCTGTGGTTCTATGCTTCTATAATCTGAAATTCTGGTGAGGTGAATACAACTTCTCAACCCCTAAAAGTTGTTCATCCTTCATTTGTCCACATAGTTGAAAGTATTGTGTATTTTAGATCTGCATTACACTACTGTCAAAATGATGGGGAAAAAATAGTAATTAAAAAACATTTATAACTGAACAACAACAAATGTCATCAGCAGAAGGATCCAAAGACTTGCTGGAAAAGATACCAAACAATAATAGAACACCAGAACAGTAGGAGGTAATCTAATTTCCTGGTGCAGGGGATTCTCCATGCTGGGAGCTGCTTGACAAAAAATGGTAACAGAATTCATGTGGGCATTTACCACATCTCAGACTGCATAGATCTATATGGGAAAAGGCAATCCTTTAGATAACATGGTCCCAGATTACTGAGAGCTTAAAAATTAACCAGGACTTTGAATTAAAGTTGGTGGTAACCATGCTACCACTTAGCAAGTGCAATGCATTTTAAACATTTGATGAAGTGTCTAAAGGTTCTACATGCTATGAGGGTTAAATTGGGCCACTTAATTGAATGGTAGTGCCTAATGAGAGAATTCTGCCAGTCTTTCATTAAAATAAATGCTGTTCACACTTGGGTGAATAGGGTGAATAGGGCTAAAGAGTCAGTCCATCTAAGCTTCCTTTAGTACAAGTGAGTGGGTAATGCCAGTGTTGCTGACCTTTCAAGCCTTGTTCAACTTGTTCAAAACCCATATTTAAAAACTTGCTACTGCCTTCTGGCTGGGGATCTAACAAATATGTGAAAATGTCTCTTTCATTACTAATGTGGTTTAAAAAGAAAAAAATGATTTAAAATGTGTTGTTCTCTCTCTTTACAGGTTGGCCATATTCGAGCAGAGCGTGATATTCTAGTGGAGGCAGACAGTTTGTGGGTTGTAAAAATGTTCTATAGCTTTCAAGATAAGCTAAACCTCTATCTAATTATGGAGTTCCTGCCAGGAGGTAATTATTTTAAATAATAGGCTGCTCCTTTTGTTAGGAAACTCCACCAAATGTTATCTGTACATACGACTACCACAGTTTGTGGATGCATGAGTTCTGCTTCTGAGCTGTTCAGTACATGCTTAGGTTACTAGTGTGTTATAGAACAGATGTTCCTATTGGCAGTTGGAGGATTTTTTTCAAAACAGGATTTAATTTTGGTATAAGGCATCCTGAATAAAACTGGATAAACCAGCCATCCCCCGTTTGTTGTCCTCCAAGATGTATTGGGTATAACTCAAGCATGGAGCTGTTGTTTGGGAATAATGGTCAAAATCCAATTGTAAATCCTAACTAGAATAAACCCACTGACTCAATGGGGTTTACACAAGTGTTAATTTACCATTCATTAATTGGTTCTACAGATGTACTAGGAGTTTTGTGTAGGCTAGTGAGAGCTGGATTATAACTCTCATTGGCCTAAACACCTGAAAGATACTAGATTGCGGACTGCTGGTATGAAATGGCTTCTTAGTTCCTCACTTAAAATTGTTCTGGAAAGAAGAAGGGTGCTGAACAGAACTAATTAAATGAGTCTTAGAATTTAGACTGAGCTAAAATCTACTAAGAATTACGATACAAAGGAACTGAATGTAACCTGTTTTTTTCCCCTTGTTATCTGTACATACAGGGGATATGATGACATTATTGATGAAAAAAGATACGCTAACAGAAGAAGAGACTCAGTTTTATATAGCAGAGACTGTGCTGGCTATTGATTCAATTCACCAGCTAGGTTTTATTCATCGTGATATCAAGCCAGATAATCTTCTTTTGGACAGTAAGGTATAAGTATTTAAAGCCTAACACTTCCTAGTATTATTTGGTAGAAACACAGTAGCTTGCTTCATGTTATGGCATTATTATTTATTTTGGAAACTCCAGGAGCTTGGAATGGAAGAACATGGCTAAATAACTAGATGCAATGAACCTGTGAGTCAGCCTACTTCATAGATTGAAGAATCTCTCAGAAAGACTTAATTGTAATAAAATAATGGAAATAATATGCGAGTCATGAAAAGCACATTTCTGCCAACATATAATCCCTAAGAGACCTCTCTGGCATTGTGTACCTTCCCTTAGCTCTGAGGAGAAAACTTGCACACTTCCAAATGGGGCAACTCTGGTGATTTAGTACATGAATTAGAATTCAGACTTTAGATGTGGATGAGGATATGTAACAGTTAAGTTCTTTTTGGGCTGTGAGTTAATATTCTCATACTTCTTGCCTATTAAGTGTATTGCTGCATTCCAACACTACATATGACTTCAACAAGGTTTCTTTCTGTCCTAATGTACCCTGGGGTGTCTTTATATGGCTGTTCCTAATGTATGTCTACTCAAGAATTGCTAAGTAGTTGTCAGTTCCCTGTTTCCTTTTCCTAAATTCTGCAGGAAACTCACTTTATCTACACATGTAGATTTAGTTAATTTTACCAGTATAAATATTCCATATATAAATGTCTGAAAAAACACTGTTGTGTACAAGGTAGTGCGTAAGAATGCCTTAGCTATCCTTATGGTTGTGGGAAAAGTGCAGCCACAGTCATCATACTGATGATTGTCTGTGCAGTTTGCATATTGCACTGTGCAGCCATGTATGTTAATTGCAGAGAGAAGAATTAAGTTTTGGTGTGTGAACTAGCCTTAACATTAAGGGTCTGTAAAATCAGATCTGTAAAATCTGGCTGTAATGAAATGCTTTTTATTTCATTCACTCTCTTCTCTCAGGGAGTTCATATTTTGCTTTTATGAGAAGTTAAGTGAAATAGACTAATAATTTCTGGGAACATTAAGCTTCCCTTGAGATCATCTATTAACATCCACCTCTTTATTTATAGCGTGATGAATAAGATGAATAAGGAATTAACCATGTTTTTCCTTTTACATTAGACTTGATGGAATATGAATTAATCCATAATTGTCTGAAGTGTTTACTTGTTTTCGTTTTATATCTCCCATTTGTTTTCGTCTTTCCATTTCCATGACATCTAGGGCCATGTGAAGCTGTCAGATTTTGGTCTCTGCACTGGACTAAAGAAAGCACATAGAACAGAATTCTACAGAAACCTGAGCCACAATCTTCCTAGTGACTTTAGTAAGTAGTGTTAGTATTATTTACATGTTCATGGGACCTGCTATCTCAGCAAAAGCTGAGAAAACCACCACTTTCTATAATTGCCCAAAATATTGATCTATGGGTTACAACCTCCCTCAAGAGGATTTTCTGTTCTCTTAACCTTTCACTATTTACACTGTTGAGCCTTGTTGAGAGGAACATTTGATTAGACAAACATATTTTTGTTCCCCTGTGATACAGGTGTTTTATTTCTTTATTTACTATATTTGTTTATTTAAAGTATCTTTCCTCTGTTTGTTACCCTGATCTCTGGGCATCCCGGGAGGGACACCTAAATAACCAAACAACAACACACTTTGGGGAGAATTAGCTGGAGCACTCACTAAAGCTAGCGAGAGGCAGGGTAACTTAGCAGGATCTTGCAACCCAGCGTCTACGGGGTCAGGTCAGTCAAGCGGCCAGACGGGTTAAAATAGCAAAAATGATGTTTATTAAGTACAGACCAATATTAAAGACACCACAGTCACACAGCTAACTAAAGAATCAGAGATTTACTTGAAATAGGGATTTTTAGAGGGAAATGGGTGATACGACACCTGTCTCGTAGTCCTGGAACTTGAGAGCGAAGTTGGGGGTGCAATGAAGAAACACGGTGTGACGGAGCAGTCCGAGCGATCCAGGGTTGAGCAGTCTCGGTTACCGGAACTGAGGGGAAGGTTCGCCAGGCAAAGCGGCAGCAAGGCGGTCTGGAAGTTCGGAGCAATCCGAGGAAGGTCTTGGAATCCGGGGTTTTTATAGGGTGAATTGTGACTGCAGGCCATACCTTACTCAGTGAGAACAATGCGATTTGGGAGTGGGACAAAACCTTTGGAAAGGTCAGAGTTTAGCATGATTGACTTAAAGCCGAATTAACAATAGTGTAACCAGTATGCAAATGCGGAGCGCTTAGTACGGCTTTGTCGGTTTACCTGCTTGGGGCAGGGAGTCTTTGTTAGTATCGTGCATATGCAATGAGGTGTTTGCCGGAGAGGTCCCTGAAGCGACAAAGTGGCTGTATCTGGCCTGCCTGGTTGGAGAATGGAATGTCCAGCAATGATCAGCCGTGCCCGTTTACATACTTGTCTGGAGGCCTCACAAACATGTGGAGCGGGGTGGCAGAGGAAAGCCAAATTGTTTGATATCAAAGTGATATCGAGTGCTATCTCCAGGTAGGCCTGGACCGCAATAACATGTTCTTCAGCGAAATACAGCTTATATAAGATGAAACAGTTTTAAAAGAACAGTTCCTGCCCTCCTGACTTACATCTTAAAACCTTGAAACAAGAGGGGAGGGGGAATGAAGAGGGAAAAGAAAAACAAGCAAACTTAAGGTTACATAGTTCCAGTGCTTGAAACATATTTAAAAAAATTGACAGTGTTAAGCATTAAAATTGGGAGATCAATTCATTGCCACTAATGCTAGCAACTGAAATAATTTAAGTAGCTGATTAATGTTCACTAATTTAATACATTAATTTCCAGAACAGATGATGAGACTTACAGAGAATGATATGAGGTTGTGCTTGTAGACCTGTAGGGGTGAATTTTATTATTGGTACATTTTGTTGTGTAATTAAGTTTTATCACTCATCTGCATCTGTTCTTTATCCCTTGTCAACCCCATCAACATTTACATTGTTCAAACATCTCAAAGGGGTGCAGCAATAAGTCATTTGCTTCAAAAATTAATCAATGAATCAGAAGCGTTTTGAGTGCCTCTGGGCATATGTAGAAGTCTCTTTCTGCACGACTCCCTGCCTCCTCACTCCAGTTAGCATGATCTCCAAAGTTCAGTGCCTAAATACTTGTTTTTCTTCATTTGATTTGATAGAACTCATTTCTGAGTTTATTTTGTTCGAAGATTTTGAGTAGATTTTGTTAAAAGAAAGACATAGACAAGGATGGGAATGCATAAATGTAACAAGCTGTGTCTTTTTGGCTCCAACCAAACCCTTCAGAATGTGTGATCCCCTGAAGAGGAATATGGCTGAAAAATAGAATGGGAGTACAGTGGGGAGGAAACTGGAGGAGATAAGAAAAAACTATCCACTCAATTATCCAAATGCCTTGCACTGTGTAGGCAGTAATAAATGTACTAAAAGAAATTGCTAAGAGGTCCACTGAAGCTCACTGCAAATAATAAAGTACAATAATAATATTGTATTTTATAGTATACAGTAATATTGAAAAGTATATGAAGATTGAAAACCTCCTCTCACCTCAAAAGACTTAACCATCTTCAGTGCAGGCCAGTGGCAGAGTGTGAGGATGGGGAAAGATACCAGCTTTTTCAGCCTGTAAGCTACGGCTGATTCAAGGATAAGTGAACAGATAACGTTTTTCCACCTCATCCATTTTAGAGTAGGAGTTTTCTTCTTTTCTAGTCATCTTCAGGTGCTCCCCAATCTCAGCTAGTTAGTTGCTTCCCATCTCTTCTTCAGTTGGGTTTCTAGAAGTTTCTCTGTCTCTCTCTTCCCTCCTCCCAAAGATAGCCATAATAAAGCAGACAGATTAGCCTGCCTGCCTGCCAGCAGAGCCATCTAGTGCATTACCTCCAAACCTAGTCCTCTTGTGGCTATCCTGACTTGCTGTCTTAACTGAATCTGCCAAAGGGAGAGCCATCTGTCCTTATGAATTCCAAAGTTCTAAAAAATAATTCAGTAAATTGATAATGTATTATTTCACTGGCTGTTTCCACATTTTACAGAATTCTTTTGAGCAGTTTGAGTAGATACAGTTGAGAGAGGGGAAAAAGGATTCTAATTGAGCTGGTCTCTCAGCATTGCTGACGGGTTGGTCTTTTTGCTCTGGTGACAGCTGGGCTGTAAGGAGAGTCTTAATTGAGAAATTTTTGCTTTGATTGAAAAGATTAGTTCACTGTGCACCATCACTTGTTGAGCTATGGCAGTTCTTTGAAAAAATGAGATTTCTAGTCTTTTTTGTTGTTGTTGTTGCTCCACCCTCTTGCTCCCACCTCCTCCTCATTGTTTGCTCTTTTGCTAGTATAAACAGCACAAATAGGAAATATTTTGCTGTTGATAGTGAGGATTCTTAAGTACCAGTTCAAAATTCCTTAATTTCTGGAGCAAGGGATAATAAGATCGTTGATCTAGCCAAATGTATATATACCTGAGCAAGCAGGGGTGCTACCTGGCCACTAGAGCAGTTAAAGTGTTGGGAAATAGAGTCTTGAATTATATTGATGAGGGTCAGAATTCCGTTGTCTCTGTCAGAGTGTTTATGCTACTGATAGCAGCAAGGAAGGGAAGAATAGGTTGTAAGGATGAGGAAACAGCCAGTTTCAAGCCATGTATTTCCTCAGTGCATGGTGTAGGGTGTGTGTGTGTGTGTGTGTGTGTGCGCGCATTCTTCTTGAAGACAAGCTGTTCTGGTGTCAGCTTGGACAATCACCTGTCTCGTGGCCCAGGCAGTTGTCCAAGCTGCCTTCTCCCAGAGCACCTTCACTCTGAGACCAGGCCTCCCCAGAAACCACATCTTGGAAAAATAGGCACATTGGAGCCAGTAGCCTTCTCTTGCCTATCTGCATTGGGGCTGTTGCTCCATCTTGCCTGTGCAAGCATGAAGAAAATGTTGTAATGAAAACGTGTCATGAATGTTATGTTGTACAGTATGCATCAGTAGGACTGTAGCCAAAATGTTCTTCAGGGTTATGTCTGTTTAAATATGAGATCTCTGCTGACTCTCTTTATGCAAGCAAAAATATATCTTTGAAGGCTAAAGCTTCAAACGTGTTCGCAGTCATTTAGACAAAAGCTCTACTGAGTAAAGTGGAACTTTCTTTGAAGTAAAGATGCACAGGACTGTAAGTGTTTAGAGGGAATAATGGTATTTACTAGGTGAACAAAACTTTAACAAGAGAGAGCAATGAACAGGGAGTTAATTCTTTGAGGTTTTTACCTCCAACAAAGGTAAAACCATTTAATTTGGACTACAGTTAGCACCTGAAAGTTTTTCCAGACATAGCAGTACAGAGACTTCTTGAGACAGTTTTCTTTGCCTAAGAAAGGGGCAGTCAGCCTCGTAAAGGACAGAGGCAACCTGAATCTCAAGGGAAGATTCTTTTCTGTTGTTAACAGAGTCAAAATTTTATTATCTGCATTTTATTGTCCCTTGTCCCTAATCCCCACATGACCAGGAAGAGGAGTTGGTCTTTGCCTGCATTGAGATCCCCTGAACAACTGAACTACAACAGAAACAACATCTAATACAAAATGTAGACCTGTGGCTCTGCCATTATCACATTTCTTCACCTGTATGCTTTTTTAACATCTTTTGCCTGATGAAGCAGAGCTTTGAAAACTTAGGTATATTTTTTGCATTTTGATTGGCCAATAAAGGTATTGCTTTTTTGAGAATTTTGGATTGTTTTAGGTAAAAGAGTGCTTCTCAGTGAAATGGAAAGTAAATAATGTCTGTGTTATTTTGATAATGTAAATACTCTGAGTGCCTCTAGTAGCGAAAGATGATAAAACAGTACAAAGAAAAAGAGGAGATGTGTATGTATACAGGAGATAGTAATAGGATAGTTTTGTGGGATAGCAATGGGGGTCATTTTGTATGCATGAGTGCATTTCTCATGGTCCTCCTTCGGAGGTCTTCACCAGATACTCCTGGTGTATCTTGTGTGTTTATCAGTATTATACGTGAACTAGTTATGTGTTCCTTCTGGAAAAAAATACACTTTGCAAGAGCTGCATTTTTTAGGAAAAAGGCATTTTTACAAAACTTGAAGGCATTATGGAAAGAATTCATTATCCTGTTATCCACAACTGAAAAAGAAAGAAACCCTTAAAATATGGAGCTGTTTTTGAAAATAAATGTTAATTCATGCTTTACCTTCATCCTCCATTCATATGCAATATTTTTTAAAATTGTAATATCCCACTCTCTCCCATTCTGTCTGGGTTATTGGGTAGCATGAGAGCATAGGGTGGATACTGGAGGCCAGAGGAGATAAGTAAAAAGCAGTAAACTGTTGTCCAAAAACCTGGACCACTTCAACCTATTAATAAATCTAGGTAATTAAAAATGAAAGTACAGTCAGCCCTCCACATTTGTGGGTTTCACTTTTGTGGATTTGATTATTCATGGATTATTTGGTGTCACCTCTGCTGTCTCCCTATGCCATTTTTAATAGGGACTGCAAGCCTTGTGAGACCAAGAAACTGTGAACGAGGCTTGTAAGTCCCTATTAAAAATGGTGTGGAGCAGCTGTGAAGGTGACAGTAAGCCCTACCAGCCACGTATTTCTGCCTTGTGAAGGAACCCTGTTGCCTCAAAGGAATCAACAGTGGGTTGAATATGGTGATCATACTTTTTTTGTGTGTTAAATGTGGTTTGGGATGGCTTAGAGTTCTTCACAGTTTTTCTACTTTCATGGGGGTTCTGTGCCCCTAACCCTAGCAAACGTGGAGGGATGACTGTAATTAACAATATTTCTGCTTTGGTTTTGTTTTCAGCTTTTCAGAATATGAACTCTAAAAGGAAAGCAGAAACTTGGAAAAGAAACAGGCGACAATTGGTAGGTACAGCTCTTCCGAATGATATTATAAGCTTGTTTTTAAATGTTTTTACCATGCTTTAAGCCACTAAGTTTCTCAGACCATATTGTGTGAAATTTCTCACAAAGGCAATCCCTGTGTTTAGCCTTACAAAAGATCCAACACATATAGACAATGTGAGTGGGAGAGCAAATTCAGGAACCAGTCATAAGTTCTCAGATTGACCTGCTTTAACAGAAGCAAAAGAGGGATTGAGGAGGAACTTTTTGAAGTTAGTTTCATAGAGCTCATGGAAGTGCTCTACAATCCCATCCCTTTTTCAGCTGCAACCTCTAAGCAGAGATTTTGTTTTTAAATGTTACGTTTAAAGCATTGAAATGTCATTGAGCTAACCTCTAGAATAGAAGGAGGTCCATCTTTTGTTTATCCTTCTGTGCCATTGGGGGATTCAGGTGACACTGGCCCCCCAGAGAACATGTTCATTGCTGTTATTTTACAGAAATAATTTGTGTCATATAAAATGTTGAAGATTTGATCAATTTCTTCACAATTAAAATAGTAACATATGTTGTTTCTTTGCAGGCCTTCTCTACTGTTGGAACTCCAGATTACATTGCCCCAGAAGTCTTCATGCAGACAGGCTACAATAAACTTTGTGACTGGTGGTCACTTGGGGTCATCATGTACGAGATGCTCATTGGTAGGAAAAAAGCATACTATATCTTAGAATAAAATTATAGAAAGCATATGGCTCTTTTATTTCTTCCTCAGGTTCTGAACAGTATGATGCATGCATCAAGCAGAGTGGGGAATATTGCCTGTCCAGATATTTTATACTGCAACTCCTGCAAATCCTTGCCACTGACCATGCAATTGGAAGAGTTGAATACCAAAAATTCTGCACACAACTGCATTCGATCTATCTTCTTATCTTTATTTGTATTTGCAATTGTAGTACATAAACCTAAAGCAGAATTTGAGATGGTAGGAGATGACAGTGAGGTATAGCTTTCATTAATCACTATTTCTGATTTCCATAACTTACTTCCTAGGTTACCCACCTTTCTGTTCAGAGACACCTCAAGAAACATACAAGAAAGTGATGAATTGGAAAGAAACGCTAATATTCCCTCCAGAAGTTCCAATCTCTGAGAGAGCCAAAGATCTTATTCTAAGGTACCATATCAGCAATTGCTGTCAATATGTCCTTTGAGTATCACGTAACCAGACTTTCTTGTGCTTTCATTGTGTGAACTACAAAATTTCTCAGCATTCAGTCTGCAGTCTGTCCTTTTGTGAACCTTAAAAAAAATGTCTTCTGTATCTTTAAACTGTCCCAGACATACAGTGTCACTCAGGGAGTATACACAGAAATGTGAATACTCATGGAACCTTTATGTGGCATACAGCAAAAACAAAACTGTTTTTCCCATTTCATAGTCATTTTTTAAAAAAATAATTTCTTTGTAAATTTGAGCCCTTGTCCTACTACAGATTGCATAGGCTGGGCAGATGCTTCAGGCTACACATCTTAAAAGAATCCCTGAGTCAGCCACACTGCCATTACCGTTTCTTGATAAATTAATAAGGCTATCATCATATTGAGCCAGTGTAGTGTAATAACATGAGTGATGGACTAGAACTCCTGCAAATCAGGATTCAAATCCCCACTCAACCATGGAAACCCCGTGGGTGACTGGACAAATCACGCTCTTTTATCCTTAGAGGAAGGCAGTGGAAAACCATGTCCTCTGATTGAATCTTGCCCAAAACCACAACAAAAACCCTATGGTGACATCTCCATAAGTGAGAGTTGACTTGAAGACACATAAGAATAAACATATCAAGGGTTACAGGAAACCCATGCCATTTGACACTCTGTTATCTTGACGACTTGCTCTTTTGACATTTCCAAATTAAGGACAAATTCCATTAATTTGATAGGGGTTCCTCTGTTTCATCTGTTCTTCTTGCCTGTGGAGGCTTGCTTGGGACCACCCATTCCCCTCATGCTGCTTGGAGGGGAAGGCATCAAGCCAGCTGAGAGACTTTGCAAGCAGCATGTGTGTGGTGTGTCCCAAGCGAGCCTCTGTAAGTCCTTCATGCAGTCTATTGCACAGTTCATGGGTTCTGCTTTTCAACCAGTTCTGTTTTCTGACAGTGCTCTGATCCCTAACTTGCCAGATAAGTAGAGGAAGCCTGTACTAGCCTTTGAGGGTCAGTTATCAGCTCCAGTATCAAAAACAGTATGGTATGGTAGGAAATAACATGGGAATATGCTTTTGGGCTTGCTGGAGGCATCTCATTGGCCACTTCGAGAAAAGAATGGTGGACTAGACAGGCCTTTGGTCGAAACCAGGATTGCTGTTTTCTTCTACTGGGCTTCCAGGGATGTTGGAAGTACTTGAACTTCTTTATGATATGTTCACAGATCAGCTGCACGGAGTGAGATAGCCTTTTATTAATATTTTCTGCCAAGAGTTTGAGGAGAAAAAGGTCATTGTTTCTGACAGAAGCCAGCAGAAACTCTTGCTGCTCCCAACCTTTTTGGAAGCTTACAGGAAATGATTGGGGATGTGGGTGCATTCTGTGTTGCACTTCCCAGAAATTCGGAAGAAATTGGCTGTCTTTGACATACCTAGAAGTCTGCTAGTATGATTCCTGCATGTCCCACTGCTTCTGTAATAAGGAGAACACAAACATTCCAGATGCATAAAAGAAAATTGAATTGAAACAATTTTTTTGCAATCTTCTGGGGTCATTGTGGGATTTTTTCCCTACTTCCAATTTATCTAGGAGCCTAGTCAATAGAATACTTGAGAGAGTGGAGTGGTTAAGTCAGGGGTTACAACTGGTTGGCCCTCTAGAATTGCTCCAGATGCTGAATTGCATCCTCCAGTTTTCCTCATAGCTGACACTGGCTTCGCTAAGGCTACTAGATGTTAAGTCCAACAACATCTGGAGCACTGCACAGTTCCTTCCCTGGATTAAATAATAAACCCAGTAGCAACGGTAGTTCTGATTAGCAGACTCAAAAAGCAGGGGCAGTTTGGGGCCTCCCTTAGAGACAACTCCACCTACTTGGAATTAAGTATTTCTTTATAATGCCAGACATTTCCTTTCCCACTCTGTTCTTTTTCTATTTTTGAATCACCCATGCTGCTTCCTTTTCTCTTTGCAGGTTTTGCTGTGAATGGGAACATCGAATTGGTGCTCCAGGTGTTGAGGAAATTAAAACAAACCCCTTTTTTGAGGGGGTTGATTGGGAGCATATTAGGTAAAATATCCCTTTCTTCCAGCATATTCAGTTTCTGTTTTGTAGTCTGGCAACGGAGTAATAGGGGAAGAGATTAGGCAAGGAGGGCTTATGGGGAAGATGGAGTTTGAGCTTCAGAAGCAGTCATGCACCATATTTGATATTGCACTCAGATTCTTCCTGGTCAGTAAGCTTAATTAAGAATGATTTCCGTTTTTTAATCAGAGAGAGACCAGCTGCAATACCTATAGAAATCAAAAGTATTGATGATACATCAAACTTCGATGAATTCCCAGAATCTGATATCCTTAAACCAGCAGGTAAATATCTTCCCTTTTGACTTTTCTTTTCATTTCCTTTCTATATTCAGTTTAACTTTCACTTTTCAAGATCTGACTCTTTCAAAGAAAATAGTCCTGACCTCAGTTCTGCAAGTCCCCAAGTTATTACTTCTGCCTCCGTGAAAACTTTTTGAGGCACCTCAGTTTACTTTAGAGTTACATTCACAGATTCAGTATATTTTCCATACTGTTCAGTGTGTTTTTAAGTCTGTCTTTGATGGACTGAATTCAGAGAAAGAGTGAAGAGCAACACTGGTGGATGCTGATTTCCTGCTTGTGAGTTTCTTCCACCTCAGTTTTGAAGACAACATTCCACATCACTTCTCCCCACACCACAGCCCACTCAATACAGGAGAGACCCCAGATCCATAAGAGAAGGATTTTTTTAGATAGTGAATTGGTGACTTCCTCCAGTTCTACTAACTATACTTTTCTTAGGATCCAACCCACTAAGTTAATTGTTGGATTGTGACCAAAGTGTCTTAGGACCAAGATTTCAGTCCATTTCCTGTTTATGGTCTTACTAAATTCCTTCTTCTTGCTGGTAGCATATTTCTCAGTTACATTTTCAGATTATAAAAAGCTTTTTAAAAATTGAAAATGACATGAAGTAGTCAAAGGTTTGTTTCAGCCTAAAGCAATTTGGTTGATGATATGAAATGTGAGGAAACATAAGCTAAAGGCTAGAGGCAGATCTAATATGAGCCATTTCCACACTAGCTTGTTATAGTGCTATTATTCCACTTTCAATATCCAATGGAATCCTGGGGGTTTGCAGTTTAGGGAGGGGCCTTTGAGGCCCCTCCCTGAACTGCAAACCCCAGGATTTCATAGAATGTTGAGAGTAACACCACTATAACAGGCTAGTGCGGCAATGGCCATATATATCTTTGTTATGTGCCATACTTTATGGAATGTGGTATTTGTATTACATGCACCTATCTTTGAGACAAGTTTAACTCTTAAAATGCCCAGGAAGATAGAATCTGAGGATATGATTTTCCCATTACATTAGCAAGTCTAGAATATCCTCAACAAAACATACTCTTTTTCTTAAGATAGTTCATTATTTATCTAACTTCTGTCTGTTGCTTTTCACCAGTGACCACAAGTAATCATCCAGAGACAGACTACAAGAATAAAGACTGGGTCTTTATCAATTATACATACAAGCGTTTTGAAGGCCTGACAGCTCGAGGGGCAATACCATCCTACATGAAAGATGGAAAGTAGTGACTCACAATGGAACTTACAGGCCTTCATTTTAGCTTGTCTATTCACATTGTCTTCTTCTGCACTTCAAAAGCTTTACCTGAGGGCTGTGAACTCTTAAGAAGAATGCTGGATAACATAATTTACACTGTGTTTACATTGCAGTGGATTTATCTATGGAAAATTTCCACATACTTGTTGTCTGCCTTTATTGCAGATTGTATGTCTTGTGGCTTCAGTTAAAATTCTTAGGACTGTTACTTCAACAAGAGGGGGAGAGAACTAGCATTTATTTACCAACATGGCAAAGCATAACATAACTGTATTTTTTTTTCTGTAGGTTCTGTCTTACAAGCGCTTTGTGAAAGTACAGCACTGTTCTAAGGGCTATGGTATTGTAGAAGAAACAAAGCAATAACTAGTGTGAGGTAGACAGAATTCTCAGGAACTTATCCCAATCCTACAATTGCCTTAAAGATGACTATAGTGTTCCTACTTCATTCAAAAGTTTTTTGGATATAGCATCTTTTCAACCCAAGGATAGCCTTAAAACCTGCTGCACTTTACTTTTGGTACTAAAATAGTGAACTTAAAATGTTAAGCCTTTATTTTCTACATTACAGATTTGTGGAACATTGTCCTCTGTTATAAGCAATGTTCAGAGCAATGTCAAGGAGTAATTTCTTGGAAAAGTTGTTTTATGTAATGTTTTATGTTTGCAAAGAAACAGATCACTGATAGTACAAGTTCACTGTGGCTAATATTCTAAGGAGGCCTGTTTGTAAAGATTTGGTAGTAACAAGAGGAAAAGGGCTTCTTCTCTCTCCTCCCTGACTTCCAGACTTTAACTGATCAAAGCCAGGAAGTTGATACAGGCAGAGAATTGTAATGTATAAGGTTTTAACTAGTTGAACCTTCATGCTTCTGAAGTGAGAGGCAGAGAGCTCTCAAGTGCCTTTATGATACTACCTGTAGAGAACTAATGAACTTGATTGTTCAAACTTTCTGTGTGGTGTAGTTCCACGCTCTGGACTCTGCTTGTTCCTTAGGTGGCCTTGATGCTACCTTAAAGTCATTCAGACTGTCCAGCTGACTCCCTACCCTGTAAATTTCAGCATCATAATACCATATTGCCATTGTTATTTCATTGATATCCTTTGAAAGTAACCATCTTTGAAATACACATGATGACTAATTACAGATAAGCTCCATACAAAAGGGTTAATTGTAAAAGAAGAAATCTAGTACCTATCAAAGCTCAAAAAGGAAATCTAGAGGATGAGGTCTGAAATGGTTTGGGGACTTTCCAGATACATCAGTATCTTTATTAGGTGGTTTCATTAAAAACATTACGTTTTCCTTTAGTAAGATCTTCTGGCAGTTTTATTGTTATGCAGTAGGTTAGACCCACTGAAGTACTTATGTCTTAGATCAAATTTGGGAATCAGGACTCAGTTATTGTAATTTAGGAGATGCTTGTCAAAGATCATCATATCATCTGCCTCTAGAAAATCCAGTGAAGCATGGAACAGTATTTTAATTACAGATACCTCAGTCATTCCCACTGAACATATATTTTATTGTAGTTAATTTCTCTCCTCATCCCTTCAGAGTTCATGGGATGGTTTTCCCAGAATATTGAATATTAGTATAGAGTGATGTGCTTCTAAGATGCAGCATCCTGTGGATCCCCCAGATGATCTAATATGCGGGTCTAGAATATGTCCCCTATCTTTTTCTGCTTGTCATTATTACTATGCCATCATTTTGTGTTGTTTATCTTCATACTTCCAAAATCCTGAAAGAGACTGTGACTTAATCTGTTTTCTAGATGCAGAACTACATAGAAGCTTTAGTGCAAAAGATTATAAAATATTTTGCATATAGCCTTTGTCCAAGAAATGTATTTAGAAAGAGGGAATAAACACTTGTTCCTGCTTTCATGGCCCGTTGTGCCTAGTTTGCAGTTTTGACTGTGTTCCATTGACGTGTCTCACCCTTGGTGGGGCTAGAGTTTTGCTTACTCACTAGATAATGATGGGTTTAAAGTTAGATTTCTGGTGCCTGCTGAAATATGTAGCATACATAACTGGTGCATTTATAAAGCCTTAACAGGTGTAGAGGACCAGATGACGTTGAGAGCAAACCAGCCAATAACTTGCACAAAAGGGAAGAAAACATTGTTGCATGCCTCATCTTTAATGTACTCTTCTGCATTATGATGATATAGCAAAGCATTTCTGTGCCACAGTGTGACAGATTTTAAGTGTATTTTATGTCATGAGTAAATTTGATTATAGTATAAATTGTGATTGCCTTGTTCTGTTAGGAATTTCTTGAAAATTTGCTTTGTGTGTTGTAATGTAGAATGAGTAGACCATGCTGTTACAGACAAGTCTGATCTTGAGGCCTTTAACCTCAGCAGCAGCCAAGACCACAGTTGACTTGTCATATACCACCTAGTATGCTTGATTGCTGTAAGTGGAAGCTGCTCACAAACAAGGGCTTTATGCCTCAACAAACTGAAAATTAGATGTATGTACTCAGCAATTTGAAACTTAAGTCTAATCAGTCTGACTTTCTTTTGTCGAACTGTGCCCTCACATACAAGCATCTATAATTTGGATCTCTCTGGCTTTTTTAAAGATCACTAAAGAGGTGTTCATCTAGCAGATCGTATATTTGCAAATATGATGTTGACACTCTCATGTCCACATGTCCACAGTAAATTTTCTCCTTCCTGTCTTAACTATAGTTAAGCATTAGGTTGGTAGAGCCATTAAGGTAAACTAAAGTTCCATTTCAACTTGGATTTGGAATCATTACCTACATTTGAGTTAAGCAGAAGCTCTGAATAACCTTAATTGTCAGTGTCAATATTAATGCTTAACCATCGTTCAGGCAGGCAGGCAGGCACTTGTTTGTTCTGTCCTCTTGACCCGGTCCATAGTAAATCATGAGGAAAGGTCACTGTCTTTCAAGGATGGCACACCTAATTTTCTGAAAGCAATTTTAAATCCAGTAGCCAAACAATTATCCAGCATATTAGTTATGCAAGTATGTATGTTGCGCTCTGCTGTTCTGCGCAGTGTTAGGTCATTCTAGTATCTTTTCATTATACCTCCTAAAAGCTGCAAAATTATGGCTTGTATAGGTATAGGAGAAAATAAAATTTCCTTACTCATATTCATACAAGTAATGCCACCAGTTGTGTCACTCCTAGCATAGTACTGCCCTTAGATACAGATTAATCTACGTGCCTGGGTCCTGCCTTGTTTTGGCAGGTGAAAATCAACTTTTTAAAATCTGAATGCAGCTGTTTCCAAGAGAGTGTAAAATTTTGTGTACTTTGTATATGATCCTTTGGTTTGATGTGAAGACCAATTTTTTTTATGGAACAATCTTTGCATTCTGATTGTTTAAAATTCCTCTTCAATAAATGTAGTTTTGCTAATGGTTTGGGAGTTCTTTGAACTGAAAAAATGTATTGTCTACAGATTACAGTGAAGTAAACTTAAAGTGTGCATGCTAAGATTTGTTTGCTAAATATCTTGATTAGGTGAGACTAGAAGAAATAATGAACAAATTCACAGGTATTTCAGCTGCAAAATTTAAGTTCTTGCAAAGGAATAAAGAACAAACCCCACAAAACAAACAATATTTAGTTAGGCAGAACAGCAAGAGAAAAGGAATACAGGACATTGGATAATGGGAAAGACCAACCTTGCGCAGAAGTCTTTCCTCTATCCCCAGCAGAGCCGCAGATACCCTCTTGTTAATTTTGAAAATATTGGCACAGTAGACAGATCTAGACTGTTTTAGCAACAAACATCCTATGGATTTTGTCATTTTACAAAAGTAGAAACAAAAAAAATCAGATCAAAAGCAATTTATTAAGAGTATGAAGAAGCATGTGAACAGCTCTTACATCATCAACAATAACTACAGAAACTATAATCTTGTAAACATGGAATACTGAAATAATTGTGAAGTGAAAAACATTTATTTGTACATGTAGGGCAGATAAGAGAAGTTTAGCTATGATATTTCCCCTGAACAGAAATACTCATTTTGCCCTTAATTCCAGTAGACTTTGCCATAGAAGATGATTAAACCTTCTTGCATTATGTAAATGTTATCTTTAGTTCAGGAAAGCAACATGAATGTAATTTTTGACCTATATGGACTGTTTTTCTAAATGTTTAGCTCTTTACTAAATTAAAAAAAAAAGTATAATCTTACAAAGATGCCCACAACGTACCAGTCATTTTGACTGTA
This sequence comes from Ctenosaura bakeri, assembly GCA_948474755.1. Lineage (NCBI taxonomy): Eukaryota > Metazoa > Chordata > Lepidosauria > Squamata > Iguanidae > Ctenosaura > Ctenosaura bakeri. The sequence continues at coordinate 221,924 of CAOLHI010000877.1, read as the reverse complement.
TTAAATAAGGTCACATTCACCTTTTTGTGGAACAAGTACTCAATTTCCGAGCAGTACTTCATGTTTAAAGTCCAGCCACTTGCATGAAAACCATTCTTTTTGAATCCTATTTGGAGAATTGCTTTGCATGTTATATAACATTGAACTGGATCCAGATTTACAGTAGATCCACTGATACTAATATCAGTGGGAAAATGCTTAATAATGGATCCAGACTATTTTGTTGTGCCAACACCACTATCTGCAGCACATACAAAATGTGAAAGGGAGGTGTATGTTTTTGAACATTCAGCAAAGTTGGTTTGGATATTATAGTTGCCTGGGATTCCTAATACAAATGTATTTAGAAATCTATCCCTGATTTCATAATCTGCTTTTGGAGAGAAGACTGTAGCTATGGCAAGCATGATTGCTGTATAAAATCTTTTTAAAAGCAACATTGAACATTTATGGTTTCCCCTAAGTTCAAGTAAAAGAGGTTAGTGAAGTTCACAAAACTAGTTTCTACCAAAGCAAAACATGTCAGACCAGTTTAAAAACTGGCTTAACTTTGTTTTGGTGATTAGACTTGGAAGTAAATAGTTAAATTGCGTTTGAGAGCAATTGTGCCAAACCTGAGACTGCCATACTGTGTTAGCTCAGCATATTGTACTCAGTCTGGTTTTATATTTGCATTTAACGCTGAAAGGGTTCATTCGCAATAAATTTTGTGTGCTGCTTTAATGTTAATGAGGGCCTGTAAATGTTCAAGTCATCCTACTGGCTATCTTCAAAAGACCAAAAGGACTACTGACCATCTCAGTTTGTTGACAGCACTCTTTTCTATTGTTGTTGTGTTCCTTTTCTAAAAAAAAAAAATCTGTAGGCACTTTTGTGAAAGGAACATTAGATGATTAAAACCACAGCTCAATCTGAGTATTGCTAAATTCATGGCTCTTAAAATAAAACTATACAGCTGAAAGGTTGCAATTGTATGCATACAGTGGGCCCTCGGTAGCCACTAGAGTTTGGTTCAAGGAACCCCACATCCCGGATACCAAAATTCATGGATACCCAAGTCCCATTATGTACAATGCTGTAGTAAAATAGTGTCCCTTGTATAAAACGGCAAAATCAAAGTTTGCTTTTCAGATTTTTTTTTTAAATATTTTTAATCTGTGGTTGGTTGAATCCATGAATACAGAATCTGTGGATACGGAAGGCTGGCTGTACTTTCCCAAAAGAAAAACTACTGAACACAGTGGGCCTTGCTTCTTAAGTAAACATATATAGAACTGTGTTATAGGTCTGTATCTTTATTCAGCAGCGTGACAATACCAAAACAAAAGTGAAAAGATTAATTGAAACAGGCCATGAGCTTACTGAAAGTAATAGCAGCCTGGGGAAATTCATTCCCAGAAAATAAAAATTGCTTTTTTCTGCCTCTGCAAAACCATTTCTATTATCTGACAAAATCAAGTAGCCTTAGGTGTGATCCTAAACAGATGTTCTGTTGAGTCTGCAAAATAGAGGTGCTTGCAGGAATTTTTTTTCCAAAATATTTTTGTAATTAATTTCAAGTGCTGATGATTGCAAGTTGCTCTACATATTCTTCAGATCAACACTAAACATTCATGTTCGCTTAAGTTGCTGAACTTTTAAAGCTGTGCTCTTTTCCACAGTAAGATTCTTCATCTGAGTATCTTGTCAGAAAAGGTTTTTCCTCTGCTTTTATCAGCTTTCAAAGCTGCCTGTGTTTATGCACTGGATTGGCATTAACTAGCACATAATGATAGTGTGAGTTCTCTTTAAAGTGACATTATAGAATAGCCTGGTCAAACATTCAACAAGGCCATCTAGTATAACTTCACACCTAACCTACTAAATAAAGATGCAATCTAAAACTGTTCTATGAACCATGCTGTGTGCCTTGCTGACAAAGTTCAGATCTTCAGTGTTGCCTTACAAGTATGAGGAAGCAGCACAAAAATAAATCGCTTTCTTTGATGTGACATCCCTGAAGGAAGCCCAGCTGCATGTGAGCTGTGAAACAGCACAGATGGAAGAAGTGTCAACACTATGCAGGTGAAAAAGCAGGATTCTATAGCAATGCATCTGCATCACCAGCCTTTGTGCTAGTGTGACTCTTTTGAAGAATCAAAGAGTCAGTTCCTTCACTTAAGAAAGCATCTGGCCTTTGCATAGAATCACAGAGCTAGAAGAGACCACAACGACCATCAAGTCTAACCCTCTGGCCTGCAGGAATACACAATCAAGGCATTCCCAACATATGTCCATCCAGCCTCTGCTTAAAAACCTCCAGAGGAGGAGACTTCACACTGAGGCAGCATATGTCACTGTCAAACTGCTCTTACCATCAGGAAGTTCTTCCTAATGTTTAAATGGAATCTCTTTTCCTGAAGTTTGAAGCTATTGCTCTGTGTCCTAGTCTCTGGAGCAGCAGAAAACAAGCCTTGCTCCATCCTCCACATGACATCCCTTCAAATACAGCTATCATGTTGCCCCTTAATCTTCCCTTCTCCAGGCTAAACATACCCAGCTCCCTAAGCCACTCCTCACAGGACATGATTTCCAGGCCTTCTACCATTTTGGGCACCCTCCTCTGGACACGTTCCAGCTTGCCAATATCTTTCCTGAACAGTGGTGCCCAGAACTGGTTCACAAAGCCTATAGAATTCAGCAGGTACTGTAGCCTTAAGGTACTTTAGAACTTTTAGAAGAAAAGGCAAACTACAGATGTAACAACAATATAGATGTTCTTTGCTCATCTGCATATCAAGAGTACTTTGTGGATTTCACTAATTTAACACCCAAATTAGTGCCCAAATTTACTAGCCATTGTTTATAAAATATTTCAGATAGATAGATAGATAGGTAGATAGATAGATAGATAGATAGATAGATAGATAGATAGATAGATAGATAGATAGCTAGCTAGCTAGCTAGCTAGCTAGCTAGCCAGCCAGCCATTACAGGTATACATGGACATGAATAATTTGCCCTGAGTTGAAAACGCAGCATTTCGTCATGGGGCAGACTGGCATTTGGTTTCTTGAAAGCGACCTCCATTCTAACAAGACATAGCTTTGCATGTTCACTGGAAGCTTGTGCAGGAAAAGATCTCAATGCGTTTCGCTCAGAATCTCTTGTGTGCAAGACATGACTTAGAGATGGTGCACCCCTGTATCTGCATTTTCATTATCTTTTCAGCATCTCCCTGAGATTAATAAATTTATGAAGTTGGCATATGGGGAGTTGGCATATGGGATGCTGAAGAACTGAAATTAGAAAACTCTCAATCGTTTGCACTTACAGTGTATGATTGCATACAACCTCACAGAAAAGAGTCATAGGATTGGATCAGGAGTAAAGCTGAATGGAGTTTCACTTGCCCATTGGGAGAGGATGCTATAGCCCATGGGCCTAATCTGGCTTGGAAAAGATCCCAAGGATGCTCATCCTCCCCCAGAATCTCCATTGCTCCATTTAGGAGAGATCGCTCCCAAAGGAGACTGAGATAGCAAGGGCAGAACTCTGCCTTTCTGTGTATAGGGTTGTGGGGGGTGGGCAATGATGTCAAGAAGAAGGTAGGACTAGATGATGTCAAAAAGGGGTAGGGCTTGCAGGGAGCCCACAACTTCCACAAAGCTTGGTCCTAGCGTGTATGTGCCTTCAGGTTGCCAGGATGCAATCTAAATCCTGACGTCAGCCAACCCTGTCACCCCTGCACTGGAAGAGGGGGACAAAAAGCCAATCTTTGGGACTCCTTTCTGCAATGCCCTTTAACTCTAAAAAACTGCTAAGACAACAGAGGCATGCCCTCTACAAGAGCATGAAAGGCAATGCAGGGCTTCAAGGACAAGGAGGAATTAATGGACATTGCCTCCACCAAATCCAAGTGCTTTTTGGAAAGAGAAAGATTCTTTCAATTCATGGAATGGCCAGTCTGGATTCAATCCATCATTTTTTGTTCCTGCTGATAACAAACATACTAATACAGCTTAGTTGCTCATATTGTCAAGGATGAGGTCTACAACGAGTCTCAGGTCCAGGCCCTATTTGGAGAATGCTTGGCAGTGCTCACAAGCAGATGAAGTAATACTAGTCGTTTCTGCTTGAAGAATCTGTCTTTAACAAGCACAGCTACTAAAGAGCAAAATATCTGGCAAGAGATCCAGTTATAAGAAAAATGATTCCAGGATGCCCTGGGTATTTAGTTCTGACCCAGTGTATCAGCCAAATCTGTCTGAGACACCTTTGCATTTAACTAAAGATTAATCTGGTAGAGCATTAGGATCCATTTGAGAAAACGGGGCATTTAATCTGTCGAGTTCATCTACTTGGGGAGGGTGATGGAGCACGATTTCCTGATCTTCCGCTACATCTTCACCGCCCACTACAAGGTTTGTTAAAGATTTGCTTCTAACACATTGGAAATCAACATGGCGACTCTTCCCCTCTTCCTTTTCCCAAGACATCTGGATGAATGGACGTTGCACGTAGTTGTAGATAACTTCTGAGCGCCCTCCAGGCCTCCTCTTCACTTTCTCTTTACAGGTAGGATAGCCTGAAAAAAAATAATTTTGTCATCAACAGCAGCAGACAGTTTTGATCTCCATGAGCAGCCCTATTATCTATTCAGTAAAGTAACAGGATTTCCAAAATCTGTATTTGTAGGCTTCAAAGCTTCTTATGTACATCAGCTGGAATTCTGTATCACTTACTTAGTTATGTCACTACCTTAGTTATGTAACTAAGTAGCACCTCCCAGACAAACTTCACCAATCCTCACTTACAAGGCAGCATCCTGTAGGCAACAAAGATATGTTTCCCTGTTGATCGGGAAGCAGCTGATTAACATTCCCATCCCCTCCCACGAGTAATACCTGGTTTGGTAGGCAGAAGCAGGGTCTCTGTCACAATTCCTCCTTGTGCCAGAGATTGCTTATGCGGGGGGTGGGGATCATCAGCTTCCCAATCAACAGGTTATAGACCCCAGTTATTTGCAGCAGGTGCTTCCCAGTAACTGGAGACTGAGGGACTTTCACAGTCTCTATGTATTCCCTAAAGTGCCGAATATGTACAGACTGCAAATATGAACTGACTTAGCGAATTCCAGGCATCTATTCATTTATCAACCTTTGTTTGGCTTATAAACAAAATTATAATAAAACCACAATACAGCAGATCATACTTCAAAAATTTGAGGATATGGGGCAAGGCCCTAACTAGAGTGTTTTAATAGGCAGATTCCTATGGGGAAAGGCAGTTCTTCAAACACCCTGGTCCAAAGCTGTTTAGGACATGCTGGGTCTTGGTACAGCAGATCCATTAAAGAGGAGACAGATGTGTTCTCATTTTACAAATGAGTTTATCCTTACAATGCAGAAGTTTAACTTCTCAAGTCCCACCTTTTGAAGTGAGGGATTGCAGCTTTCTTTAAATAAAGATCCATGAAAGCCACTGGGTTGTTAGTGGAAAAGAAGGATTGGTGTGGTATTATCATGCCATCAAACAGCAAAATTTGAACACAGGTCTGACAGAGCTAACTATGGAACTAGTTCCTGGGAGCTACTAAAAGATGTCAAATGTGGACTTCCAGATGTTTTTCCAACCCTTGTCAACACAGCCAATGGGAAAGGATATGGGAATTACAGTGGGCCACAGTTGCCCACCTCTGATCTAAAAGGAAACTCCTGGTGGTATCTTCTTAAAAGCTATTAATTACTTAAGAAACACTATACTTGCCTTCAATACCAATTCGAATATTTTTCAGGCCCCGTTCTTTCAGCACAGCTTTTGCCACATCCCGATTCTCAATATACTTGAAAAATCTGTAGAGCTTATTGCTGTACAGAACTTGGGAGTGGAAGGGAAAGAGTCACCATTAATAATGTGCAAAAACATAACACCTTCTGACGATATTAACAGTAACAGGAGTGAATTGCCTGACAGCCTTTAAAAATCAGTATTAACATGCAATTATTCAGTTAAAAACATACAGAAAAGCATTCTGAGAGATCTGCAAAAGTGAGAGAATAGGGAACAAAAATTCAAGGGAGAGAAATGAAAAAAGCATGGACTGTAAAATATGACAGTGCACAAAGCTTTTGCATTTTATAAATAATTATATATAAAATATGCAGTTAACTTACTGCCACACACACCTTTAGGAATGCAAAAAAAAACAAAGTCTAATTTGGGGATATTTATTACATCCAGAAAAAGCAGGAAGAATCAAAGGACCGCCTTTTTGTGCCTAGGTCACAAATCAGCACAAACGTGAGTCCTTGATCCCACTCCACTTAACTTAATGGTAGGAAGTGTCCTTAAGCATTTGTTCATTTGTGGTTCTGCACTGAGACAAAACTCTTATTTTGGGGAACAGTGAATGATGCGGGTGTGAGAGGAAAGAGGCAGTGATATTTATCACTAGAGGAAAGTGGAGAATGTCCCTTTTAAGAATTAATAAAACAACAGTCTGAAACTGTCCATAACTGAGCAGTGACAGGATGATGCTATAGTTCCAGAGATCATCATTATATATTCTTCTTAAAAGTAACTTTCTGGTCGAGATCCTACATGCGCACATATGTCTTCCAAGCATGGGAAGAGCCCCTGCTACTGTCACATATACTGGAGACGGGAGAGAGGGTGAGGAAATTCAGATCATAGAGAGGCAAGTAGTCTCAGCTTAGCAGGGGAGGTGGGGTGGGAGGAGGAAATGAGAGTGTAGTCTCAAAAGGAGTGCACCTGCCTTTTCCTTTCCCCAGGAAATCAAAAGACCTGGAACTTTATAATGCAAGTAGTTTGCCCCCTCCCAATCCACTTCCCTCCCTTATCTTCTTGTGAGAACAAGCAGCAGCAGGTCCTCCTGGGGCATGACAACTGTAATGCATGGGAGGTTTTGGACAGAGCACCTGGGCAAGAGAACAGCCCACTGGACCCTGTCCCAAAATGGACATATGTGCATGTAAGGGAGTAACAGGATGTTGTCTCCAAGAGCTACAAGAGAGACAATGCTATAAGGGAAGTTGTCTTGATCTCAAATAACAGATGAGCAAAAACTGCAGATTTATTGCATGAATAAATTAGGTTGGAATGCTTTTAGTGCACAATTTAAATGGTAAGCTGCTTTGAGTCCCACCTTTGGGAGAAAAGTGGGATATAAACAAATATCATCATCATCATCATCACCACCACCACCACCACCACAACCACCATATTTTATTTTATTTTATTTTATTATTTTATTTTTATTACTATCCCACTTTTTTCACTCTGGGACTCAAGGCAGTCTACAATATAGTTTAAAGTATAATATAGCTAAAATCAATCAAAACAATAAAAAATAATTAAGAAATAATTAAATGAAACTTTTATATTAGAAATAACATTGAAATAACATTGAATTAAAAACAATATAAACATGTTTAAAATACAGCAGATGAGAAAAAGGTACAGCGCACTCACTTCATTAAACCCTTCCACAATAACCAGTTAATGGCAAAAGCCTGTCTAAATACAAAGATCGTTGCCTGCCAGCAGAAACAAAGCAAAGGGACCAATCTAGCTTTCCACAGGAGAGCATTTCACACCCTGCGAGAAATCACCAGAAGGACCTCTCAAACGTGGCTGTGATATTGCTGGAAGTCTTTCCACAAGGATCCCGAAACTTGAAGAGCAGGCACATATGGGGACATAAGATTCTTCAGACATAAGATTCTGGGCCAAATCTGTTTCGGGCTTTCTAGGTGACAACAGTGGTTCCCAAACTTTTCAGTCTTCCAGATGTTTTGGACTTCAGACAACTCCTGACTTTCCGCCAAGTTGTCTGGGGCTTCTGTGAGTTGAAGGCCAAAACACCTGGAGGACCAAAGTTTGGGAATCACTGGGTTACAGCTATCACTTTGAACTGTAGCTGGAAATGACCAGTAGCCAATGAAGCTGTTGTAACAAGAGAGGTATTTGTCCCTATAACCTGCCATGGTTTAACTTCTGACTATAGTATTTTGGACCCACTGAAGTGTGTTAGAATAATCCAAATGGGATGTGATCAAGGCATGTGCCAAGTTTGACATCTCAAGGAAAGGATGCAGCTGGCACATTGAGCTTAATTGTGAAAATGCATGCCTGGCCATTACTGAAACCTGCTGTACATAATATACAACAGTTAACAGCAACAGCTTTCTGGAAATCAGCCAACACAAAGCAAAAAAAGAAAGCGTTTCTTCATAAAAATGAAAGACTCCTATGAAAATCTGTATCCATGCATTAGGTACTGGAACTATTTAAAAATATAAGATAAAAAGTACTGGACACAGACCCTGTGGTCAAATACCATTTTCTTTTCTTTGTTAAAAATGATCCCTTATCTGGTTGTAATTTTAGTTGATATCTCTGGTTTTTCATAAGACAATGTACTACATATGCAATCTAGTATGTTTTTTGCTTTTAAAATAATTTTCTCTCACACACAGACAGATCACCTACTTTGTGAGTATTCTTCTCCCATTGGAGGTGGGTAGTCTTCATCCCAGTCCACTATGTCTTCCTCAGCTAATACCACAATGTGACATTCTCGTTCTCCTTTCTTGGCACTACCCACCATTATAGGTAGAATTAGCTCTTCCAGATAGCTGTCAAATTGCTTGTGAGCCCCATCATTAGATAATTCATGCAACAATGCACCTAACAGGAAACAAGCTATGTATGAGTTCTTTGCACAGAACTGGAAGTTATCAACCTCACTCTGTAAATCCCAGATTTCATCCCAATAGCAGGATCTGCAGTAGAATGGTCAGACATGTGGAGCCTTGACATGTCTTTAAGTTTTGCTACACTTACTTAAGTCTTGACACTTGATTGTGTTGAAGTCAAAGTTGATGCAAAGATAGTCACATGTGTCTCTGAGATCAGGAATAGAAATCCCATCAGGACAGTTAATGATTCCAGTTTTGTAATAATCCTGGAAGTACAAACGATAAAGCATGGCTTTTTGTATTACTATTGTACTTATTTATGTAACTTGTATATTTTGCTTCAGTATGGCATATTGAGGGCTCTTGGGCAATTTCTCGTCTAATAATTTCCAACATGGTAGCCTCTAGGTGTGATTGTACTGCATTTTTCTATAACCTTCAGGATCCCTCAGACAACATTTTCCAAACTCTAAACCAGGATGAGAATCATGCAGCCTTCCAGCTATTATGGAACTATAACTCCCAGCATTCTTCAACATTTTCCTTGCTAGTTGGGTCTGGTGGGAGTTGGAGTCCAACAACATCTGGAGGAATACATGATTCCCAGCCCTGCTCTAAATTTTCCCTGGTTCTGGAGTTTGCTTCAAATATTCCCCAGCATCATGAATGGAAGACATGGTAGGAGAAAAAAACCTATAAGATACTCATGCATTAAGATCCAATACAAACACAATGTACCATCTTTGAAGTAGGAAATGGGGAGGAAACAAGGAAAAAACAACCCAAAGTCTATAAATAGAAATTAAAATGCTTATTTGAGAAGTTCAAAATTCTTTTGAATATGAAAAAAAGAATAAGGATGGAACGAACAGGTGGAAAAGCGCTGCTTCTGCAACTTTGTGAGCTTCCTTACCAGCACAGTCCGGAAGACAGTGGAGCTGATTCCTTCTGCAATTTCATACTCCCCCTTCTCATTTGGCCGAGTGAAGTTATATTCTCGCCCTGGTCCAAACATTCTGAAAAGGAACAAATTATCTTAAGACATCTGTACCTGCACTCAGATAAAGAGACAACCACACTAAGAACAGCTAACTAAATAATTTTCCAGATAAACGCAAACCATTACTTGAGCATATTTATGATATTAATGAATCATGTCATATCAAAGATTTTGGTGTAGTGTATCATGGTTTAAAACAGCCAAGTACCAAAGACAGAGAGAAAGAGAGGTTACAATAAAAACCAATACCTTCATAAAACTGTGGCTGGAATCTATCAGTCAAGAAATATTTCTCTATAAAGAAAGGACTTCAATAGAGACCAAAAACAAAGAGGTCCAGGACCGTGCTTAAATCTTAATTTGAATGCATCCATTGGAAAGCCCTACTCTTTGGAGTTTCCCAGATGGATCTCAGACCCACATGGAATCACCAGGAGTATCTCTTCGGAAGACTTCAACGGTCACACAAAGTGACAGGCGTGCCTTTAGATATCATGGGTGAAGGCATTCTACACTTTGTTCTCACTTTGAAGGTCCTCAGATCAAGAGACAAATAGCATCTTCTGCTGCCTGAAGAAAGGAATGCAGTTCTCAAAGGGCCAGCACAGACCTAGTAATTTTGCCCGAGCAATCCACGTTCTATTATTCCAAGAATGAGTTATGTGCCTGTTTATTCCTTTCCTCAACCCTTCCCCACCTTTTGGCTTCAAAACTTGTAGTTTTCTTTCCAAACTAGGAAACTGTGGTTTCTGCTGCTAACAAACAAAAATATGAAGCCTGGATTTGATCACTAGGCATGATCTTGAGTATGTGGTTTTTAAAAAATGCTTATATTGGCCAAGACTCTTTGATCACAAAAACTAGATACAGAGGCTCCTAATCCAGATCAAGACTTTGGCAAGGGAGGGGTGTTAAAATTCTGCTAGGCTAGTTTACTGCCTAAAATCCTCTTGCTTCTGAAAAGCTGCTGTTTGCTTGAGGTTTTACAACATTAAAAATGGGGCAAGCAGCAGCTTCCAAGGACATTTCAACATATAAGCACCTTAAAGAAAGAGATAGGCTCCATTCCTAGTTGATTTTTGCAAAACCACTATGCTAAGCACATTTTTAATGGTATGTTTGTTACATCCCCTTTGATTCTAAAACCACACTCTATCAAGACACTACACAACTTGTGGGATATATATAGACTGTAAATTCTTCATACCCAGCATATAATCTGATCCAAAGGAGTAAAAAACTAGGGACCACACAATAAAATCCATAGAAGAAACCAGTGACGCATCTCAAAGGGCTCAATTAATGGATGCTTTTATTGGCTAAAAAAGCCCAGTTAAAACATCTATCGTTTGAGCCCTTTGAGACGTTATCTCTGGTTTCTTCTGTGGACTATAAGCTGATCGACCAAATCTAACACATGTACTTTGAATTAAATCCTATCAATTTCAAGAGGGTGCATTTCTGAAAGCAAAAGATAACAACCTTAATATGTTATCTAAATTCCAGAGTGACATCATGGCCAATGTGTTTAGAATGGCTATTCTAAAATCTGAAAGTCTTCCAAAATAAAAATCGGATTATATAAAACTAGAACTTGGAAAAGTGACTTTTTGGGCTAGAACTCTTGGAATTCCCCCAACCAGGATGACCAATGATCATACTGGCTATGGTACTTGTGGATTTGAAGTCTAGATGAGCAGCTTTCCTTTGCTCAGTGTAAGATACATTTAGCAGCTGAATATTGAGTTGGATCCACAATAATGCTTAGTAGACTTCTAGAGACGGGTGTCTTCACCTCCTATTTCCCCCTGTATCCCAATATGATTTCTGAAAAGCTGCTTCAGAGACTTTCTGGAGCTGCAGAGTATGTATCCATTCTTCTCTCTATTTAATGTGCCTCTTTTCTGCCATACGAGACCCAAGGTGGCTTGGACTCAAGGAGTGATTCAGGAGCTAAAAGAATAAAGAGAAACTTGCACAGACTGCTGTCCTGTCCCCTTTCTCCACTGCAGAGGCCCTGTTGAATCCCAGTGCCTTCCATGAATAGGACCAACAATCCTCTATTTCCATCTCAAAGCTAGTCCACAAGTTTTTTTAAAGTAGTATGGCTTATGGCTTACCTCCCCAACATTGTATCAGGATGAGCTGTAAAAATCTGGGGATTTACAACAAATCTAGTGCCATCTACAACAAGAGTCACTTTCTCCGGTGCTTGGACTTGTAGACTGTTGTTCACGCTGTTAGAGCTGTTTCCAAATTGCTCTTGGGTAGCATAGAAGTCTTGATTTCTTTTACCTCCTGCTTGGAAGAAAATGCCCTGTGCCTCTTCAGGGGTATTTGAGCATTGTGGGCTTCCTGGATGAGAAGAATATCTGTGCTCTGTGTCTAAACACAACAGACACAAGCAGCAATTGAAAAACTGGCATGATGCATTATTTTTTTTAAAAAAAGACCAGCCCTCAGCTATAATTTAAAATAAACATTCAAACAGGTAACAGTATGATAGGAAGAGAAGGGACACTGTGTTGATTTAGTAAATCACACAGAACTAATCAAAAACCCTAGGCACATTTGCACACAGCTGCTGATGCCACATGAATTACTCATGTAAGCATGTGATCAGATCATGCACATGCATGTGTTTGTACATCCAAATGCACACCATGTTGGCATGTCAGGTCACAGTATTATCCTGAATTGCCGGGGAAATAACGTGCTAATAAATAAAGACTCTTGAAAAGGATAGCTCCCTTTCTGCTCCTAGACAAGCAATGTACTCATAGTATTAGACTTCAGGCTCTGAGGGCAAATAGGAGGGCAAAATGGTGATCCAGTCCTATCCTTGGCTATATCTAATGTGGCTGCCATGCTCTACAATTACACTAAGGAAGCCTCCAAGACTCTTCTGTTAGAAAAAAATTATAACTATTTGCTCTGAGGAACTATTAGGCCAGTCCAATCAGTGCCAGGTTCTCCTTGTAAACATAGCACCTAGCAAGTGAGATGATGCCAAACAATTCTGTGCCCACTGTCTCCTTTAACTGCTTCATCACCAAAATAGATTAAATGCACAATTTGGTGTCATCTAGTTCTTGTTTTGAGAGCCAGGAGGATGAGGACCACAATGGGAGAAAGTGGCTCTTTTTAATCCTTCTCCCCTTTTTCTGGGTACCCAAAAAATTGCTTCCATCTGCTCCCAAACTTCTATCTGGCATGGAAGGAACGCTCTCATCCAGTGGCCATTTCTTTCTCATGTCCAATACATTAGATTAGACTTTTATTGAAATTGTATTCAAACTGGCTCACCAAGCACAAGTTAACCAAACAGTAACCACAACATATTCATTGTCAGAGCATTATTTTATTTTGTCGTTGCAGCCAAAACAAAAACTAGTCTTCTGGTATTTTAAAGTCTGGTAAGTTTTCTTTTGCCATAAGCTTTATAGACTAATAAAGGCTACTTCGTTTCATGTATGGGCTTTGCATCCAATTAGGTAGGCTGGAGTACACAAAAGCATATGCCAAATATATACACGCTTTAAATGTTGCAAAAATCTGTTTTTTCAACAATCCATAAAATGATCAACTACATCATATTTCAAAAATATTGTCAACATTTCAGTAATGGAATAAAAGGACCATTGTAAGTCCACACCACAGGAGAGGTGTGGGGAAGGCAACTGGGCATGGTCGAGGCTAAGGCACCTACGGACTGCAGGAGAGACCTACTGAGGTCTGGCTGCTGTCCAAAGACTACATGTTGCTCACCTAGAGTTAAATTCCCCTGTTAGCTGCAATCTTGAACCTAACTGGCCTCCTTTATAATTTCTGTTTAAATATTTAAAAAGGAGCACACAACACCAAAACTACACATTTAATATAATGGGTGCATTTGCATGAAATCATAAACCAAGATTCTGGTATATGAATAACCAATGTGCTAGGGCACATATTTTATTTGGTCCCTCTTGGCTTATCCCACTAGCATAAGTTGCTAAACAAATCAGACATATCATTGAAAACCAGGACCCTGTTTTGTGTTTTTTTCTCCAAACAGTCAGGATTCATAAAGAGATAAATAAGCAAGGATTCTCTGTTTGGTTGGCATGCTAAACAAACTACTTCTGTGTAAAGTCGAATGTAAAGTCGAAGGCTTTCATGACCAGAATCCATAGGTTGTTGTGGGTTTTCTGGGTTTTGAGGCTGTGTTCTGTTAGTATTTTCTCCTGACGTTTTACCTGCATCTCTGTGGCTGCCATCTTCAGAAGATCTGGTGGCATGGAAGTAAGACACAGTATATATACTTGTGTAGTCCCCAGGTGGGAAGGAGCAACTACTTCTGGTTTGTTAGGCATTTGTGTAAGCAGGAACAGCCAAGTAGGGACAGCTCATTCACATAAGCCAGGATGCACCAGAATCTTGGCTTACTGTCCAATGCAGAGACACCCAGCATATGATCCAGCTACAAAACAGACACACAGCACCGAGCTGCATGTTCCTCACAGAAAGTAAAGGATATTCTTTTTGTCCTTACCATGATTTCTGAATATTGGAGAAATGGTAAGGGTTTGGCCACCCTGTTTTGAATTGCTTTCCCCTAGATCATGGATAGTAGTAACATTTTCTGTTAACTGAGGAGACTCTTGATTGCTTGAGTTTTCCATTACAGTAGCATGATTAACATTCATTTGAGGTATCCGTAATTCAAACTGACTGCCCATCTGGAGAAAGGTGCTGTAAGTAAGAGGTAATATAATGGAGGTTAGATCTGGAAAAATAAACTCTTAGCCTAATGCACCACAGGGCATCACTCACACACCACAGCACAATTAAATCTGAATTTATTGCACTGAAGGAACTTCTTGGGTTCCCTAACAAAAATGCACGCCTTCTGCTCTACGTACATATTAGTATCTTGCAAATGTACTGGAAAAGTATGGTTTATCTCACCATGAGTCTTGAAAGGTATGAAATGGATAATTTCAGCAAGAATCTCAAATCCACTGAAATACTATTTCTTCTCTACTTCTGTGTCATGAAATAGCAGCCAGAGCAACTAATCCATAAACTATGAGATACCAGCTCTGAGTGTATCCAAACCTACTTCCATCCCATCCCTGCTTTTGTGGGCTGGTTGGGTGTGTGAATTTGTCATTTTGTAACAACATTTTCAGATTCTAGCAATAGGATTCTTCTGCTCAGTTTCAGTACAGGCAGTTGTAAAGGCTACCACGTTGCTTCACCATTCATTATAAGAACTAACATATTCCTATTCTAAAATAAATCCAATTTCTGCAAATAGAACCTTGAAACTGTAACCTAAAATACAGTTTAGCATTTAACAAGGTGAAAGGGTGGAGTTTGAGTTTTTTATTTGAATGTCACCTTTTTAAAACAACAACAACCACATTATTTACTGTCTCACCCACAAACAGGGTGCAGCCTGCAGTGGGTTTTCTTCTAATGACTTGCTCTTTATTTGTGCATTTCCTACTCCTATAATCATTTCTCTTATCCTTGTATGACATCAGCAGCAGCATAACCAAAGTGGGCTTAACCCAGCCCTGCAGCTGAGCTATTCTTGGGCAGTGAGCTCTGATGTATTAGTAATGGAGTGTGCGCATGTGTGAGAGAGAGAGAAAGAGAGAGAGAGATCACAATAAGAAATTGTGTCTAGGAGGACTCAGACAAAAGGAGAAAAACAGTGTGGATCACTGACTGTCTCTAAATGTCCAAGAGAACAACAGCAGATTTGCATTAAATAAGGTCCTTGAGGACATCTTGTTAAATTGTTTCTCGCAGGGAGTTGAATGATTCACCAAAAGTAGGAGAGAGTCTTGCAACCCTTTCAAAGACTAACAAGTTTTCCTTGGCATTAGCTTTTGTGGACTCCAGTCCACTTCATCAGATATCTCTGCAAGAGTGGGCCACACTCCACAAAAACTTAAATTTGTTATTCTTTAAAGGGTCCACAAGCAGCTTTTTGGTTTTTCCCGCAAGAGACAAACATGGCTACTTCTCAGGAGATTCAAGAAACCCTAAAATAATTTATTTGCCTCAATGAAGATCACTAAAAGTCCTCCACCCACACATATTGAAAGTTTACAGGGACATTTGGTCTGTCTAACTCAAAATACTAACTTCCTATTAGGATTTGGTGTTTGTAGCCTATATGGGCTGGGATTCAAATTTGAGAGTTTTGTGAATGGAAGCTGCTTAAGCAGTTGGCCTTTCTCATCCCTGGCCATTTCCGCACTAGACTAATAGTGCTATATTATTTCACTTTCAACATCCTATGAACTACAAACCCCAGGATTCGGTAGGATGTTGAAAGTAGAATAATAGCACTATAACTCTCTAGTGTAGAAATGGCCCCTTTCTCCTCACCACATCCTCCCTCCATCTACAAGCCTCTCTCGAGGAAAACTTGCCTCTGCCTGATTTCTTCTGAGTTTCCCTTCCTGCTCCAGTCCTATTCCTCTGTCATACAATCAATTTCAAGGCCTTTCCTTGAGACAAGTGGAAAAAGTGCAGAGAGATGCAGGAGGGAAGGAGGGAAAATGTCTGCCTTCTAAGCAGCTTTTGTTCAGGTGACCTTTCTCAGTTTCCCTTCATGGATGTATGTCTTTCGCTTTATCTGCACTAAACATTGAATTAGATAATTTACACAATTCAGTTCTACATCATTAGCACAGTTCTGAATTCTGTTGTGTAATCTGGCAGTTTAAAAAAATCTTGTTATAAAACTGTAAGTAGATTTTCAAATCCATTACTTAGGAAAACAGAGGGCCAGCATAATGAAGTGGTTTGAACAATGGACTAGGACTCTGAGAGCCCAGGATTAAAATCCATGCTCAGTCACAGAAACCTGTTGGGTGACCTTGGAGAAGTAACACTCTCTCAGCCTCAGAGGAGGGAAAGGCAAACCCTCTCTGGATAAATCTTGCCAAGAAAACCCCATGGCGGGGTTGCCTTAGTGTTGCCATAACTGGGAAATGACTTGAAGACACACAATAAAGAACTTAGGAAAGCACACATTTGAAAGATGCAAAATTCTTCAATACAATACATTAGTAAACAAAAATAGGATAATAAAATAAAACCCATTTTAGTCAAAATGTGCACCAATACACCTTAGACCAGCCGTAAATAATCACTTTGATCACTAAAGGAACCAAAACCCACCTTAGAGCCATCAGGTGCCAAGAGAAAAACGAGGTACAACAAATTAACATTACATTATTGATTGGTTGGTTAGTTACTTTGATTGACTGATCCCATTTACAGCCCACTGCAAACTTTTCCATCTCTACTAAATTCAGTGAGATTAGGTGTTGTCTTACAAGGTTTCTCTTTCTTTTCAGCACTATGGCTTTCAATATTTTGATTTTATTTTCTATGTGTTTTATGTGAGCAAGTCTGATTATGTTTGAGAGACATTCAAACAGGAAATGCCTGTTTGGAATTAATCATGGGAAGTGACTTTCCGAGGAATAGCAATTTGTTAACTGTTGTATGTCACTGCTGCCACAAAGGTTACAGTTGCTTTTTAAAACCAGAAAAAGCTTTTCCAGTTAACAGAAGTACTGGATACTGTAAAACAGTCAGCAAAATAAATAAATAAATTTTAAGAAAAATCATGGACATGTTTCCTAGACTTGAACTCCTTATTAAATGGCATTCCTTTACATTACATGTTGCAATCAACATTATGTAACAAGAAGACTGGAATCATTTGGATTCATGCAAAGATAACCCACAAAGCAATCCTACTGGAACAGCAGAGCCAACATATATATTTAGAATTGCTGTTGAGGTATGAAACAATAGGATTGCTACCTTGGAACTATGAGATATCCTGCAAGCCATTTTATTTAATAGCTTGTGCTTAACAGACTTACTGCAAGCTTTCCATAACCTTCAGTTTCAACAAAGGATTAGCAGAGTTTGTACACAATCATTCCTATCGCCCCTTTAGCACTTCTCTTTCCCGAAGAGCTATTCAGAGGCCTACACTAAACATGGAAAGTTGATTTCCTTCAAACAGAAATTAATTCTGGATATATGCGCCAAAGCAAGGATTCTGCCTACACACACACACACACACACACACACCTTGCTTTTGTACACTGAAGTTTCCCAGGTCTTTTTAAGATCTTACACAGCTACTTTTTACACATCTTCATTATATAATCTGTGCTTGAAGTGCTAGCAATTTGCTTTCAGCATTTGAAGTGCCAGCGATTTGTTTTCAGAAACGCCACTTTGCTCTCAATCTAATGAAAAATATGTACAGAGAAAACTTGAGACTATTGTAACCCTGACCTACTTAAATGTCAGGTTCCCTGCTTGCAATCAAGTTTCTACTGATAAATATATTTGGAGGACAAATTAAATATATTCCACTCACCTACATTCAAGCTGTGGTCCCAGCTGGTCCAAAAATAAATAAACCTTGGAATTTATCTTTGATAGGCAACATGGACAAATTTAAGAAGCAGAAATGCTGACTTAAAATTGTTTGTGCTGTAGCGATCTTACAATCTCCACCCCCAGCTAAACCCAGTCGGTGATGCACAAACACATTTCAAATTAAGAGTCCCTGCCCACACAAGCACATATAAAAGCAAGAGAGAGCATGCCTGCACCCAGCATCTAGTTTTCGTTGAAATATTGGCAAGTGATTCATCCTGGATGTCTTAACAATTTTTTTCCCCCAGAGCAATTCTACTTTTACTTCCCACTCCTGCTCCTTTGATTCTCTGTTAACCCCTTTCTGGTGCAACCTGTTAATTTTATCAGTTTAATGGTTTTTATTGGTTAAATTGGTTTTTCATGACGTTACCCACCTTGAGCACTATTTTTCATGGAAAAGCAGGATACAAACCCAGAACAAACAAACAATAAAATCTTATGTAACCATTATTTTATGCCAAAAGAAAATGCACTTTTGAAAAACATCATTTTCCAATCTAAATCTAAATTTAGGTTTAAATATTTAATTTTTTTTTTATTTTTATTAAAGGCTTCTGGAGACTAGGATTCAAATCTCCGCTCAGATTCTGGGTTACCTTGGACAAGTCATATTCTCTCAGCCTCAGAGGAAGGCAAAAGCAAACTCCTTCTGAACAAATCTTGGAAAAATAACAACACTGTAATAGATTCACCTTAGGGTTGCCATAAATCAGAAGTGACTTGAAAACACATAATAACAAGGTCCACTGACAGAAGGCAGTTCTTTCTAGCCATCATGTCTCTCCATACATGGGGGTTTTCCCGGCAAGATTTCATAGAATCATAGAATCATTTGTTGCATTTGTTTTTCTCTGAGGCTGGGAGAATGTGACTTGCCTGAGGTCACTCACTGGGTTTTCATGGCTGGGTAGGGATTCAAACTCTGATCCCCAGAGTCATAGTTCAGGTGTTCACACATGCTTGCTGCAGAGTCCCTTTTATCAGGGACACGTAGCAGGGGGGTGGAGGTGTTGAAACTGCTCCCTTGGCATCCATGCCCTGCTCTGCTGCTGTGTCCCTGTTGCTGCTGCTGATGCCTAGCAGTAGGGTTTCGCAGACCCCCCTCACATGAGGGCTCTGTGGACTGCCAGGGGTCCCAGGACCCCAGGTTAAGAACTACTGGTCTAAGATACCATGAGACTCTTCATTGTTTTTGCCAATATATGCCACAGAAGTTTTCACAACTTCAACCTGCAATTTAGGAAAAACAATGCATTCTGCTTCTTAGCTCATCTGAATCTGTTCCCATGCATGGTACATGTACACATGCACACCCAATTTCACAGACATTCATTTTTTGTTGATTGATTAACGAAGAACAGCTACCAACTCTCCTTCCTCTATGGTTACAGTTACAAATGCAACTTAGAATCATACAAACTAATATCCACCAACAGAGTAAGCAAAACTATGGCAGTTCTTAACTACCCAAAAGATCATCTACTATATAAAAGTTAATGTTTGCCTGCGGCATTTGTTTGTCTGCGTCAGGCAGGCGAAGACATCATAGGATCGGCTGTGTGAGGCAAGAAGACCTCATAGGATTGGCTGGCTGTGAAGATTCTGTGGAATCCTGGGATTGGCAGTTTAGGGAGGGGCCTTTAGAATTCTCAGCCAGAGGTAATACGTATACTATAATATGTAATTTAAAGAAGCCAGTCTACATTAGAGAATTCATGTTTATTGAGATCACGATAAGTTACTTAAATAGGTTCTATCAAGAGGTGAGGGGAAGTTATAAGAGAAATGGATAGATTGTATGATAACATGGTAAATAAGCTTTTTTTTTAATTTGAAAATATGACAATACAAGTATGTAATGTGAATAACAGTTGTTTTAATAAAAATATTATTAAAAAAAAAGAATTCTCAGCCAGAGAGCTCTTGGGCCTCAGACCAGTTGCTATGGAGATGAGGCCTACCATCAATAAGGATGCCAGAAAACATTTGGGAGGCATATGTGAGAAAAATTAAAGTGACATACACAGCATAGGTACAAGGTCGTCTTGCTTCACACACTAGATTATACGGCTTCCATATGTGAGGAAATCTTAAAGTTGAAATTCAAAACAAAAAATTCTTCCAGAAAAACATAAAGCCATTGCACAAATTCAACAGAAAGCAATAAATAAATAAATATCCAAAGCCAGTACAGCAAAGTTGCCAGAGAACACAGATTGGATTGGGGACTATGGAGAAAAGTTATAGGCACTGGAATAGGCTGGTTGCTACGGAGGTAATGCCTAGCAGCAAGGAGAAGGACAATGTATTCCTGCAGGAACCAAACCTCTGAATGGTAACAACTCTGAATAAAGACTGGATTGGGGAATATGGGGAAAATTTACAGGCACAGGTACAGGAATAGGCCAGTTTCTATGGACATGAGGTCTAGCAGCAAGGAGGAGGACAATGTACTCCCTTAGGAACCCAGACTGTGCATGTAAATAACTCTGAATACAGATGGCATTGGGAATATGGAACAAAGTTACAGGAAATGGAGAAGACATTTTGGTGAGTTCTTAAGAGGAAAATAAAACCCCCGTGCAACACCGTGTAAATACGCTAGTTTCCTATAAGGCAACATTCCAAACGCTAGCCTAAAGTAACTTCTATGCAGGAAATTATATTAATCACATGGACCACCAATCATATGCAACATGCAGCCATGTAGCTTCACTGTTCATACAGGCAATAGAGACCTACTACCAATCTGGACTTCTAACCTGGCATACATATGACAAAATTGATCTGTACATCTACTGTGCTTAACCAGCTGTCTATGAAATTCATGCCATTAACAAATTGAGCTCCTGAGATTTCAAAGCCACCTGGATTGCATGTGTTTGCAGGATGCTTAATAGAAGAAAGGAAATAACTAATCTGTAACAAGTGAAATTTTGGTGTATGTTAATGTATGAAATTATGACTTTAATCAGCAATGACAGCTGAATGAAAAACAAAACAGGAGTAGATGCCATTCCAGATTTATTGATCAGATTGATGAAATAGATCTGATTGGCATCTATCCTCCTAATTAATCAGCCAGTTATATCAAATGGCTGAAGGACTAGTTTTAAACAGATTATGTTCCTTCATACAGTCTTGAGACCACAGGAGGGATGCTACTTTCTCTGAAAGGCTGGCCTTTCCAAATACTCTGTAACAGACAATGGACCAAAGGAGTTGGGCTTGAAATTGCCCATGACTAATCAGCACTTGGACAGCAAACAGAACAGACACACAGGTCACCATTTTTTCCACCGTGATGAGAGGTGCTGCGTTTGTTGGGAAAGTATGCCTTTCATTTCAATTTCAAATGAAAATATTTAAATTTGATTGAAATCAAAGTTACTGAAATGGAAATTGTTTCAGCATTTCTCCTTTGTATCTTTAAACTAGGATATATTACTTTTATGCAAAGCTTATGCTCTTCTGTCTTCTTCTTCTTCTTTTTGGTGATTAATTTTTCTCTTTTGGAGCAACGTATAAGCAGACAGTGTAAGACAGCTTATTGACTTTTATTTTGTTGTTGTTATGTGCCTTCAAGACAACTCAGTTCTATGGTAACCTCATCCCAGGGTTTTCTTGACAAGATTTATTCTGAAGAAGTTTCCCATTGCTTTCCTCTGAGGCTGAGAAAATGTCACTTCCTGAGGGTCACCAGTGGGTTTCTGTGAGTGAACAGGGATTTGATTCAAATCCCTGAATCATGGCCTCTCAGAGACCTGGGCCAGCATTCAAACCACACACCGTGCTGACTTTCCTCTGATTCCTCTCTTAGCTTTCTCTCTATCTGACTGTAAGATTAGTCAGTTAATAATTTGGCTTTTATACAATTACGACCTCCTTATAAAAGCATTTATACTATCAAATGCTGTATTATCAAACACTGTTTATCCTCTCAGACACAGACAGTTTAGACTATTAGAAACATTGGTTGGAATCCCCTTCATGACATACACTGGTGTAACACTTCATGACACCAGGACATGGCACTTTTTTGAGCAGTGCCCAACAGTGGCAAGGAGACAGCAGAGAAAGCTATCTACATCACCAGAAAAAAACTTTCTCGCTGGCTCCTGAGCAGCTCAGAAGCCAGCAGAAGAGTTTGCATGCTTGACTTAGGCCATTTCCACACTAGCGTGTTATAGCGCTATGATTCCACTTGCAACATCCTATGGAATCCTGGAGTTTGCAGTTTCAGGAGGGGCCAACTGGCTAGTGCGGAAATGGCCTTAGACAACTTCCAATGCTTTCCTCTCCGTCTCCATGGCACAAGAGCCATTTTACTTCTTCAGCTCTTCTGCAAGTGATGCTGCCACCAGAGACAGGAAAGTTAATATAAAGCACATAATATAATATGTGTTTAGTTAAGAAGTAGCAAGCTAAGAAACTAACTCAGTTTCATTCATTGTTAGAACGAGGAATTAACAGTTAAATTTATGTTAAATTGAAATTGAAGTTAAATGCTCGTATTGAAAACTTACCAGAATAAAGCAGTAAATTAGCACCCATTATTTTACTCCCAATTTACCACCTCCTGCTTGTCCCTGTTTTGAGCTACAGAGAGAAGAGAATAGCTGGAAGATATTTGTAAAAAATTCTTGTCCTTTCCACCCACTCTCCAAAAACTTATTTTGCTTCTCCCTTCTCCTTCACTTCTTATAACCTTAACCTCCTTACCCCAAACCCTACCCTTTCCTCAGCTTACTGATTCCCAAGTAGGTCACAACAGAAGTCCCGAGGTTACGGGTCCCAATATTCAGTTTTCTAGGACAGAGTAGGACCCTTTGTGTAGTGCCTGGAGCAGAACAGAGGAGTATCCTCTAGATGCAAAGAAGACAATCCCTTTCCAAATTTCCCTTACAACTTGCTGGTTTAAAACCTTTTAACTTTTGAATGAACTAAATTATCACACTCTAATCATGAACTAAAATAAGTGTTTTTGATCTGTTGTAATTCTCCAGACCTGAAAATAGCAAGAGGTAGTTTTGCAAAAAAAATCCATGAGAACTAGGTTTTGGATTGCTCTTTAGCACCCTCTCTTAATTAATTGTGGAATTAAGGATGAAACCCCAACTGAAGTCAATAACGTTGATTTAAAAAAATGCCTTTTTTTCATTAGAAAATGTCCATATTAATTGATAGCTCATCTGGTTTTAATTAATTCGTTTCTATTTATATCCCATTGTTACCTGTACCAGTGTGATTATGCTGGCTAACAAAATCATATCTTCAGAGTATCTACTATTTGATATACAGAAATAACGATTGATTAATTGTTCTGTCCCTACAGTATAAGACATTTTTAGAGCAATTTTACTGTAAAACCAGCAATGTGGCTTTTTAAAAGTATACCATGAACATTAAAGGATTTTCAATCAAAGATCAAAATGACCAGAGAAATGAAAGGTCTTTACTGCCGTTCCAGAGTAACTGATAGATAAGCACAGAGTGGACACCACCACTGAAAAGGCACTGTCTCTGATCATGTTGCTTGGCTGGGGGCTCCAGAAAATGGCTTCTGAAGATTTCCTTAAATTAGGGCAACCTCATGCCCCCAAGATGAGTGGGACTCCCATTAATGGAGGTGGATTGAAGATCCTCTCCAGTTTGTGCACTCAGCGCTTTAGGGGAGTGGAACAAACCTATCAAGAAAAATTACCTAAAGCTAGTATCCATATTGAGAAAGAAAGGACATCTTTAGTATGGCCTTTCCCCCAATTACAGAGCCAGAATAGCCTCCCAAAATAACTTGGAACATTGCATTCAACAATTACATTCCCCCTCTACATCTACTCAATTAAAACTAATCAACCCGTAGCTAACTAATCTCTGGATAAAACTGAGTAACACAGCAATCTGATTTATGTTTACTCGGAAGGGACCATCATGGAATTCAATGGCACTTCCTCTGAAATGTATATACATGAGACTGCAGCCCAATGCTTGTAGCCTTAGGCCATTTCCACACTAAACTGTTATAGTGCTGTTATTCCACTTTCAACATCCTATGGAATCCTGTGCGGAAGTGACCTTAGCCTGATGCTTCAGTCATAGACCACTAGTGCCAAGTTTCTCCTCTTATATGTGGTTACTGTCAGTGGGCCCATTCCAAGGTCTTAGTACTACTGCAGAAAGTCTTAAAGGGCTCAGGACCCCAGGAGATGAAGGACTATTTTCCCTGGAACTGACCTACCATCACCTTGGGAGGATTTGCTTATGGTGCCCTGGCTGTAAGGCTACCTCATACTGATTGCAACACCATGGCTTTGGCACTCCTTTTTGGTAGAGATTCTGTGATGCACCACATTTTTGTCATTCAGTATCAGCTAAAAGCATCTTTATTTTTTACAGGCTTTTGGGTGACAATTATTTTATTTGTTTACTCCTTGTTTGTATTGACAACTGTAATCTGATTTATTAACATATTTGTGAAATGCTTACAACAGGTATAAACTTCCTTTGTGGCTCACATCTTACACAAATCAGGGCTTAGTGCTCCTTTTCTGCAAGTCACCAGTTTCTTAAGATTTTTTTTTTTAATTCACCAATGATTTACAAATAAAAGATCACAAAAACAAGGAGTAAAGTTGTAACTAAATGCCGTATTTGGAAAAACAGATTTATTATTCCTATGAGTCAGGAATGGCCAAAGTGCTACCCTTCAAATGTTGCTGGACTACAACTTCCAGAATTCTTCACTACTGCTACAGAATTCTTAAATGGGGCTGCTGGGGGTTGTAGTCCCACAAAATTTGTCAGGGATGCATGTTGCCCAACCCTGCTTGGAATGGACCACAGCATTTTGATCACACAGCAGCTGACACACTGCCATCAGTGGGGCTTCAAACAAGTCTTCCCTAAACCTATCTAGGTTTCATTAGTGTGATGCAACAGCCAAGAAAGCCAATGCAATTCTTGGCTGCATCAATAGGAGTATGGTGTCTAGATCAAGGGAGGTACTGGTATCACTCTACTCTGCAATAAATCTACTTGCCAAAAGTCAGTTTCCCTGGATTTAAAACTCTCTGAGAAGATTCCTTTTGTTAGGTACAGTAGCAAGAACATTTGTATTAATATATGTAGTGTGCCATGAAGCCACTGTCTTTGTTCATACCTCTGCTAATTAGAATTTTAGATTAGCATTTGTGAAAACAATTAGATTAGAATTTGGGAAAACAATTAAATTCAGCTCTCTCTATTTCCAGTCTTCCTTATTCCAGAACTGACCTGTAAATTTCTTCCTGTATGTCCAGGAAGGGTGAAATGTTCCGCAACTGGTTTATGACTATTGCCGTTTCTAATGTGAGATTTATGTCCATTTACCTTCTTATGTAGAGCCTGTCCTGTTTGTCCAGTGCAGAGTGGAGAGGGGCATTGCTGGCATAGGATGGCATATATCACACTGGACGAACAGCAAGTAAATTGCATTCTGGGCATTCAAGATATTCAGGAGGCTGGGCTGCATAAACTGATAGACATTCCTCTATATCAGAGCTTTCCAAACTTTTCATGTTGGTGACACACTTTGTTAGGCATGCATCATTTCACGACACAGTAATTCAATTTTACTAGCAAATCAGAGGTTAAACTAAACCCTTATAAGAGATATAGACACATACATAAATTGTAATAACAAAATGTATGGGGAGACAACATATCTCATGAAAACCTTTCATATAGTTTTAAAAATATATGATTTATGAATAATAACATACATTTCCAAGATTGTAGGCGACACAGGTATGCACTTCAGATGACACACTAAGGTGTCGCGGCACAACATTTGGAAAGCCCTGCTCTACACAGAGAATGGAAACAGGGTTTGGTGGGAGAAATGAGCACAGCAGAGTTTCTGAAGAAGGCAGCATAAACTGGGCAGAGAAAGAGAAAGAGAAAGCAGGAGCTTTTGTGCATGTGGGAAATCATGTTTTACATTCCGCAAACAGCAACATTGCAGTATTGGTGCACCTTGGGGGACTCCGAATCTTCAGAGGCTGAAGAGTGCACTAAGGAGTCTGACCGATCGCCCAGGGCACACCTTGCCCACATTTGCTCTTTAGGAAGAGGGGAAAGCCAGGAGGACAGCCCATGGAGGCAGCAGGCATACAGATCCCCTGGCCACAATCTTCCACAGTAAGCTGAGAGGCTGTATGGTACTTCTCTTTTAGATTCCAATTATTTTCAAATATGCTCCTCTACATACAAATTATCACAAGCCAATTTTATGCATGTCTGTTTTTCCCTCTTTTTTGGAAGGAGGGTGATACATTTCTCCTCCACCCGTTCCGATTCATAGGTGGCCACCCCAGTCACCAATCCATAGCTTCACACACACACACCCTTAATGCCCCAAGACCCTCTGCCCCGGAAAAGTCAGTGCTGAGGCGCATCTTCCTGAAGCTACAGGACGGTCTTTGGCCTCAAAGGCCCCTCCCTAAACTGCAAACCCCAGGATTTCATAGGATGTTGAAAGTGGAATAGTAGCACTATAACAGTCTAGTGCAGAAATGGCCTTTGTTTTGTTCTGGGGCAAAATCCTAGTCCAGGGCAGATTATCTGGAACGCGCGATCCCTGCCCATTTCCTCATGGCTTCGCTTTGTTTAAAAAAAAAAACACAAAACAACCCCCCCAACCCCCCCCCCAACCACATAAGATAAAGAAGCGGAAGAAGCGGGCATGTGGGCGAGGACGAGAGGCGAGCTCTCGCCTTGTGGTCGTTGCTGTTTGACGGCACCGAACTCTGGCAACTTTCGGGTCGATCTGGTTTCATTTTCGTTTCCCGGAAAGACAGCCATCAGGAGACCACTCTACGTGTGTTCCGGAGCCGAACGAGCAGGGTGCTGTGCTCTGGGCGACTGGGGCAGAAGGTGGCTCTGCACCCCAAGGATCCCAGACGATTCCCCTTCGATCGCAGCCTCCCACCTTTCACCTCCACCTGTAATGCAGGTAAGAGCATTTTGGAGCGCCTGGAAACCGGCCAGGAAGAGCTTTCCGGACGCCTCTCCGTGCTTTTACCGTCCAGCAGCCCTCCTCGTCCGCTCTCCCTTTGGCGCGTCTACACCTGGCGCGACCCCGTCTTCCTTCCTTCCTTCCTTCCTTCCTTCTTAACACGCTTGCTCTCCATACACGTCCTGTCTTCCCATACGTGCAGTTGTGCCGCTTTTGCACCTCGTCCTCCTACCCCACCCCATCCCACTACTTCGACCTCAATTTTCAGTTTTTGTTTGGGATCCCTCCCATTGCCCCAATAAAATACCGGTGGATTTTCCGTGGACAGTGTCAAACCTCCTTAAATGGCTTTTCTAAAGGCTTTTTGGGCATTGTTTCAGAAACACACACTGGAATTCCCCAAAACTCAGTTCACCATGGGGAACAGAGTAAGCAACTGCCAATGTTTTTTTCAAGTAACAGGAATTGCACTGACTTCCAAGTTCGGTTTTGGTTTTTGGTTTTGTTTTTTTGAAATGGCTCATTTGGGGCGGGGGGAGGAAAAGTTGTGTTAAAACGTCCATTTAAGGCTAATGGTTTTAGAGTGTTTTAACGGAATACTTAAAAATAACATTTTTATGTGGAATATGGCATGTGTGAATGTTAATAGAAACTCAAAAGCAGAAGGGAGATGTTTAACATGTATTGTAATATATATATATTCTTGACAGCAGCCTTTATAGCTTGCCCAAAATGGTTCAGCCTTTTTGGCCATTAGCCTGTGGGGTTCCACAGCGGTTAATATTGTCCGCTTTGCTTCTCAGCATCTACATGAAGCTGCTAGGAGGATCATCCAGAGCCTTGGGGTTAGGTGTCATCAGGATGTTGATGATACCCAGCTCTATCTCTCCTTTACAACTGAGACTAAGGAGGCTGTGGTAGCACTGAGTCATTGTCTGGATGCAGTAAAGGACTGGATGCAGGTGAATAGACTGAGGCTTAATCCAGACAGGAAGGAAGTGCTGCTGATCAGTAGGAAAACCAAGCTAGGATTAGAATACCAGCCTGTTCTGGATGGGGTTGCTCTCCCCCTGAAAGATCAGAGTTGTAGTGTGGGGGAGCTCTTGGACCCAGTGCTGCTCCTGGAAAGCCAGGTTGCTGCAGTGGCAAGGAACACCTTTGCCCAGTTGCAGCTGGTGTGCCAGCTGTGCCCTTTCTTGGGGAAGGCAGCTCTGGCCACACTTGTTGATGCTTTAGTTACCTCTGTTGTTGCTGTAGTTATTGTATGCCTTCAAGTCATTTCCAACTTAGGGTGACCCTAGGGCGAACCTGTCTAGAGGTTTTCTGAGGCTGAGAGCGTGTGACACACCTAAGGTCACCCAGTGGTTTTCCATGGCTGAGCAGGAATTGAACCTGAGTCTCCAGGGTTGTAGTCCAATGCTCAGACCACTACACCACACTGGCTTAGACTACTGTAATGCACTTTTCATGGGGCTACCTTTGAAAAGTGTTCAGAAGCTGCAGCTTTTATAAAATACAGCAGCCAGAAAAATGTCATGCATGCGTTTTAGAGACCATGTAACACCAGTCCTGAAAGACTTGCACTGGCTTCCAATTTGCTTCTGAGCTCAATTCAAGCTGCTGGTGTTGATCTACAAAGATCTAAACAACTTAGGGCCAAGATATCTGAAAGACTGTCTCCTCCTTTTATGAGCCTGCCAGCTATTTGAGATCTACAGACAAAGCCTAGTGCCTCATGAAGTTAGGCTGATGGGCTCATGTAACAGGGTTTTCTCTGGAGTCACACTGTCTATGGAACTCCCTACCCAAGGAAGTTGTGCTGGCCCCATCTCTTTTAAGCATCTAGCAGGCAGCCAAAAATGCTTTGTTCCGCATGGCATTCAGTGGCCCTTTTCACACGCGGGCGAAGAAACGGCCGGAAACACGCTGAAACGGAGCTTACCTTAAACCGAGTAAGTCCATTGCCAGTGGAGCAGCGCGTTTTCGCTGCTCCACACTCGTTGGCGTCCTGCGGCGTCCTGCAGCGCCCAAAATGGCGGCTTACGACTGGCGGAGGCTCTCCACCAACCGGAGAACCTCGCCAGCCGGAAATCCTGCCCCCAGCAGATCTGCAGGCACGCCCTTGCACGCGCCTGCAAATCCACACCGGGCGCTGCGACGTGGCTGCACGGGCTGCATGCCCCATGCCTTTTAAAAACCACATAAAAAGTGGGTTTTTTAAAAGCACGTGGCGCCGCCACTTCCGGTCGCCCTAGCGCGGATTGGGGTGTGGAACTACGCAAAAGTAGTCTGCCCCAATCCACTTTACGGTGTAGACGACCTCCGTCAAAGGTTGCTCTACACCATTTTTAAACCCCTGTGTGGAAAGGGTTTGAAACTACTGTTTTAACTGTTTCAAAACTGGATTCTAGGATTGTTTTTAGACTGCTTGTAAGTGTTTTTAAAGAGTATTTTAATGTGGTTTAAAAATCTTTAATCTTTGTATTGTTTTAATTGGTTTTCATTTGCTCATTGTCTCAGGAGTCGTTGTGGGTTGGAGGGTGATACAGAAATACTATAGATAGATAGATAGATAGATAGATAGATAGATAGATAGATAGATAGATAGATCAATAGACAGACTACAGACTATAAGATACACAACTGTATTAATTACAAAGAAGAAAAAATAGTGTTAACCTTGTTTTAATTTGTTTGAGCCAAGCAAACAAACTGAACATGTACAAACTTTAAATGACATTGAAGTGAGAAAATATGTGGTGGACATCTTTCGCTTTCATTTTCTTTGTGGCTTGACTTTCAAAATAAATCTGTTTCTGTGTTGAATTCCCAAAGTTTTAATAAAATCTAATTACAGCGCATGCCTCAGCTAACAAAGTAGATACACTTCTGGAAGTGACTTCTTTAACAGGAAATTTGGTACCAGAAGCAGAAATTATATGGAAAGAATAGGGATAAGTTCCTATACTACAAAAGAACAAAAACAAAAAACAGTTCAGCATGTTTCTGCAAACTTTTTATCCAAACCTAGCAATATGAAATGAAACAACTAGGTCAAGTAAGTGTTCCATAAATAAACAAAAATATCTTGAATCTCAGAGAGACCATTTGAAATCTTTTTCCAAAATACATTGATTGTTTTTCTTTCACCAATCAGGGATTCTGAAGGGAGCTGTTGTTCACCTTGCCTACTGTAATCAGGAACACACAACTACAGTAGGACTGGTGAGAATAAATCCCATTCTCCCCCAGTTCAAGCTTTATTATATTATTTACTGCAGACAAACTACTGCAACCTGGCACCCCAAATCTGTGTTCTTCCAGCCTTTCTTCACCATCCTT
Organism: Ctenosaura bakeri; assembly: GCA_948474755.1. Taxonomy (NCBI): domain Eukaryota; kingdom Metazoa; phylum Chordata; class Lepidosauria; order Squamata; family Iguanidae; genus Ctenosaura; species Ctenosaura bakeri. The sequence continues at coordinate 191,410 of CAOLHI010000877.1, read as the reverse complement.
CCTGTGCTGATGCTTAAAAACTTCCAGCTAGACAGAGAACAAGGAAGAAAAGTAGTGGCAGGGTGGGTATAAAAAGACTTTCTGAAAAAGAACTTCTTTTTTGGAGGTTTTGTTAATGAAGGTGTAGCTATATTTGAGCCTTATTGTACATTATATGCCCTTTATCTGTTGTAAACACCATATGGTTATAAAACAGTAGAATTTAAAAGATCCACACAGTTCAGCTGTCTTTGCACAAGTAAACTATACAAAAATTGACAAAGGCTAGATCTACTCTACGTTTAACAAGTTACTGTGAGCATGATTAAATCTAACTCCAGCCCTCACTTAGGATCATATTTATGTGAAAGTTTTAAATTTAGCTGTACCTATGAAGTTGTAACATATACATTCCTGTTCACTATTCCTCTAAAGCATACTATACCTCCTTAATGTAACTTTTGGGGACTATATATGAGAAATGATGAAATATTACAAAGTTGTACTGAAATCTTTGCCCTGTGGTGTCAGTTCCTCAATCAATCAATCAATTTATTTAGAAAACATTTTAGAATTACCTTTCAGGGCAGAAAGCCCTCCCAAAGTGACTTGCATAAACATATAACACATAATAACATATTATATTTTAAAATAGTAGATAGAAAGATCTCAAAGTTGAGCCAAATGTTCCAGAATAGTAAGTAAACTGCTTAAAAATGCAGTTTAAATCCAGCAATGAATAGCCACTAATAAAACCAGCCCAAGTTGTTATATAGAAGTCAGCCACCTCAACAGCCATGGTTAACTATTATTTCCATTTTGCAAAAGTTGAAATTGAAAGAGATCTACTTGCCTAAAAAATTCCGTAGCATGCCCCTGCAAGGAGGTACAACATCCTGTTCTCAGCAATACTAACTTCTACTTTCTTGGAGGTCAAAAAGCCACTATGCGCTTAAATGTATCCTATTGCTACTAATGTTCATTATTGCATTGTCTGAATATGAATGTTAATATCATTGCTGTTGGCCCCAGATAGTTTTTTTCCCCCCTGTGAACTGAGAATCAGTTGGAAAATTCTGCTAAAAGTAAAGTCTTTCTCCCAACAGATACTTATGGTAACATCTGTGCCATGCTTGAAACTGAAGTACTGGCACAAAGTGAAGCTATACGTTCCATCACACAAAATCATCAACTGTGTTTTTCTAGATTATCATGGTCAAATTGTGGTAGTGATAGTGACTATCTAGATGCTAGACCCAAGGGGACAACAGTGGAGTGAAAAACTCTAGTAGTGTAGTAGCACTGGATTTAACCCTTGAGCAAGCAGTAATGCAAGAAAGAGCTTAAACATACTGTTTAGCCCAACTGATTCACAATGAAAAACTACACTGAAAAACTCCACTGCATTAATTTTAGAAATGTACTTCTGCTACAGCGATGGACTGGCTCAAAAACATCACTGTATTCAGGCTAATAACACAGCTGCTCTGTTGTTAAGTCAGACTACCCATCTTTATTACACTTTCCATTTAAGTTGCTAAAGGTAATCATATTTTGGATAATACCATTTTACCTTCATAACAACTCTAGAATGGTGTTTAAGCTTAGTCCAGGGTCTATGTGCACCTGTCAGTAGAAGCTAGAGAACTGCACCCTACCACTGCCATGCTGCCCATTGTAAGATTTCTTTAAAAAGTATTTACTTTAAAAAATATGCTTTACTTAATGACTTGAGATGGAATTTTCTTGAGCTTAAAACATCCTGAGGAAAACTGGCAAAATTGTTTCCATGCTCCTAGAGTATGAAGAAATATTTTGAGTTTTAAAATGTAAAGGATTTTTTTAAAAATGGGAATAGGCACCTTTGAGGTCTCCAAAATGGCAGCTGCATGTGGCACTTCTCCCCACCCCTAGCTAGAGACTCTGACTGGCCCAGAATCATCCATGGCTGTATGCCTAAGTGGGATTTTGAACCTGGATCTATTCAGCACACTTTCTGTTGCACCATGCTGGGTCTCTAGCTCTATTTCTCTATGGTGTTTCTCTTGTACTTTGAACTTCCTTCTGTCTAGCAGAAAGTGAGGTATCAGTTAAATGGGACACTACTGAATGGCAGAGCATTTCCAACAGGAAATCTATTTATCTGTAATATGTTTCTCCTCTCTTAAGGGTGAAGTAACAACTAGTTCTTCAAGTCCTGTGGCAACAACTGCTTTGCCCCTACAGTCCACTCCTGTGACATCGTTACAGTCTTTCCATGGTGGACAAATCTGCACATTGCCCGGTCGACTCAGTGAGTAAAAGATTCTTGCCTAAAATGATGGACATGAGAACACATATCTTTTAAGGGTATTTCTTGTGAGGGGAGGGGGGAATGCTTAGCAAGCAGAAGTTCCCAGATTTGTTCCGTGGTATCTCCACTGAAAAGTAGCAGGTGATGGAAAACTCGTCTGCCTTAGATCTTAGAGAGAAAGTGCCAGCCAAAGTTGACAATATGATGTAAATTGGTTGTCCTATTTAAGACAGCTTACTGCAATCAACTGAAAAAGAAGAGAAAAACCATTCCTCTTTGAAATGAGATGACAGTTGTCTTTTTTGAAACAAGAAATATGGGCTGCTGTTATCACAACAGACTTCAGTTTCTCTCTGTCATGCTTTTCTGTCTCCCCCTCATGTCATCATCCCTGTCATCGTGGTTGTTGTTAGCAGTCGTGCTGTGGCAATATATTTGATTTCTTAGATTTACAGCTTACACATGTTTAATGTGTTCGTCTGGTTTGTTTCAGGAATCCAGCCCTCTCTGTGGAGCAAGGATGACGTAATTCACTGGTTAAGATGGGCAGAAAAAGAGTACTCACTTAGGGAATCAGATGAAAGCAAGTTTGAAATGAATGGGAAAGCTCTTTGCCTCCTCACCAAAGAAGACTTCAGACTCCGAGCTCCTAATTCAGGTTAGAGCTGCTGCCTCTAATTCCTCACAGAGGAAAAAAGAACCATTTCTAAAACCCTCTTTCTTATAAGGGAGAATTTGAATGCTCAGTTGTAGATCCAACACCAAGAGGGCATATGTGGAATGAACATGTAGAAACTGTGGCACTGGTCAGTTTGCTTCTGTGAGCATATCACTCTTGAAGTTGCATTGAAATGGCACTAATGCCCTGAAGGAAGATGAACTAAATCTCCTCAAGTTGCAACCCCACAGATGCGTGTTTGGGACAGATAAATCCAATTGACCAAAGTGGGACTACATTTTGAGCAAACAGGTATTGTTGTTGTTGTGTGCATTCAAGTCATTTCTGGTGACCCTAAGGTGAACTTACCGTGGGACTTTCTTGGAAAGATTTGTTCAGAGGTTGTTTGCCACTGTCTTCCTCTTAAGGTAAGAGAGTGTCACTTGCTCAAGATAACTGAGTGGCCAAGCAGGGATCTGAACCCTGATCTCCAGAGTCCTAGTTCAACATTCAAACTACCACACCATACTGTATTAAACAGGTACTGGGATTCATAAATAACTTACACAGAATTACCACCTAAAGCTATATGCAGGCATGTTTCAAACTAACAAAGCCTTTTTGACAAAGTTTTTAAAAATTCCCTCAGCCCCTCCATTCCTCTCATCCTCTGTCTAGCTGGAAGGTTTTTTTTTCCTGAGTCTAGGCATGGGGATGATGATGATGATGGTGATAGATGACAGGAGAACACAGTCTTTGAGTGTTAAATATCAGCAGTGTGTCTGCAGAAAACAATGCAATAAAGCTTGAACTGGGGATGGATGGGGTTCTCTTCTTGCCAATCCTGCTGTAGCCATATGGGTCTGCCTACTACAGGCAAGGTAAGCAGCAGCTTCCTCCAGAGTTCTTAACTAAGCAGACATGAAAAGCAAAACAGAGAAAGCAGGGAAGAAGATAAGTCTGCCTTACCAGCTACAGATCTAGGTGTTTTACTAACAAAATGTAAATCTTAAGAAAAATGGAGTCTGGTGAAAGAAGAAGTCAACTCTGTATGCATTTTGGAAGAAGCCTTCAAATGGCCTCTAGGGGGTTCAAAATGTTTTCTTTACTTAATGCAAGGCTTAGCTGACTCTATTGTTTCATCTCCCATGTGCATATTGCTCATTTTGAATGAAGAATTTACTGGAACATATTGAACTGCTGTTCTATCTGTGGTGTAGAAACCTGTCTATATTCTTTCAATGTTAGTTCTGCCACTGGTACCAAATATTCTGTCAAAGAAATAACGCCCAAGAATACATTTAATTCAGTGAGATATACTTATATATCCAACTTCTTATCATAGAATTCTTCTACTGATGATGTGTGAGACCAGCAGGAAGAAATAGTTCAAAATTCATAACTTGTTCCGTAAACTTTGAACCATTTCTTGAACAGATTCTGTTTATTAAAATAGTGTGAGGAAGGCTGCCTTAGGTAGTCCAAAATGACTCTTCTTTCTCCTTTTTAAAATTGTTTTGATGTCCAGTCACTTTGATTTGGCTTTTACCTAGTAATAATAGTGATGGGTCCAGTTTATTTCTTAATGCTAGGCTGATCTTTTTCATCGCTAGATTCCTGTGCATAAGACATACTAATAATAATGGCCAGAATCCTATTGGGCAGTTACAAACACATAACCTACATGTGTAACTCCTATACATTCATGACCCCCCATAGCCCCATGAAAGTGCCCCCAGTCACCACTTAACCAGTAAGCAGCCATTGGGATCAATGGGGGTTCATCTCCTTGTTGATTGAAAAGTAGCTGTTTGATGTTCCCACCCATACCCCAATACAAGTGATCTCTGGCATGAGGGGGATTTTCAATAGGAGTCCTTTTCCTGCCTGTCACACTGGAGATCACTCATGGGAGGGGTTGGAAATGTCAAGAACCCAATTCTTGATCAACAGTGGTATGGAGCCCTTTTGATCCCTGTGGCTGCTTATCAGTAAGTGGGGTTAGGATGAGGTCTGGTCCACTATGTAGCACCATAGTTACAGTGCTACATAGTACGTAATTGTCATAGAGGATTCCAGTGCATGGCACTGGATGGAATGAATTGATCCTTTCAGAACAGTTATACAAATATGGTAAATTTCCAAAGGGCCATTGTAATGTGTGATATCAAAAGTAATTGATTACTCCCAAAGTGTTCTTTAGGGACCATCCCAAATGGCCAAATAGAAGAGTTTGCCTTTTTGAATGGCTATTGAGATGGTTGGAGAAAGTGAAATATTTATGTAATACTAGGAATTCCACACTTAGCCATGGCCAGAGAGAGCTCCACACTCAAAGATGAGATATATCAGTGCTTTCAATTCCCTAGAATTAGATTGTTCTTCTGAATTGTCCTCTGTATAGACACTTCCATATTTTTTGAACCAAAGGTAATAGAGCAGTGTGCCACTTCCCAGTATGGTGTGTTATTGGAAGGAATAAATTATTCTCCATTACCCCTTTGGTTTCCTTTCTGATGTCTCTCAACAGATCAGGAAGTTACAACACCGGAGGCAGGAATTAACCCATTCTGACTGAGCAGAATACATTGTAGGATATAATTAGATTTGTCAGTTTGCCATTTAGTCTGTGTCAGGAAGGTGAAGTTCTGGCTGGCAAAAAATTCCTGAGCCAGAATTCATCACCACTAAGGAGAGTGGCAGGCAAGAATTTCCTTTGAAAGGAAGTAATGTTACAAACTGGCAGCCAGTTTTTCACACAGTGCTTTCATTGTTAGCCAAAGGCTGAAGTTAATATTAATGCTGAGAATATAAAGGAAGTGGGATGGATCTTCTTTCCGTTTCTTTTCCCTCAGGAGATGTTTTGTATGAGTTACTCCAATACATTAAGACCCAGAGAAGAGCCCTTGTTTGTAGCCCCTTCTTTAATCCTCCCTTTCGGGATGCAGAACTTACACAGACCCAAGGCACAGCAGAAGGTGAGTGTGGTGAGGTTGTATCAAGGTGAATTACCTGGAGCTTGAACCCCAAAGACTGTGTTCTTATACATCTTGTGTTCAGCGACACTTAGAGGACACTTCATTACTGTGCACATACTTAGCATATGGTTCCAAGCTGGGTTGCCAGGTCAAGACTGTCCTAGGTTCTGAGGTTTTAACATCTAAGACCTAGGGACAAGGAGTCCTGCAGGCCCTGGTAATGCTTCAAGTGTGAGGTTACAAGGGCAGTTTCTGCTGATAATGTAAAGCATGATACATCAGCCACAGTTGCACAGAACATGCCATTCAAGCAAAAAAGTTCTAAGTCTAAAAAAATTTAAGAAACACACACACACACACATTTCAAGGCAGTGTTGTCACTCAAAGATTCTTCACCCTCACCCTGAGGATTAGAGAAGAGGGGCCAGGTCCTGAGATAGGGGAAGCCTACTTCCATATACAATCTCTGGCATCTCGTCTTGGCCAGTATTATTTAAAAACTATATGCTATAGCATTTATACCTTAATTGTGCTATTTATTAAAATATAAAAACTACATGCTATAGCATTTATACCTTAATTGCCTTATTTATTAAAATATTGTTAACCTATCCTATATCATAAGCTTTGTGTACAAACACAAAGTAATTTAAATATTTTAAACAATTTCAGCAGTGTCAAACAATGTAAAACCATATACAGATTTAAGTCAAGATCTTTAAGACCCTGGAAGTGTTTAAGCTTAGTGCCAAAATGATGTCAACACCAGCACCAAACAGTGCTTTAAGGGAGGTCATTCAGCAAACATTGGGCAACAACAGAGAAGGCCATCTTCCATGTCTCCATAGCCATAGGGCCATTCTTACATTTGGACAGCAGATGGAGGGGAACTGCAGAAGGCAGGACAGGGTTGAGGGCCAGAAGGAAGGACTTCAGAAGCACCTGTCCATGTATATGTTCCCTGCTTAGTCTTAGATATGGCTTCTAAACTGTATGTATCCAGGAGCCTAGTTTTGGTTTTGTTCCAATTTTATTCTTTAGTTTTGTATTTTATGCCATTTTTACTTAAATTGTCTTCACATCTTCCATCCAGAAGACTTATTGGCCCATGCAGGCATAGCTTCAGCAATACTGTGGCATTAGACCCTGCAGGACTATTCACTGGGCAGTGTTCTAGGTTTATAAGTCAAACATGCATGGATTTACACATCTATATCAAGGCATCTCTTTTGCTTCCAGGCATTCACCTGTTCCTCTTCTTTCATTGGCCAATGGCTTTTTAACACAGTTGTAATGTCCTCAGCATCCCAAACTTTTTTTCCATAGTGTTCTCCTCTCCTTAGAGAATCTCTTCACTTAAGCTGACACCTAAGTAGTCACAAGGGATTAAAGCTCAGAAAGGAAATGCTTTAGGAATGGAAGCAAGCCTCTGCTCCTTAAAAGGATGGCTGTCAACCAACCTCCTCCACCACCACTGATCCACTGCCAGAGATTCTCACTGTAAAGAAGCTTTCCAAAAATCAGAGCTTTTAAATGTTACTTTTTTGGATTAAAGCTCAGAATTTCTCAGCTGGCATGGCCACTGGCCATGTTGGCTAAAGGGTTCTGGGAGCTGTGGCTGTCATCCAAAATGTAACATTTTTAAGCTATGCTGAAAACAAGGATAATAGGCAAGGGGTTTTAAGGAAGCTTCATTACCCTGAGGTGCCCACTGTTAACAAATGACTGGAAACTATATTAGTCCACGAGCTGGTGTAATTCATTGCTCTGACAGGAGACAGTGGATTGGGATAGAGGAGACAGGGGAAGAAGGAAAAATGGCATCTCCCATTTTACCAGTGATGTATTTAAGCCTTTCACTCCAAGTCTCTACCTTCAAGCCTCAAGTCAAGTCTCAAGTTCTTGAAGATACTTTCAAGTCTCAAGTCAAGTCTCAAGTCTGGGAGCCAACTTTATACCCCAACCTGTATTCCAGAATTTCTGGGCAGAGTCGAATAAAGTCAGTTTTAACAATTTAGGCAACCTTGGCCTTCCACATTTGTGATTTTGCCATCTGCAGCTTCAGAGATGGGGAATAGGATCCTTCTTTCTCCCACTTACGGAAGCTGAAGGTTTTTGTGCCAATGAGCATAAAAGAGTTTGCAGCTTTGGAAGTGGAGAATAGGAACTTTCTTACTAGGGATGGGACAAATCCAGAATTTTCTGAATCCGGATCCGAATCCCTGGAAGGTTCTGGGAATCCACAAATCTTACGAATCTCAAATCTTTTTTTTTAAGTGTTTAAAAAGCAAGGGAAAAAAGGATAATCCTGGGCAAGACACACTCTCTCAGCCTTAGGAAAAGCCTGGGCAAAGGCAAACCTCCTTCTGAAGAAATATGGCCAGGACAATTGTCATTGTTTTGCCTCAGGATCTCCTCAGATTGAAAATGACATGGCCCTTTTTACGCAGGCAGGAAAATGTGGATTAATCCCACATTTTCCTGCCTGTGTAAACAGGGTCACATACTACAGTACACAGATAATCCAGATCAAAACTGGCTTTTCTTTGCATAGCTCCTTATGGCATCCTGGGGTTTGTAGTTTGATGAATCACCAGCACACTTTGGCAGAGAAGGCTATGACACCTTGTAAAACTCCAAACCCCAGAATTGTGTATGAGAGAGCTTTGCAAGGGAGCTATGCAAAAAGGAATCTTTCAGCTGTCCTTGAAATCTCAAGAAGACTGTACCTTCCAGCCAGTCAGGCCTTTGGTGGGCCCCAAAGGGGCCAATTTTTAAAAACCATTTTTCCTTTTTGCTACATGTGGTTTGTCATGTGGCTCATGAGAAACCATGACAGACATTTCACTTTTCAGCCTAGTCTAGCTATAGGTTTATGACCAGGCACTGGTCTTGTGGAAGGAGGTACACTGGCCTACATGTGGCAATCATTGGTGAGATTGTGTGACCTTGCCCTCTGCCCCACTACTTCTGATAGGCATCAGACCTACTGACCCCAGTATTTATACATGCCACTGATTTTCAGCACAGAAAATAGTGCTGAAGTTAAATATTTGATTTAAATATATTAGAATACAACCCCAGATGTAATTTCTGAAATTGTTAGCAAAGGCCATTATTACTCTACAGCAAAAACTCATGTACTTGCTGTCTCCCCTTGTGTATCCCAGTCTCCCAGGTTTTCAGGCGTCCTGGTCTCCAACAAACTATTTGGTTGGTGGAGTCAAAAGATTTGGTTTGCCTATTTTAGCACAGGGATTCAGATTCACAAATCTTGAACCCTTCCCGAGGATTCGCAGGTTTGGTTTGCCCATCCCTACTTCTTACGCCGACTTACTGAAGCTTCAAAAGCTGTAGAAGGAAGGATCTTTCCTCCTCAAGCCCACTGCCTAACACACTTGGGGTTCTCTGAGAAACATGCCCTATGCTTTGGGGGCATGTCTTGCCTTCTGCTCCTAGGAAACGTTTCAGGGGGCTCCTCCAATATGCAGCAGGGAGAGGCTGCCGAGCAGATCTCAAACCTGCCTCAAGCCCATTGCCTAACTGTTTGCTGTTCTCGTCTGAGAAATGAGCCCACACTTTGGGCTTCAGACAGATTGTCATGTGACCAGTAGGCAAAAAAAAGATGGAAGCATTTTTCAAAGTTGTAAGGTTTTTGGATGAATGAGTTATGTTACTGAACCAAGGGCAGCAAGTCAGTCACTAAAAAATATACAGGTCTCGAGTCGAGTCAAGTCAAGTCAGTGCATTTTTGTTGCCAAGTTGACTCCGAGTCGAGTTACTGAGATGACTTAAGTCTGAATTGATTCCGAATCAGTTGACTCGAGTCTACATCACTGCATTTTGCTGCGGTTGGCATGGATATAGCATCCTGGGTAGGTTTAGGAACTGATAGATCTCCCGAGTTTCTGGGAATAGCACATCAGTAGGATTTTTCTGTTCTGTTTGAGTCTTGGTCTTACCTATTTTAAGTCACTTCATAATATTCTGGTGGCTGATAACCAAGGCTTTGGGAAATTTCTCTCTCTTTTTCAGACTCCAAGCCCCATGATCACTGTTTGTGCTGGCCATATGTGATCCTGGGATGTAGTCCAGAAGAGGAACTTTTCCTAGTTCTGCTGATAATATACAGTCAACCCTCCACATCTGTGATTTTCACTTTTGTGGATTTGATTATTCACAGATTATTTGCTGCCTCCCTATCCCATTTTTAATAAGGACTGCAAGCATCATGAGACTGAGAAACTGCAAACAAGGCTTGTAAGTCCCTATTAAAAATGATTTGGGGCAGCAGTGGAGATGGCAGTAAGCCCTACCAGCCAACCCTTTCCACCTTGTGAAGGAACACTGATGCCTCAAAGGAATCCATGGTGGGTTGAATATGGTGATCATACTTTTTTGTGTGTTAAATATGGTTTGGGAGGGCCTAGAGTTATTCATGGTTTTTTCCACTTTCACGGGGGTCCTGTGCCCCAAACCATAGTAAATGTGGAGGGATATCTGCACTGAAAAATGGCCTGGTCTCCTCAAGAGACATCGAGTGCAAGTTAGAAATGATCTTAGCTGATGGCTGTGCTCTCTTTACAGAATGTGTGACTGTGACTACTGCACATCCAAACCACAAAGAGCAATCCAGGCCACCCTCAAAGACATTCTACAGTCCGGGGGCAATCTCTTTTTCTCACCACAACACAGGGATCTGTTACAGGGCACATGTTTGTTCTTTTCCTACAACATCACCAGCTCCAGTTAGTGGTAAAATTGCAGGTAAGTACGCTTTCTCAAAGATTATTAGCTCTGTTGTAATTTTGCTACCTAAGATGACTTAAGTTGTATCTAGGCTATATTAGACTACTGTAATGTGCTCTACATGAAGATGACTTCCCAACTCAAACTAGTGTGAAATGCAGCAGCAAGAATATTGACTGAAGTACCATATAGACAATAAGTAACACTGGCCTTAATGGAGCCGCACTGGTTGCCAATTTGCTTCTGGTCTGAATTCAAGGTTCTGGTGATCACATTCAAAACCCTAAATGGCTTGGGATCTGTATACACCTGCTTGAGAACTGAGATCTCCATATCTCATCAGTGGGAGTAAACATCACATTGGGGACATGGAAGAGAGCCTTCTTTACCCTGGCAGCCTGTTTATAGGATGCCCACATATTGGAGATCTGAGTGATGCCAGTGTTGGTTTCTTTTATACAACCAGTTAAAAAATATTTATGTAGTTGGTTTGAATTGTTTTAGCCTTTTCGGTTGTTTTAACTTGGTGGTCTGCTTAATGTGCTTTTATCCTACCTAAATTATCTTGTTTCTATCTAGAATTGTTTGAAATTGTTCATATTGTTTTAATTTTATTGATATATGATAGAAAGCAGGATAGAAACCTTTAAACAAACAAACAATTACAGTATTTCTAAGTGCTCATTTCACTTCAGCAGAGCACAGAAGATTAGAAACACACATACACATGAGTCCTTAGTACCAATGAAGACTGCATCTATAGTTTCCAGCTAATGGAAAGAGAGGTTTTCCTGCTCCATCTTTTCAAAGTAAACTAGTTTGGGAGGAGTAATTTTCAAGGAGCTTTTGTATGGGAGGGCTAATGGTAAAAGGAAGGCTTCAGTGCCTTTTCTTCGTGGCTGTTTTTCCTCCAATAATGTTTGTTCTACTCCTTAGTAATACCTCAGCAGAGACTGATTTGGAAACCTGTTTTGCTGAGGTATCATGTGGTTCCTCCTCCTTAAGTCTCTTTTAGTCACTACTTGCAGTGACAGCTGGTAAGTCAAGGGTAGGAATCATGCAGCCAATGGAGACAGTGCTGTCACCACTGATTTTTAATTTAAGTACACACTATGTTATTGTTTAACACATATGGTTACCAGTGTGGCAGGCTTCTCTGCTCTCCCCCTTTCTCTCTGTTTTGCCATTCACAAATGTCTGGAAGGACTTCTGAGGACAGCTGCTGTTTACCTTGCCTGTTATAGGTAGGCACACAGAGCTATTGCAGCATTGGCCACAGTCTTACTCTTGTCCAGCTCAAGCTTTGTTACTGCAACCTGACACCAAGAGTCCATGTTTCTCCAGTAATCCTTCACCATATTCTCAATGCCAATGTCGTTTTTTAAAAAAACAAAAACAGAAACCTTCTAACTAGATAGAGGAGAAGCAAGGAAGGGGGAGGGGTTCTGTGGAGCATAGAAAGGCTTTGGTAAAAAGAGATTCATTGTCAGAGGCTCTATTAATGGAAGCATGCCTGTACTAGCAGCAGGCAACCTGTGGTTCTCTTGGTTTTGCAGTGTAGCTTCCACTGTCCATTATTGTTGCTAAGCTGGATAGGGTAGATGAGAGCTGGCATGATGGAGTGGTTTGAGTGGCAGACTAGGGCCATTTCCACACGAGCCTGTTATAGCGCGATGATTCCACTTTCAACCTCCTATAGAATCCTGGGGTTTGCAGTTTCAGGAAACTGCAAACCCCAGGATTCCATAGGAGTTGAAAGTGGAATCATCGTGCTATAATAGGCTTATGCAGAAATGGCCTAGGACTCTGGGAGACAAGGGTTCAAATCCTTACTCAGCCATGGAATTTCATTAGGTGTCCTTGAGCAAGTCAGCCTCAAAGGCAATGACAAACTGCCTCTGAACAAATCATGCAAGCAAACCCTGTGATTGGTTTGCCTTAGGGTTACCATAAATTGGAAATAACTTAAAGGTACCCAACAACAACAACAAAATCTTTTCCTGGAACTGCCTGAGAACATCACAACCAACTTGGGGAGGGGGATTTGGTGGAAAAAAGGAGAATTGCTATACATAGAAGCATCTATTCTGCTCCTTTCTATGTATTGGAGGGGAGGACTGGTGTTTTTTTCCAGAACTGAAACTGCACTTCAGATCACTTGTGGTTTTGGGGAGAAGCTGCAGCCTGCAGTGGATCCTTTGAACTTGACCCCTCTGGCTGTCACTGCATCCTCATTTCCTCTTGAGAGTGATAGAGAAGAATGGAGCTAACTTACATAAGCACAACCGTGTAACTGTTTCAACATCTTATCTCATACTACTGACTCTTAGATTGCAGGTTACTCTGGGATTATGTCTACCAGCTTCTCTGTGACAGCCGATATGAATCGTTTATCAAATGGGAAGACAAAGAATCCAAGATCTTTCGAGTCATTGATCCCAATGGACTTGCCAGGCTTTGGGGGAATCACAAGGTATCTAAGAAGTTTATTATATGAGATCATATAGTAAGGATGAGCAACCTGTGATCCTCTTGGTGGTTTCACACTGCAGCTTCACACTAAGCTGGATAGGACTCATAGGAGCTGCAGTCAACCACCATCTGGAAGGCCACATGTTTCCCCATCACTACTATATACATTCAGATATTTACAGCTTTCAAAAAGAGTGGTTGTTTAGATCTCTCCTAATCAAGGTGAAATCAGCAGCTGAGTGCTGTACAGAAGAGAAGTTCAGTGGGACCTTGGTTTTTGGTTTTTTTTTTAATTCAGTCAGTACAGTAGCTTATGAATAGCATTTGCAGAATCATCTTCAGGTTGCACAATACAAAATAATGTTTCTGAATGGTGGATCTTAGGGTTCTCCAACCATCACAGCCTACTCTGGCTGATTTGAAGATTTTGCAGCTGAACTTCATGGTGCTTTCTAGCTCATCCAATCCAAATTATTCAAACTATATTCAAGGAAAAAGGAAATTAAGCATTAGGCTTAACATTATTGTCTTTTGAATTTTCAGAACCGTAGAAACATGACATATGAGAAAATGTCAAGAGCTCTGAGACATTACTATAAACTCAACATCATTAAAAAGGAACCTGGACAGAAACTCTTATTCAGGTATGGAAAATACATTTGGGTGAATTCATCAGGGGGGTGGGGGGGAGTTGCTGGAGGACAGCATGGCAGCAAAGTCAGATGTAGGTGTTGCATGTTTTGATGGAAATCTGTGGCCTCGCAGCAAAAGTTTTGCTTCATAGTGGCTAAGGACAGTAGGCAATCCTTGGACTAGCCCCACTTGCAGCAGAGAGAAGCTATATAGGCAGTGTGATATTACCCAGTGGAGAGCCCTACATCTGCTCCAAGACACAAGAAAAACAAGATGTGAGACTTCAGGAAATCTGTAAAGTTGGAGGACCTTTCTTGAGGAATGGTCTTAGTGTACAAAAGATGGGCAAGAAGCTTGATGTCAGAGACAAAAGGTCACAAAGGGGCTTTAGAAGGTCTGAACCAGCACTTTCTTCCCTAAATGTGAGCCCTTTAGTGAGTATGTGATTCAGGCTGAGCCTGTGTTCTGAACTACATGTAGTGTTAGTATTCAAACAAATGTGCTAAATCTGGCTGCTTTTTCTTTGGAGAGAAAGCTGCTGCTAGGCCTTGTTCTGTATTAGTTTTTAGTTTTCCACAAAATATCACTTACAACCTGATTGCTTTTTGTCCCCCAAAGTACTTTCTAATGCAGAGAGCAACCAGACTGGGGCATGATTTCCATCAAAAATCTGGTACATCGACCATCCCACTGTTAGAGTGGGGGCACATTCCAGATTTGGTTCCCATCACTGATTTTTTTTTTTTTTACAGAATAGAATGGTCAGACTAAGTGTACTTCTTTTTGAGCACTTTCATGTGTAGTTTCACCCTGGCTAGTGGGATTAAAAGTACGGCCTATGAGCCAAATGAGAATATGAACAAGCCCAATGAGCATAACAATTCTCCTTACAAGAGGTCATGGGTCCCAAAGGATTGAAGTCATCAGGGTAAGGGAGACCAGAACAAATGCCACCTTCTTAAATAATGCTGGACTTCCTTTTACTGATCCAAGAGTTCCACAGCACAATTCTTTGTCAATTCTGAGAGTTCAAACTATGGAATCTCAACTTTATCATCCATAACACCATCAGCAAGGCACCTTAATTTTCCATAAGGCAGAGCTGAGAGTGAATTTTTATTTTTAAATTCCAGATTCCTGAAAACTCCTGGAGAAATAAAACATGACAAAACCACTAAGTTTGAACAGTTGGACAATGAAGATCAGGAAGGGGAAGACTGGAAAGAAGACGGGCTGGAAATCTCACCATAAATGTTTGCCATGCAAAGGTTTAAAACAACTGGACAATGGAAATGAATGTCTCAGCAGTTTGCTTGTGCTGTGCTTTTCTCTAGCTCAAATGGGTGAAAATAACTACTACATCTCTACTGTGATTGTACCTGACCATCCCTTTAATTACTGTCAAATTATAAGAACTCTGCAAATACATACAGAGGGCTGCATTGAAAAAAAAATCCTGTGGATCAGCTGCTCATCACTGATTTCATTTCTGTGGCATTTCTTAACCATTTTTTTCATACCTCAGCCTTTATTTACACTTTTGCATATACACTTCAGAGATTTCAGAAAAAATTATTTCAGGAATTCAGCAATAAAAAATTCAGCACACATCTGCAAAGTAACCAACTTATTAGGGGCCCCATGTAATAGACTGAGGCAGCAGACTGGCTGATACAAAAGCCACGAGGAGAGACCTGCTCACCCAAGAGGCAGCTTACTCAAAAGCTGTGTGTGGAGTTAATTAGCTGTTGAGGGCAGTTTGTGTTAAAAGGATTGGGTAGTGGAGTGGTTTGAATGCTGGACTATGAACCTGGAGACCAAGGTTCAGTTCTCTGCTCGGCCATGGAAACCAACTGGGTGACTTTGGACGCATCACACACACTCAACCCCCAGAAAACTCCTTGATAGATTTGCATTAGGGTTCCCATAAGTTGGAAATTACTTGAGGGCACACAACAAACAAAAGAAATAGTTGTCTCCCTAGAAGGAAGTGTAGCCTGAAACTTGCAAGCCCAGCTCTCAAAGGTATTCACTTCAGCCGGACTGGAGTCTGGAAATGTATTAAGACTGTTCAAAGCTGGTAACAAGAATTAAGTTGGCTTCTTAGCCACATTGATTAAGATAAAAACAATCTGAGCCTTTTGCTTGGAATTTTGTTTTCTTAAGCGCTTTTGCTTTGTTTTATAAAGTCACCTTTGTTGATCAGTACAAAATATTGCACAGGAAAATTGGGTGGTTTTCATTTCAAGATGACTGTGACCTGGCTCCAGTTGCATGTAGTCCATTTCACACGGCACAATTAAGAGTCCCTAATGAGATGCACTAAAGGCTGCATCCAAAGATGTGCCAGGGTAGTTGAGTGGGGCTCAGATAAGCACTGAAATGTGGATTTGAATGCTCACCCATAATTGTTTTTGCATGCACATGGGAAGTTGCTTCTGCAGACATGCTGAGACATGGATGCAATGGAAAGCCCATGTAGAGGACTGGAGGCACTTGGGTGTAAGGAGAGGATCCTGAGCCAAGACCAATGCGAGCTTTCTCTGACAAGAAGAGCCTCATTGATCTCACTGGATTCATGAGGAAAATTGTAAGCTGATTAGTCACATTGGGACTCCATGTTTAGGGGAAATAATGTGCTGCGGGAGCTCAAGACAGAAGTGCTGATTCCATCTCTGATTCTCCCAAATTCTGTATAAATCTGTCTGAAATTTACAATCATCAGTGGAGGCTTTGTTGCTTCTGCTGCTGCAAATCCCACCATTCCCAAGAGACTAGGTTGGTGATTACATAAGAGGGCTGTCTCTGTAGCAGCATCTCAGCTTGCTCCTAAAAGAAATCATACTCAGTTCATTTCTGCTGAGCATTTGGCAAGCAGCCAAAAATACATTGTTTTATGAAGGAGTGGCAGGGTGAGGGGAGACGCATCTTAAGGAAGGCAAAGATCTTGGCTAGTTTGCTCCCATGCAACTTGGAAATAGATTCAACCATAATAAAAGGGATCTTGCTATGGAGTTTGGAGAAAATGAGTTTTATCTAGAGTTGTGTAAAGATGATGACCATGTAATTTTAAAAATATATAAATATCTTTTGAAATTAGAGACAGATGTGCCTATACATGATAAAAGCAGACACAAAATTTTGGGTACCATATACGTTTGGAGGAATGGGGAAAAACGTGATCTAAAGATAGAAAATTTACTTTGTATACTAAAGGAAAACATGCATAAGATGATGGCTGGATGTTTGTTTACCCCAAACAAGCTGCCAAAAATGTCTAAGAATGTTTCAAACCATTGTTGGGGATGTCAACACAAACTGAGCTCCTTTTTTCACATGTGAAGGACTGGTAAAAAGGCACAAAGCTGTTAGTCTAAGATTTATAAGTTAATGCAAAAAAATTTAAAGGTAGGTTTTGTAGTGCCTCCAGAAATGCTTTTGTTGGACATTATGGACAATGATCTGGACTGCAGACATGGATGCCTTGTTACGTGATAACAGTGCAAGCATGTTGTTTGTACAAACCGGAAATGGACTAAAAAACTGTCAACAGAGTATTGGATGGCCAAATTAACATGGATTTTAAAGGATAAACCAACTGAAGATGTGCGCGCACACATTTTGAAAAGGGTGAAAAACCATTTTGGACTTCTTGAGTAATAAACTATGTAATAATTTGTGGATATGATTATTAGTGGATTGTTTAGGTGGATCTGTAACGACAGAGTAATTATTTTGTTTCTTCCTATTTTCTCTTTCTTATTACAGTTTGGTAGAGGGGGTCAGAATCTTTTTTGTGATTTAGTATGTTACTGATTAGTTAGTTATTCAATTGGTATTAGTGTTTTACTGAGATAGTGTTTAGTGTTTTTTTTTATGTTTTAGCATGAGGTTTTACTTGTTTATGTCTATCTTTAAAATGTTAGTTGCAATTTGTTATTTTGTGTAAAAAATTATTTTATATAAATCTGTGTGTGTGCATGTGTTTACACAAAATAACAAACTCCAACTAACCAACAACCTATCTGTCTGTCTGTCTGTCTGTCTATCTATCGGTATAGAGCAGTGGTTCTCAACCGGGGTCGGGACCCCTTTGGGGGTCGAATGACCATTTCACAGGGCTTGCCGCTTCTCAATCTTGCCCCCCTTTTAAAAGAAGGTGGCCTCACAGCCAATGGGAGCAGTGCTTCTGAGACCCCTGCACTGGGAGGAGGGGAGAGGAGGCATGCTGGGCGTTTCCCCGTCTTTCCTTGCCTGGTGGGAAAGCACTGGAGGAGCCTGAGGTGGAGCCGGAGGTGCGGAGAGCAGGAGGAGAGAGCTGGAGCCTGAATGTTAAGGCTGAGGTGAAGACACCAAGAGGAGAGAGCTGGAGCCGGAGCATTAAGGCGGAGGTGAGGAGAGGAGACCTGCAAACCCCAGGATTCCATAGGATGGTGAAAGTGGAATAATAGTGCTATAACAGTCTAGTGCAGAAATAGCCAGGATGACTCTCTCCTCTCGCTTTTGTTGTGCGTGGACCCTTGGCGCTTGCCACACGCACGTGTTGTGTTCTTCGCCCTGACTGTCTTGCATTCCTCGCTTTTTGTATGTTCAGCGTCCGCACTCCCTTTAAGGGAGGGAGGAAGGGACGGAGTGAAACAAAACACGTCTGCTTATGCCGCCACCATCTTTCCCCTCTCCCTGTCCTTTCCTCCCTGTGCCTCGTGTAAAATGTGGACTGTTTCGGCATTGCCTTTGGGAGTTATTGGCTTTTTGAACTGTGGAAACCCAACATTCAGAACTAGAACTACTGTCTTAATTCTGGCATTGATGGACGCTCTCTGTGCTTAAAAAAAGGGGGGAGGGTTACCAGTTTTTAGGCATTAGAAGTCTATCCAGAGCAGTGATTTAGGGCAGTGTTTCCAATCTATTTGATGTTGGAAATAACTAACTAACTAACTAATTAATTATTAATTAATTAATAATAAATAAATAAATAAATAAATAATAAATAAATAAATAACGAAAATGATTTTATGGTTGGGGGTTACCACAACATGAGGAACTGTATTAAGGGGTCGCGGCATTAGGAAGGTTGAGAACCACTGGTATAGAGACAGATAGACAGGTAGATAAAAGGAGCACCTGGAAAGGAGCATAAGCTTCCATGGGCTACAGCCCAGTTCTTCAGATCTTTGCAGTCCCTGAAAAGCTGATGCTGAGCCATCTTAGATGTGCCAAAAGAGGCCTCCCCCGCTTCTCTCTTCGAAACAAACGAAACAGACCAAGGTGGTTATGTTTTTGGAAATTGATTTTATTATTTTTTATAGCCTTTGGTCTTCAAAACTGGATTATAGATTTGTTTTAATTGGTTTTTGAAGAATGTTGGATTTAAAAGTGTTTTTAATCTTTTTTTTTTATCACACTGGGAGTCCAGTGGACAGAAAAAGTGACAAAGATAACCAAGTGATCAATCAATACGTTCTATAAGAAGCTTCCTTTGCTCTGCACAGGGATGGGAATGTGTGACCCTCTTTGAGTTGTTAAGAGTCCAGCTGCCATCAGCCCTAGCCTATATAGTAAATAGTGAGGGATAATGGGAACTGTATAAATTACTTGGTGGTTTCTCTCTGGAGGGCCATATATTTCCTATTTGGTTTTATTGCACTAATGGCAGCCCAGCTGGGCTACTATAACATAGCCTAGGTGAGAATGACTTTCAGGATGGTTTAGGAAATTCCACTGGTGCAGAATGCAGCCACCCATGGCTTGGTGAGGGCAGGATGGTTGGATCATATGCCATCTATACTGCACCAGGCAATACTGTACCAAGCCCCAAAGTGCTGTTTTTAACCTTTAAAGCCTTAAATGATTGGGGCCTATGAAGGATCTTTCTTAATCTGAACCAGTCCAGCCACATTTTAAAGACAGGGTTGTGTGCCCCTGAGTAAAGTTAGGTAGGTAAGAGCATAAGAAAAGCCATTTTTGCAGTGGCTCTCAAACGGATTGCCATTTGTTATCTGCTGAGCTCCACTCCATCATTGTAAGCTTCCATAGTGCTTTTAGGTTTTACAGTGGTTTTGGCTGGATTTTTTTTTATTGCTAGTGTCTGCTAGTTTTATTATGTTCAGCTGCATTGCTGTTACATAGGATTTTATTCTACGGTTTATGCTTGGGATAGCTTTTGCCCTTAGCTGTACTTCCCTTTAATCTATGCTATAAACTGCCTTGGTTTCCATACTGGGGGAAAGATGGGATATAAATTAAACAAACAAACAAAAAAGGCTGTATTTAAGAGTCTTAAAAATGGAATTTTAAAGTTCAATTAACATGTGGATGTGGTGGGGTGGGCAAGCCATAGATGTAATTAAGTTTAAAAGAGAGAGCAGAGTTCAACATATTTGAGAAATGCTGCAGTAAGGAATAAATGCTACTTACATTCTAAGGGATTTGCAACTCAATGCATGTACCCACCACACACCAAGCAGGGATGAAGAACATGTAGTCTTCGAGATAATGTTGGACTGCAACAGCCATTAGCCTTTGCAGCATAATCAGTTGTGAGGGATGACAGAATTGCAACCCAACAACAACTGCAGGACCATTCATTCCCCACACCTGGAATCAAGCATGTACTTCAGTGCTTTGCTAAAGCAGGAAGAAGCAAATTTCACTGCACAGGTAGGCTGGGGAGAGGATTATCCTTTGTTTTTGATAATAAAGGACACTATAAAATAAAGTGATCAAGAAACATGACTCAAGGAATATGTAGTATTGTTGTTTAATATATTTTTAAATGCCTTATATTCTCCTAGAAGGATTTATTATATGGATTTGTTGATAAATGACATCACACCCTCTTTGACATGTGGCAACCCTATGAATCAGAGAGCTCCATGAACTCCTCAGTTGAACAGCTGGCATTGAAACCAATGCCAAGTTAGTTATGACTAATGTAATTTTACTTTTAATGGGTCTGTTCTTAATGTCATTCACTCTGCATACAAACTTGTTTGCTTGTGCTAAATAATTAAAATTACTTCTTATTGTTGTTGTGCAATAAAAAGCATTGAAAGCTGCTATGGAATGAAAAGGTCCTGGACTACCTGACGATTCTTGAACTAAGTACTGCTGTTTAGTGTTTAGTTATTGTGGAGACTGGCTGAATAGAATAGAATCTTTATTACGGTCATAGACCAGCACAGAAGAGAAAGAAATATACTGGATCAGACCAAAGGCCTGTGTTACACAATAATTCTGTTCCAGATGGTCAGGCTGATGCCCATGGGAAGACCCTAAACACATTAGCACTGGTTCCTATGATCCCTAACAGTTGTTGTTGTTGTATACTTCCACATTGCTTGCAACTTATGACAACACTATCATGGGGTTTTCTGGGGCTGAGAGTGTGATGCACCCACAGTCACCCAGTGGGTTCCCATGGCCGAGGAGCAAACTGAACTCTGCTCTCCAGGGTCGTAGTCCAACACTCAAACCACTACACTACTCTGGCAGAGACATACTGCCTCCGGTGGTGTAAAGTGTCTTGAAGGCACCAGGTCCCATCTTATCTTGGAAGTTAATCAGGAGCAGCCCTGGTTTGTACTTGGATGGAAGACTGCCAAGGAACACCAGGTGCTGTAGGCTAAAGAATACAATGGCAAACGACTGTGACTATTCCTTGCTTAGGAAAACCCTATGACATTCATGGAGTTGCCATAAGTCAACAGGTGACTTGAAGTCACACATGTGCCCTCCACATACAGTGCCTACAATACTGGAGGTAATGTTAAGTCATTATGACTAACAGCCACCGATAACCCTACCCTCTATAAATTCATCTAATCTTTTTTTAAAGCTGTCCTGGTTAGCAGCCATCAGTACATCCTTTAGTAGCAAATTTCAGTTTATGGGCTATCTGTATAGAATCTCCCACCATCCAACTTTTAGTTATCACAAAAGGGTGAGAAAAGTATTGCCTATTCACTTCCTACAAATCATGCATCCATGTATATAATGTCATATCCCCCCTTACTTTTTTTCTAATTTAAGAAGTTCTTAAACAACTTAAACTTTAGCTATTGATATCCCATTTTTCAAGGTAACAAAGTGACTTACTCTATAGGTAAGTTAGTATAATTAGAACACTAAAAAAAATTAGCAGCAACATTCCTACTAGTTGAACTTTTAATTCCTACTAGTAGTATTTAAAGGCAGCCTCACATTCAGTGTGTCACAGTAGTCCAAACAAGAAGAAACTAATGGAGGTAGTATTACAGCTGTATCCTTTTCTCTTGAACTGGTATTATTTTTCTTGTTAACTGGGAAAGTTTTATTTTTGTTGATTCCCCATTGTCCCAGCCACAGCTAAGAGAATACTTTTTTTAAAAAAATGGGCAAGTCCTATAAAAGAACACCACAACATTTGTCTGGCACTAAGCTGCACTGACGTTTTAACACTTGGATTCCAGATCCAATTTTTTAAACTCTGAAATTCAAAAATGTCTTTTATATTTTTTTCTTCTTCCAATCCATGTTTTATGATGGTTTGCGAGATGACAAACCACATAAACAAGATCATACTGCAATATTCTATAAAAATGGATATACATCCATATATCACAGTTCAGTTGTGACACCTTTTAGCCATTAAGAACATGATTAACTACAAGCTCATTTAGCAGGTTCTTAGAAGCATTATATGTGATATATAAAACAAGTATGAACTACTCTTAATCAATACTAGGCTTTGATATATGTTTTAAAAGCACAGAGAAGGAAATACTAACTCAACTTTTCTCCTACTAGAAGAATTGCAAGTGGTGATTCAGAAAAGTTTGCCAAGACTGGAGCAGAGCTGGCAACAGCAAGATTTTGGGGAGGTTTTGTCATTCATGGGGTAATCTCAAGTCTATGTTGGCTTGATTGTATATAGGAACAACAGGGACTGAATTTTGTGTTACCATACCATGTGAAAAGTCATGCAATATAGCTTTTTGAACCACACTACATCAGGCTAACAGAAGGAGAGGTTCATGTCCAAACTTTACACCACAAAACCGTCTTGCTCATAGAAAACTAGAAATCATTTATCTAGTATACGGTTTATGTGCAGACTTTTTTTAAAAAATAGGGATCAAAGTGATACCTGTTACCCACCTGGAACCTGAAGTGGTCCCTCCAGGAAGAGCTTCACCATACAATCAGCAGGCCATGCAATTCTGCTGGAATCCATTGGGTAAGTGATAAGCCAGGGACTATCATCACATTAGCAAAGCATGCCTAAAATCTTGGTATACAGAGAGATTGCTATTTCAATTTGTGTATGTTGTATAATGGAGCTATACAGAATCCACAGTTTAGATTTGACCACTTCAGAGTTAAGCTCCCAGCAAGTGTGATAAGAAATTGTCCAATAGTAAACACCACAGCAGCTTTGGATAGGTAAGAGGCTACCTCACTTTCTTAAAATGTTTTGGAGTTCTTCATATAATGCTCTTCCAGAGTATTCTCCGCCACCAAAAAACTGAAAAAGACCCAGAATATGCACATTTTCCATGAAAGCACTGCTGAATTCTGTACTGCTTTGGGGAGGGACAACTGCTTACAGTTTACATTTAGAATTTCTTTTTAAAGAGAAATCATCTTTGAAATCACTTTAGACATGCAATTGTTATTCTGCGTAACACATCAGCTATGCAAGCAAGGAAGCTCTCGTGCTTATAAAACAGCAGCACTACAAGCCTAACAAAGTAAACATATGTCAAAGATACATCACCTGGCAAGAATGGAGTGTTACTCACAAACAGAACTATGTTGCTTGTTTAGAATAAGATTGAAGGCCACTCAGTTTGATACATAGAGATGAGCATGCATCAGTCTTGACTATGAAACTATAAAGGGATGACAAGAGCTTTATTTAATACAAAGAAAAGTTGCCCTCCCCCAATTACTACTGTTTTGAAAGAGTTGCCCTTGACCTTTAAGGGCTTTATTGCCCCTTTCTTTCCTGTTAAATGTCTTGAGTATCCAAATAGAGCATAAGTATGTTTAGACTAAATGTCAACATCTATTTTACAAACATTTTATTGGCTGGATTGTGTACACAGTACTTACAGTTGTATCTATTAAAGACAAAATACACCTCAAAATGCAGCATAAAAAATTATAAACTTTTGAACTATGTACAAACTTTTCCTTACAGTTTCACAAATATCAATGCCCCCAGCCCAAGAAATTTTACATGCAAAATATTTCAAAAAAGTTTAGTATCACTTGGGAGTTTGCTACTCCACCCATTAAGTACCAAACTGCTTTAAGTGGGCTCAATGTTCTAGTGCTTTTCAGGTCAATAGAAGGATCTGTATCTTTCTCAAACTTACTGCAAGTCTATCCTCAATTGTCTGAATATTTATTTCTAGTAAAGAACTTGCATTTGGTGTAACTGTTACTTTAATTTTTATCCAAGAATTTATCATTTTGTGACATGTTGCAGTTTGAAACTCCCAATATTAACAAATATTTAAAGTAAGTTTGACCTACACACATGAAGCCTAAGCCATTGGTATAATAGATCCTATTCGGTCATTTTACACCATTACAGAAAAACCTAACTACAGGAATTCCCTAGAGTCCAAAACTTATAGGTGTCTGCATCATCTACATATAGGTATCACAGAAAACAATTTAATTTTTAATGTGGGGAAAAATTGTGACAACTAGGTCTTTAAGTTGTAAATGACTTTTTATGATTTTATACACACAAAGAATTAGAGAACCTTGATTCCCTTAATATCCCTGTTTGCAGTTATAAAACTAACAGCTGAAAAGGGGAATTATGGAAGCACATCTTAAATCCAGACTATGCAGTATTTCCCCCTCACCATGCACATCACTATCTCAGAATGTACCAATGCTTTAAATATTTACAGCAATCCTGAAAAACAATAACCCTCCCTCAAAAGCATTCACTGTTCTATCACTAATACAGTCACTTAAACCTTAAGCTGGATATTTATTGTAAAATAAAGTGAGGGGAAATGTTGTAAAATATTCAGGTAGTCAGATGAAGAATGCCACAATGGTAATCAAAGGCACCTAGAATGTTGAAAATGCTAGAGTGAATTGAAAGGCTAGCAGAGATACTGGGGGGAAAAACCCTTAGAAACAAAACCTTTATGGAATTTTTAAAATTACATGTGTAGTTAATGCAAAATTAAACAATAATTTATTTGCTTCCAGCTTAAGTTAGGGTACTGGCACTCCAGACGATCATAAATGGTTTAAAACTCTTCTCCACAGATTTTCATAATGCTGTTTTCATCCAACTTATTCCATTGGGTTTCCTGCTGAGTATCAGTGGTTGTCTAAACTTTTCACTAACACCAATCATTTCCTCTCTCTAGAACTATTGTCCATTTTAAGTAATGAGAAACGAATCTTGTGAAGGCGATCTTCTCCAAGCCTTTGCAAGATCATGTGAAGAATTAGGTCTTTTTTTTACTGGATAGTGCTATTGCCAAACAGTGATTTCTCTTTTGAACTTACAAGATGCCTCTTAAAAACTAAACTGTCAATATCCAGGCAGTACCTCTGTCTTGCTACTGCTTTAATCATCTTCAAGAGTTGGGTCTGATCCAATACCCTTTCCCTCTCAATCCTGCTAAATGATGTGGACTTAAACATAAGCCTATAAGTAACAACAGAACACAGTGGCAGCTGGATTGCACTGCATGACTAAATAAGTAGTGCAAAAGTGAAAAAGGCAGCAAGGTGAGGCTTGCCAGAATAAATGTCAGATTTAACTTTTTGAATTATCATGTGAGACTGCAAAAAAGAAAGAGCAAGCCTTGTTCTGCCCCTACTCTTAGTGATTAATCATCCAGTAGCAAAACCATACAGGGCAGACACAAGTGGGAGGGGACAAAGTGTCTTTTGCATCAGAAAATGACAGCTACAGAACTGTTAAGTGCCCCATTTACAAATATAATTAAATATCAAAGCTGAAAAGACGATCCACATTAATCCTCAGGTACACAGCTGTCTGAGCTACAGCTGGCTGTAATGATGTGCTGTTTGGTTTGGAAATATTATACGGGTGTTACATCTTGACTAATTCTCACAACACTATTCCTAATCCTCCAACCCTGAAGAAGACAACTGTGCCAAGGACAGGACCATTTTGCCTATCTGTAAATAATCACAGCCTGCATTCACTAGCTTGTGGGAAAAGCAAGCCAGTGAGTTCTATGACAAGAGCCACCATTTCAGCTACTGCATGCATTACAAGCTCCAACACTGGCCTATTCTCCCTACCAATGACTGCTCCCTAGGCCTAATATTATACAATCTCCCAGCTGTCCTTTGGAACATATGTGCATTACTTCAGGTCTTGCTTTTCCCCCAGTCCTTTTGAGAAAAGAGATTTCATTTGGTTCAGGCAGGTATCTGGTGACAAGAACTGGGTCAAGTTGTTCTTGAAACATGTTCAGTGTTTTGTCAAAGAGTATTATCTGAGCAGATGCTTCTGCAGTGGGAAGCTGTGCTGTCAGCAGATATGAAGTCTGAGGCTGGAGAGTTCAGCAGAGACCAAAAGGGCTACATTAAGAAAACAAAACAATGCCAGCTCTGGCTGCTCCAAGCATTAGCAATTCCTCTGGAGCTGAAGAACCATGGCTTCTAAATGATGTAGCTAGCCCTATTTAATGCCAGTTATTGCTGAGACAGTGGCAGTTTCAAGCTTGGCCACTGTTACATCAAAGATGTTAAAGGTGTGCTGAAGCAGACTTTTCCGCTGATCTGACCTGGGTGGGTGGAGAACAAATGTTCACAGCTGTTTCCATTGGCTGAGACCACTGCAGTTAAAAACCTAAAATGAACCACTCACTGAGTGTAGTATTTGTTCTGAAAAAGAACAGGCTGAGCAGATGGCAAATTTTCCCATTTGGAAGTCTGTCTGACAGGTAGGATAGGGAAGAGCTGCAGAGACAAAAGGTATCTGTCCAGATGTTTCACTGTTTAGCTGGCTGTTAAGATACTCTGATCATCTGTGTCATTGCTTCTTCATTTGCCTGGGTGGGATCCTGTATGGGGCAAGGGGAAGGTTTTGTTATCCACACATTCTTAGTTATATAGTAACTAAACACAAACAGGAGTTAGTCTCACCCAACTGTTTAATGCAAGAGGACAGGTAGGCAAGACATGGCTCTCAACTTACTCTTCTGGAGCCAAGGATCTGCCAGCCATATTCCCCTCATACTCAGCTATGAACCAGCTTGTAGGGAATAGAATGCCATTTCCCTACCACTAATAGTGGCACACTAACAGTCATTTGGACCTAGACTGCTGGACAGGTGGGCAAGGTATTACCTTTCACGCCAGTGATCTCATGCCTGGATACTCCTGCTCCTCCTAGGTCAGCAAACAGTTGTTTGGTATTCAGGAAAGAGCACAAGCTCTCCCTGATAAGGTGAGGCAAGTGTTCCCCTTTTCCATCCCATCAGAAAAGCCCTTGAAATTGAGGAGAGCAACAACTACATTGAGAGCTGGGTGCAGCCAAAGGGCTCCCTCACCTGGTCACACAGGAAAAGGATATTTCAACAGTCCCTTCCACGCATGCAATGACACAGGTGGGTGAGAAAAGGTGCTTGCACTCAGTGGCTGCACACATATGCAGTCAACAAATCAGTGCTCTTGAGATCAAAAGGCTGCCTATCCTTCTGCTGTAACAACTGTGAATGAAAATGTACCCCTCAAAGAGACACATAATAAGCATCTTGAGTTCCTGTTTAGAATGTGCCACCCATACTATGTTCCTGCTTACTATATGAAGCAGCAAAAATCTGCATCTTTTTCAGTATTTCAGTAAATGTGGGAGAGAGCATTTTTCACAATGATATAGTCCACCAATGGCCAACTGGCAAAAAGAAATAGTGTCCTAGTCCAAGGAAGTTGCTCTTTTGTTTTGCTGTTCTCAATTGCTTATTTAGTATTCTCTGCCTTTATGTGAACAACCATGTCACACACAGAGGTGAGCCTCACCGCATTTCATTTGCTCTACCATCTGCACTCTCCTGATTCCCTTCATTCTGACTGGCCAAGAGGAGAGGAGCTTCTTTCCTTATATTCCAGCACGCAGGGTGGCACCTTCCAGTGGACAGTAATCATTTGCCACTGTACTTTGAAATGAATTGGAAGTGTTTAGCTGAAGACAAAATGAAACTATGGTGTAAAGCTGGTGGGACTGCCTCTCACAAAAAGAGGAAACTCTGTATTCACCTCAGTAGGAAATACAACATAGATAAATGTGAAGTTTTCTGTGTCTGTAGGAACTCTCTATAAAGAATTAGGATAACCTGCGGTATTACTCTTTCATCAAGCACTGTATGAAAAGCATTGTCAAGAAAGATGGAAAACCTGCGCGGCTTATTTTAAAGACCAATCCCTTTAGGGCTCCTTCACGCAGCACTAAACTATGCAATGGACTGGAACCCTAAGGAAAACAATTTCTAACTTGTAATGTCATGATTGTTGCTACACTAAGTACTGGAATAACACCTTACACTTTAATAATTAAAATAATAATAATAATAATTTATTTATATCCTGCCTCTCCCCATGGATCGAGGCAGTACTACAACAATACATTAAATACATTAAAAGCATTAAAACATAACCAATCCTCCCCACCCACCAACCCATCTAAAACCAAACCCCTAAAACACATTAACTACAATCAACTAACTATTAAAAAACAGGAGGACAATTGGTGGGAGGCGGTGGAGTACTAGTCTGGGAAGGCCTGTCAGAAGAGAACAGTCTTGACTGCTTTTTTAAAGCAGTCAAGACTGGTAATATGCCGGGTCTCCTCCGGCAGGGCATTCCATAACTTGGGAGCAATAGAAGAGAAGGTCCTCTGGGAAACCGCAGCCAACCTAGTTCTGACTGGCTGCAGTAAATTCCTCCCAGAGGACCTTAGCCATTAGAGAAACCAAATATGATCAGCTTATCAACTTTGCAATTCTGGTTTAATGCTATCCGTACTAACTGGAAATCATACAACTTTGCTGATCACAGATTTACCTATATAATAATTCAGCTGGTGCCACAATCTTTACTGATGTTGAGGATTGTCCAGGAAAACAAGGAGAGTGGAGTGTGTATGCTAATTCATGGCAAGGTAGCACACACCAACACTGTAATCTTAGCAAAGTGAGAGAAGAAATACAGGGTTTCTGAGTTTCTAGCTGGTATGCAGTGACAAACTGAGAGCACATGCATGGAAACACTACCTAAAACACAGAACCAAAATAAAAAGCAACCTTTTACTGACCTGCATATCCTTTTCTTTTGGTGAAAAGAAACGTCCACCTTCTCCCCGCTTCCTTGCCATGGCATGCCTGTGCCGAGACTCATGCAGATATTTCTGTAGACAATACCGTTAAATTGTAAGGATAAAAGGAATTCAGTAATGTTAGCACATATACACCTCCCTTTATGGGGACCAAAAAGTGAAGCAAACACTTTTAGAGAACCAAAAAATTCAGGTTACCCACACTGCTTGTAAAGTGGCATACTAAGTTCTCTCAGTCAGTGATCCCCAATAAGATTACTGAGTTCTGTTTTAAGACCACCCCAATCATCAGTGATTTCACAATGATACTCTCTCTGTATGTGACTCCAGACAGATTACTGCTAAAAGAAATTCAGTCCTCAATAGAAAGAAGTTTCCCTATCCATGCTTCAATCCTTCTAGCTGCTTATTTCAATTAGCTTTAGTGACTGTCAAGAGTAACATTTGACTACTTCTTAAGCACAATTAGTCAAATCTCAGAAAAGTATCCTAAATCAGCTCTTTCTTAGTGCTGTACTAAAGTGCATTAACACTTACTTACCATTTATGGAAATGACCCCGACCCCCAATACTTGTTCCTGTTACATTGGGGAGTCAGTTATTTTGGAATCAACAAAGATCCTCTTCTGTCATTTCTAGTCAAACTTGTTACCAGTTGAATTACATGACACCAGATTTCAGGGATTTCATCACTTTTCTTTCTACAAAATCTAATCAGTCCCTACTTCTTCTAGCAAGTGCCAGCTAAGACTTTTCTGATCAGTTGTCTATTTCTACAGCTAATTAAGGCCCAGATCTAACTATACAGCACTTTGAAAGAAGGCTCTCTTTGCCTGAGTGAACTACTTTGCAATTTGACTGCAGTATGCTTTTGAGTCCAGTATTATACTTCATGTTTCTCATAACTAACTGGAAGAAATGAATGAGAAGAGTCCTGCTTTAAGAGGAATACAAAACAGCTGCAATGGCACATCACAAAGGTCCACCAAATTTGCCTCTTGTGAATGTTAGATTATAATCTCACCCTCCTCTCTTTAGGAATTTTCCCTTCTGCTTCCAGCTTGGCTCTGGCTTGCCTCCTCTTCAGAATCCGGTGGTACTGCTTAGCATTCACATACAACGGCTCTTCTTCAAGCATTTCTGCTCCAGGTAAAGGTATCCTCTGAATAGCTGGCACTGATCCAGCACCTGGGACCATCTGCATCAAACCAAGGAAGCACTCTGATTAAATTAAGGCATCACTCACTAGAAACAACATACAACAACTGTAAATAAAATAGAGTTACATTCCCAGAAATTAGAACTCAAAAAAATTCTTTGGAGAAACAGTTTGAGCTGAGTATTTCTTCAAGTCCTGTAATAAGACTGGGCACGAAAGCAAGATAGTTCAAGCATTTACTAAATCAATTCAATGAAACTGGAAATATACACTGCAACAAATCAAGTACCAAGTATAACAACCTAAAAACATTATGAGCAAAACAAAAGGTTCTCAAACAAAACAAGGAAATATTTCTTCTACTGATTAAACCCAGCAGGGGAAGGGATATTAGAAAAATGCAATACATACCATGACCATCCCACCAGAATTAACCACATTTCCAGCAACAGGCAACGTCACGGTCACTGTCCCTTGTCCACTGCTGGTTGTGTTGGTGTTGGCGCCTGTTTGAACTATTTGTGCTCCAGCCAAACTGGCTGCTGGGATGGTGATCATGCCTGTAACAGGGACTGTAACTTTAAGAAATGAAAACAAAACAAAAAACATACACAAAAGATGAAGGGAACATCATTAGTCCCACTTCAGATTCTTCCATTCTGCTCTGAAACATACTTGCAGATTTATTTACTGTTTCAGGAGATTGTTGCAGAGATAATGAGCAAATTAATCCACAATTATGTTAACTTTGAATATCAACTGCTCAGGAGCAAAACCAACAGGACAATATTCTTTTTAATAGTTGCCTCAGGATGAATTCTTTGCTACTAAGAATTTGGTTCTGGCATGCATTACTGCACACAATACAATCCCAAAACCAGATTCAATTGTTTAGTCAAATAAATTAAAACCAAGCCACATATAATTTAATTTAATCAAATAAACTAAAACACAGGATCATCCACACCCCATCTTGCATCTTCTTTCATTTCTTCACTACATCCTAAAATGCTACATCCTGACATTCTCAGCATTTATAACCTTTCAGCCTTCCTTTTGAAAAGGATTTTTGACCCTTTATTACTCTGTCTATAAAACTGAACACAGACAGGCAGTGCCTGGGAAGGGGAAAAGGCCAGGCAGCATCTCCCAGTAGTCAGTTATGAGTTTTACAATACTAAGTTAAACAGAATTTTTTGAAAAAATTAAAGTAATTTAAAAGGTGTGTAACTCTTCAACAAGACTGAATCTGACCTTCTCTCTGCCAAGTTTGGCTACACACAATTATGTAACAGCATCCATGTTTTTAAAATTTGTCCTTCCAGTGCAGCCCATTCTCTAATCTTCACCCCACAAAATTCAGCAACTATTTGTATTTTCTAAAGATGCCAACATAGACTGGGAAAACATGTCTTTACAAATATGAATTTATCACACTGCAATTTTATTTTCCTACTAAAACCTTAGAACACTTGACTTTCATGAAAACAAGTATTAAGATATTACAGGAAAGGGACACTTTTGAGTTTCAGATCAGAAATCATACAAGAGACACAACAGAACAACACCATATACTCATTCATCATGATACAAAGTCATCTCTCACCATAAAAATAACCTGAATACCCCACCCATCAATACAGTATCACAGTAGCAAGAACAAAACAGGATACTATTCACTGGTAAATTTAACGCATCACTTTTCTGCATAAAACCAAAAGCACAATTAATTACCAAGTTGTCCTGTCTATGGAAATGTTTATTTTAGAAAATGCCACAGGAGCTGGTGGCAAGGAGGATCCATACCTTGTTGGAGAATTGTTCCATCAGCATTCACTGGTTGATAGACAATCGTCTGGCCCTCTGCTGTCTGGGCTACCTGCTGTCCCTGAACTGCAATTTGTGGCTGGGTCTACAAGTACAAATGTGCCATTAGATAAACACTACACAAGATAAAACTGTAATACTTTGTGGCTCCTTAATTTCCAAAGGGTGGACAAGTCTGATTTCAGAGATGTTTTTGGGCACTGCATTGTAGTGGTAGGAAGAGCCAAAGTCAAAAAGAGGGACTCTTGTTCTTGCTGCAAATAAAGATACTTGAGATTTTTAATCTTTTACAATGGAGGGGGGAAAAAACTGTACAAAAGCTGGGAATCCACCCCATGATGGTGCTATAGGGAAGGGGTCATAGCCGCCTGCAGAATTTAGAGAACCAGGACAGGAATTCCAGGGCTTGAGGTTCCTGGTCTCTCAGTGACCCTGCATATCTCTTCCCTTTGTCAATAGGCTTACCTGTGTCTGCCCAGCAGTAACTGCAGTCTGTGGCTGCTGAATGATGATCTGCTGTGTTTGGCCCTGCTGTCCCTGAACCTGCACAGCCTGCCCACCCTGAATCTGAATCTGACCAGGCTGGACCAACTGGATCTGTGGAAGAATAAATTGGAGAGGAGCACAGTGAGATCAAATACATCTAAATAAAATCTTGGCATTGTCTATATATTCTCAGATAACCCCAAATCAGAATAAAACTGCTGTTAATTCCCTTTTAAAACAGAGACAGAAGATATTATCTCTAATAATTGGGAAATTCAGCCAATGCCCAAGAGAACCTTGACCATGCTACTATATATCCCATCAACTAACCCACTGTTTGCAACAGGAGTGTTATAGAGCAGGACTGGAATAATATATTAAAACCTCTGACTTCATTTTAGGTATATCAAACAGAACTTTTTCACTCCCAGTTCTAAGCAAGCATGCATTCAATGCACAAAACATCACAACTCTTGGAAAGGGACAGAGAGACAAAAAGAGAGAGGAAGGACTACTGTAGCATGTTGTCTAGGAGCAGATGTCCCTTTCCTTATAAAGAGCTGAAAAGGCAGAGCAACTTGATTAGCTCACTACAGTGTGGGGCAGAACCAATTAAAAAAAATCACAGTTGAGCCAAAGATAAGTTTCTTTTACTTCCTTTCTTTCAGGAGTAGTCAATTGCTACTTTTTGCAAAACCTACAAGTCATGAAATCTGGGCATACTGACCTGCTGAAGTCCTTGTGATCCTGAAACTGGGACCTGCATAATGGTCTGACCTTGACTTCCAGGGACTGCCTGTACCATAATGGGCTGACCAGCTGATGTAATCAGCTGGCCTCCACTCACTTGTACCATCAGTGGCTGACCCTGTACCTAAAGGATAGGAAGAAAAAGAACAATGAAGCAAATGTCCAATATGTCACCTAAACTAGGAATTACAGTTTACTCATTCAGACACTGTACAAAAAGGCCACAGTGTAGCCATAACAATACTGTTTCATGCATCACTGCAGGCTCAAACTTTCAGCATTGACTTCAAAATTTTTGCTTCTCAGAATTGTTCATCCGTACTTCTGCATTACAGTCTAACAAAAAATGTCAGGTTTGAGGAAGAAATAACTTATCACCAATGTCTATACTGATAGTAAGCAAATAAATATAAACAAAGCCCCATAAAGAACTCACAATGTTCCTATTCAGTTTTTCTATTTTCTTAACTTATCAAATTATATCAAAGCCTGTGGCACTTCAAAAATTTAACAGATGTATTACACAAGCTTTTATAGGCCAGAGCTTGTTTCATTATTTTCAGTAGCACCTCCACATTCCATGTAATACATACTTGTGTCCTCAACCACAGAAAAGAAAGGGAGAGATTTACAAAACACAGCAGAAGAAATAATTTTAACATCTCCTCCTGCCTTTGAGAAGGAAAGGACAGCAAGGGAAGAAGGCTTCTGGTATCTTTGTATCAACTAGAAACAGTGCGTAAAGTGAAGAAGAAACATCACAATCCTACTGTCAGACTTTGGGCCTTTCCATACTACACTATTATAGTGCTATTATTCCACTTTTAACATCGTGTGGAATTCTGGGGTTTTTAGTTTACTGAGGCCAAAGAGCTCTCTGGCTGAGAATTCTAAATGCTCCTCCCTAAACTGCAAACCACAAGATTCCATAGGATGTTGAAAGTGGAATAATACAACTATAACAGTGTAGTGCAGAAAGGCCCTTTGTCTCTCTGATCTCTCAACTGATCAGTCCTAGTGGAAGAAAGGTTTGGGAGACAGTGTCCCAAGGTAGTAAGAAGAAACTTCTTGCTTTGATACTCTCAGTTAAAGCAGAACAACAGAGTAGCAGGAACATCAAACACTATCTTCAACCTCTTCTCCAAGTGCATCTTTCAACTAGGGAACTCAAGCTATGAGGAAGAAGAAAGGAGGACACTATTTAAACTGATGAGGCAAATAATATGCTTTGAGTCTTCATTTACATAGTTGACAGCAACACGTAACAGATGAGAGTCAACGTTAAGTACTCTTTAAAGAGGTGGCACAGGGAAATAAGCTGTAGTCTCTTACACACAGCTTTACCTAAGGTGCACAAGGGCAGTTGGAGATTCCCAGATATACAGTTCTAACCCCCCTCCCACTTCTGGTTGGCTGTTGGGGTATGCCCAGGCTTCATTTGGCTGTCCTTGCACACCAAGGAAAGAAGTCCAGAGGTTCTGTTAGCAGTTCTGTTTAATCATGGCCTTACATAACAATCAAGACTTCTAGCACTGGTAGTTCACACAGACCCTATAAATCATGAGACCTGAATACAACCAACACAATACCTAATTTGTGTTGAGTGTTTTAACAAATGATCATACTTTTCTCTTTTCAACTGACAAAACAAATCAGGAAACCACAAAGATATACTTCCAAATTGATTCTGACAGGAGATGTACCAACCATGCAGGCACTTGTCAGGATATTGCCCATTTAGCAGTATGAGGCACCTAGAAATGCTATTATGGGAGACAGGCCCCTGAGTTTCCTGGTCCACTGATCTAATTTAAGTCCCCACACACTTATGAATGTGGAATTCCAGACTAATTCATGTGGTATTGGAATTCACTTAGGAAATTAATTGGCAATCAGAACACAAGAAAGACAGGTTAAGATGCATTTGGCAAAATATATATATGTTGGAGAAATCAATCATTTTTTTCCAACGTGCTTAGGTAGGACAGAAGAGATGAAATGCACAATGAAAAATCCAAGCTAAATCAGTTCCATGCAAGCAAGCTATTTTAATCACTCTACAACTTAGAAGTTTAACTCAAACAACTTAGCAAACAAAAGATCAAGCCAAACCAGAAAAAAGCCACTGTAAAGCTTTTTGTGATATGAAGTGAGGAAAGTTAACAATGTACTTCATAACACTCATCTAGAAAAAAACAAGGCAACAAAGTAAAAATGCTTTTGATCGTCCAAGCACATCTCATCCAATGAAATGATCTTTGCAACGACATTATCATTTCACAAAAACACAAATTGGGGTTTGAAATATCTTCTCTCAATAGATTTCATTTTTCAAAAAATTCTCAGAGTATTTTTTCGTACAAGTCATTTTTCGCAAAGAGAAGCTACAACTAAAAGTTGCAAGTCTACAGTTCTCCCCACCCACCTACCAATTTTTTATCTTCATATTTACAACAGGAAAGGTTTGCTAGAACTAGGTCTGCCACATGCAGTTTTAACTGGAAAATTAGCTCTTAACTGTTTCGTTAATTTTACTGTTATCCATCTACAGTTAGCAAAAGCCACAGCTGTTACAAAGCATTAAAATTGCCACTATTTTTCTCTTCCTATTTCAAGCCCCAGTGCAAACACAGCATCAGATGTGAGATGATGGGAAGGGTAGTGATTCATGCAGTGCTCACACAAATACAACAGATAGATCACCACTACCTGGAGGGTCTGGACTTGCTGGCCTGAGGCAGATGCCACCTGAGCCTCAGTCTGCAACTGGACAGCAGTGACACCGCCCTGCTGCTGGGAACAGGAACAGGAAGAACTTGAAACTTTGTAGGAGGAAAGGAAGAGCTCAAGACAAGAAACATCTTTAGCACTGGGATGATGATGGGCTCTAGAAGGGGGGGAAATTTGGCCTGCTCTTAATATGATGATCTCTCCAATATAAAAAATAAGATGGTAGGGGGCTCTGAATTCTAAAGAACGAATTTGAGTATCCTGTAAATGCATGATACTTAAAACAATATAGTCTCTACCTTGTGATTTTAAGACTTTGCTCAGAACACCTATAATCCTACCTACATTAATCTGGGATGCCAACTCATATACCGCTGCATTATATTCCAAGCTTTGGCTTGGATCTAAGAATGCCTTTATACTGCTAATAAGTAAGGCATGATTAGTATTGTATTTCAACTGAACAAAAGGCCAAAGACGCGCACACGCATGCACACACACACAATTATATCTAAGCATTTCATAAAATGAGGCTAATGCCACTTAGTCCGCATAAATCAGCTAAACATTCATTTCAGCATAAATGCTTTTTAGGATTCCCCCATCCACAGGGCTCACAACCTTACAACAGGCACATCAGCTTTGATAATGCTGAAGAAAGCTAGAATCACTTTGTAAGAGTGGATAAAACAATTCAGAAAAATACAAATATGAAAAGCATGTCTTCCAGTAATGATTGAGATTGTGATTGTTATGACCTATAAAGATCCTTATGGTCTAGTTCTAGTCTATCTGAAGGGCCATATCCTCCTATGTGAGCCTGCCAGAGATCTAATGTCTCTGGGGTGAGGATCTTCTCTTGGTCCCATCACTTCAGCAGCTACATCTACTAGAAACTTGGGACAGGGTTTTCTCAGTGACTGATCCCTCCTTAGGGAGGCTAGCCTGGTTCTCTCCTTGCTGGTCTTGCAGGAGGTGATTACAATAACTTTTAAAAGGATCCAGTATTATTTTTTACCCTGTGTGGGGTTTTTTTTTGGGGGGGGGAGTAGGGGATTTGTTTTACATGGTTTTAATTCTACACATAACTTAATTGCATTTCAGCAACAACTTTTTGGTCTGTTCCTACTGATGTCTTTGTATGTGATTTTATCCGTAATTATTTTAATTTATGTAAGTTACCTTAAACTTTCCTTTCGGGAGAAATATCAGGATATAAATGGAAATAATTATAATTACTTAAGGTGTCTAAAAGAAATATGGATTTTTTTTGAAAATTCATAAACAGAAAGAAGATTATGTTGATCATTCAACCCTCAATATTCTTATTGGACTTAACAAAGGTTAAGAATCAAAGGCATGAACCCATAATCTCAAGTAATTTTCCACACCTGTTGCTGAATTTGTCCAGCCTGCACAACTATCTGTTCTGTAGAGCTATTGCTGTTTGCTGTGTACTGTTCCATGATTTTCTAAAATGAATTTTCTCTCCAATCCTCAAGTGGAAATCTAAAAAGAAAAGAAAAGAAATATTAGGTCCACAAATGACCAAGATCAGAATTATTTTATTGCATCTGAAAAAGATTAAAAAATCTTATTAGGTTTCTTAACAAGAACAACCTTTCCTGTCAAAACTGCATTCTTGAAGAAATTTTTAACACAACAACAACTAGACTTCTGACAATCTTGTGCTCCAACAGTACAAATAACAACAACATAGGTTTTTTTTTTTGGTTTTTTTTACATGATGCTGGCTTACATCAGCCTGGAGACTGCACAGATACTAAGACTCAGGCATAAAAATGTTGTCTATGCAGATTGTTTAAAGTTCTATTAAAACATTTTGTCTGCTCTCCGCGGTACAAAAACACTGCTTCCCCAGCCTTAACCCAACTCTTCTCTTCCAGAGCCACAGATGCCAAGGAAAGAGTCTAAGATCTGCTCGTTTCCCTGTTCAACGCCAACAACACACATGGTACAGAGTGCAGCACATGCGAGCCTCCTCCTATTCAGTAAGCTGGGCATCAACTGTTCTTGCCTGCCGGTCTCTACAGGAGCCTGACCGCTCTCGCTCTGGCCCTCCTCCTCCTGACTCCTCCCAGGCATCCCGGATCCCGGATCTGAGAACCCGTCCCGGACCACGATCGCGCGGGAAGCCCCCAGTCCTGCCTTTCAGTTCAGTGACGGTGGGCTCCAAGCCGCACTCGCAACAAAGCCACCACCGAGCATCTGATTCGCAGCCCACGGGCTTCCTGCGAACCAAGCGCTCAGAGAGCCATTTGCGGAGAGAGCGGCGAGCGCCTCCCCCCGCACCCCCCACCGGGGGCCAGGGAGCGCGCCCGCCGATCTGACTTGCTATCTCGCGATGCCTGCCCTGCCGTCCCGAGTTTGCACGAGTTTTGGGGCTCCCGCGAGATTTCAAATCCCGGACTTTAAAGGAGACAGATAAAATCTCGCGAAAGGCTCCCCCTTTGCGAGATTCGAGCCGCTGTAAATAGAGGCCATTTCCGCACTACAGTGTTAAAGTGCTGCTATTCCACTATCAACCTCCTATGGAATTCTGGGGTTTGTGGTTTAGGGAAGGGCACTTCCAATTCTCAGCCAAGGAGCTCTTTGGTCTCAGTAAACTACAAACCCCAGAATTCCACAGGGCATCGAAAGTGGAATAGCAACACTTTAACACTGTAGTGCGGAAAAGAGGCCACAAGCGTTCAAGAGTAGCCTGAAGGCGGTTGAGTAGTTAAGCCTTTTTAGACGTTGTGTGTTAGTACTCCAGATTTACTAACAGGAAACACAGGGTTCATACTGGGTGGTTACGCACATGCACTGGAAGACAAACCAGTTCAACAGGCGATTTTATATTTAGGCAGACTACATAGTGATTTAGTTCTTATTTTATATTCTTTATACTACATGAATACTTAGTAGGGGAGCGGATCGCTCAGTTTCTCCTGAAGCCTCCTCTGATTCTCAGAAAGGAAACTAAGCAGTGTTCCTCAACTACAAGCAACACCATGCTCTCAAAAGTTTGGTTCCAATAAAAAAAATCTCAATCCATAACAAAAACGTTGAAATAGGCACAGAAACAGCACCTTGACAGTACGAGACAGCAAAAAACTAGAAGGGCTAACAAAAGGTAGAAGCCCCCAAGGAAAGCCTGAAATACTTGGCAGGCATCTACCTGTGTCACTATTCCTCTCTTCTTCACCTCTGAGTGAGCCCAGTGTCAAATCACTCAATCAACACAATTACAGTGTCATTTGTCCACTTTAACTGCCACAGCTCAATCCTATGGAATTCTGCCTTTGTAGTTTGGGGAGGTATTAAATGCCCCTCCTCTAAACCACGAATTCCAGGATTCTGTAGCAACAGAATCCATAGGGAACCATGGCAGTAATAATAGCGCTATAATTCTGTAGTGTGAATGGGTCCCTGATTGTATTAGTATTTGCCCCAAAAATCTGCCTTGCCAAAACACTTCCCACTATGCCCATGAGATAGGTCCCTGTTACTGCCAAAAATAGTTTTAGCATGAACTCTGACATACTTCAAAGTGAAGTATCTGGGATGCTCCTTGTCACTTGGTCCAAAGGCTAGTCTTTGAAATTAAAATGGTAGCTAGAGCCTCCTTAGTATTTTGTTTTCAGGCAGTCTGAGTAAACTGCATGGAAGGATGGAAAATATGCAGATGGGACACAGAGTAAGCGGGGAACGGCTGGAGGGGAAAGCAGCAGACTTCAGCAAAGAGAAAAAGGCATGCACCTCATACCAAAAGGTAAAAATCACATTAAGGAAAATTGCCTAACAACCTCTTGAATTCATTAAGTTTTCTTTGGGATCTCCATCACCACTCTGAAATCACAAATAGTAGCTATTTGAACCATAAAAATCAATGTATCATTCTTTTCTGCACAAGAAGTTACATCTTTTATAATGCTTGCAATGGATGCCACCAAACTATTACCAAATCATATTACACTCCTACTTCTGTTCATGTTTTGTGACTTGTGGGTAATTATTTTGACATGTTGGAAGTATGAGGAATCCTTTTATATGCCATGCTGGTACTAGATCTTGGATTTTACAGTGCTGCCTATAGGCCCCAACAAATAAGTTTACGATGGTTATTTGGAGGAACCAAGTAAAAATAATCCAAATTCAAGAGGAGCCTAATATTTAGCAAAATACTCTGGGAAAGATTAGTAGGTCTTACTTCTAAGTAAGTGCCACAAACTTCCCTTCTATCTGAGACATGTCCACACATGAACAACTTTGGAAGCAAGAGCCGTTTGAGCAAACCCCTTTGGGGCAGGTTTAAACTGGTAAAACGGCAAATTTAGGCTGCAAAATTATAATCACAAATGTTTTAGGATACTTTAAAAAATAAACGTAAATCACTCCACTTTACAGTGTTACATGTCTGCACCTTTGGCATGAAGAATTTATCTCCTAATATTTCTTGAATAGCAAATGAAGACACTGACTGTGCAAAGCAACATGTATTTCAATGGAAAAAAAAGGGTACCTAGAACAGAAAAAATGATATGGGTGCATATATACAGCTGTTTTGACTTATTTTTCTGTAACTAGAAAAATTTATTGCTGCTGAACTCAATGCACTTATACTCTATACTTAACTTTCACAAAGATCAGTGGGTCTTACTTCTCAGTAAGTGTCACAAAAATACCCATCCTAGGCAAAAACAGAAATCTGTGCTGAAAATCTAATGCTATACAAAAAAGAAAACTGGCTTTTGATAAATTACAGTTACTGCCATCTGATTAATTATACTTCATGACAGCACAAAGTAGAAATGAAACCAAACTTATAAGTTAATTAGATCCATCAAAGTGCTTTCCTAATTTGGGTATAAACAACTCTACCAAATTTTAACTCTGGAATAAATTACTTATAATTCAGTCTAGCTTCCAGACTGTAAACGAGCAGATAAAATATGGGTTAACTTTTTCTTTTCTTATAGCAGCAGTTTCAATGTTCACAATGCAAGTTTAGGGATATTTACATTATTAAAATTGTTCAGAAGTTTGAGAAAAGATTTGCATTTTCAAAATTTTTCTCAGGAAATGCATTATGATGCCCCAGGAAAACTTTTTAGGGCCCTTATAGTGCAGCTCTAGATCTTATCGAAGATTTTATAGAGGAACAGCAGTGTTCCCCAAACCTCAGATCGTATCTCACAAAGAACCAAAAGCTCTTCTGCCACCACTGAATTAGT
Organism: Ctenosaura bakeri; assembly: GCA_948474755.1. Taxonomy (NCBI): domain Eukaryota; kingdom Metazoa; phylum Chordata; class Lepidosauria; order Squamata; family Iguanidae; genus Ctenosaura; species Ctenosaura bakeri. The sequence goes on along the minus strand of CAOLHI010000877.1, from coordinate 150,128 downwards.
TCATTATAATTACACAATTTCCCATTACTTAACTCACGATTATTATTTTTTAGTTTTTAAGATGCCATAAGACTCTTCATTATTCTACATTACAGCTTGACTGTGGGTGTAATTCCATAGTACCTGAAACAGCATTCCAAAGGTCACAGTTCTCCCACCACCACCAAAGAAACTTGCACTGCCTTTGCTCATCTGATGTTGGAGTTCTATGCCAGTAAAGCCAGACGGGAAGCATTCAAGAGCAGGAGTGAAAGTATGGTGGCCACTTATATATACTTCAATAAAAAGGACACGAAATAGCACATGCTAATTTGTATTCACAGTGTAAAATGGGAAATAGTTTTAATAATTTACACAGAATTTGATTTAATAATCTAACATTTTAATCTTATAATTTAAACATCTAATGAGATGGCATCCAGGAGACCATTATGTTTGCTGAGTCTGCTGTCTAGGTGTTAACTGTAAGTACTTTCAAGGTACCTGTCTCCCTCTTTACAGATCTTTTATCTTTAACAGACTTGGACTGGACAGCACTTGAAACAAAGAACTGTTTTTTTGTGTCTAGCCTAGGCGAAACATGTAGATCCATAGCCTTTCCTTCCCAATACATCAATGTTGGAGCTAATGTACAGGATTTTCCTTCCAACACAACTTTATAAGGGTCTAAGGAAAAGGTGGTCCCTCCACTTAAATAGTGATCTACATTTATACATTAAGCCACCCTCTTAGGCAGGGTTCTGTAGCACAGCATACCTCCACTGGCAACTGTGGAAAAGCTTTCAGCAGGCAAGTTACAATGTAACTTGTGAACAAGGAGCAGCAAGACCAGGAAAGTGTGTTTTTGGAAGGGACATGAATATTCATGAAGTATTCATATAACCTCACAATTGACTGGGAGGATGGAATAGACATTTATTTAGAGAAAACATCTGGAATAGGAACCCATCCTCAAATGGTAGGTGCACAGTCAACACATGATGAAAGCAAATGCTGCAACTAAACTAATACCAAATGTACAGTAAGCCCTCCATATCCATGGATTCTGTATCCACAGATTCAACCAACCATGACTTCAAAATACTAAAAAATCCAAAAAGCAAACTTTGATTTTGCCATTTTATATAAGGGACACCATTTTACTACACCATAGTACGTAATGGAACTTGAGCATCCATGAATTTCGGTAACCTTGGGCTGGGGGGGGGTCCTGGAACTAAACCCTAGCAGATACCAATGTGTATCACTGCCTTCTGGCTTCCACCTGAGGTCAAGAATGGAACTAGGGTACAAAATGAACATGAGACGGAGTATCGCTACTTGAGATTCATCCTTCTTTCCAATGCAAATCTATTAGTTTAATGGAAGAAGTGAATGGCACCTACAATCAGCACTCCACATTCACTAGGGCCAGGGGCACAGGACCCCTGCCAAGGTGGAAAAATTGCACAATATCAAAATGTGCATGTGTTTGTGGGAAGGGGGCCAAGGGATGGTGGGGAGAACAGGCAGCCAGGATCCCAACTAGGTCAGGGAAAGGACAGGAAAGGGAGCTGAGTCAGCATGGTGGCTTCTACATTTCCTCTCTGACACCCGTCTCCTTCCTAGGGTATGCGAGGGCACTGGAAGAGGGTTTGTGGTACTGAGAAATTGGGCTGCAATTCATCCTTAACTGGCCAGGCAGTAGGTGGTAGAGGAGGACAAAGGACCAGAGGTTTTTTTTTAAAGGGCTGTGCAGCCTGATCTGAGCCACTGAGAGGGAAGGTTCCCCTGGAAAAGGAGAGCCTGAAGTAAGGACAGGGTTTGAAGAAACTAACAAATAATCAAATCTGTGAAAGTCAAACCTGCAAATCTGGAGGGCCAACTGTACCTATTGCAGCAGAGTTGCTTAAATTTAATACTACTTTTCTCATTGTCTAAATTTTTGAACTGTAATATATTTTGTTTCATGCAGGTATACAAGAACTCAATTGATTGCTGCAATCCTTTTATCATGTACCCTTAAACAAACACCAGCACCACAGAACCCAGTGTAAGAAATTAGAAAGTATTATTCCAATTTGTAGCTAGGTGACAGCTCACACTATGGTATTTAGAGATACATGTTAAAGATCAATTGTATAATTGTGTAGATTTTTGCTCAAAGGACATGAAGATCCACTTCGCATTGCAGCTCACCATAGTGTGAGCTGTCACCTAGCTCCAAATTGGAATAATACTTTATAATGTCTTACACTGGGTTCTGTGGTGCTGGTGTTTAATTCACAAGTTTGCCACACTTGTATTCTAACAGAATAAGTGATTTTAAAAGCTGTTGGTAGAAAGGCGCCTTTCTCAGGTTATGAGACTGACGCCAGTCAGAAAGACTATAGGTACAAATGCCTGCTAGTTTTATTATGTGTGCATAAACTTACACAGGAAGCCAGTACTGGAGATCTACAGCACGGTGCTCCAGCAACTAGTCCTCTGACAAATTTCTAATTATTTGGCGTACTAAATTATAACATGATGAATAAAGGGGGGAGTTTGCCTTTGTACCTAAGTGAGGGGTGGCAGCCCTCGCATTAGGCCGTTTCACCCAGGACCCTGGTCCTGATGGAAGGCTAGCACTTAAATGCAAGGATGACGAGTTTGGCAGGGGAACAGACAGGACGCTGAGCCAGCCTTGCGGTGTTCGGTTACAGTCTAGGATCTCAAGTTGCCCTGAAAGGCGAAGGGCACAACCGACCACGGTGGCAGCTAAACGCAGGGTAACGAACTCCCTCCTGAAGCCGCCCACCAGTGCTTTTGAGGAAAGGCACCCCGTTCTGTATGAGGTAACTCTTACTATCGGGAGAGGCTCTCCAAGGGCTTCTCTCGCCCCCCTCCTCGGCAGCGTCCCCCCGCCCGTTGGTGTCTACTACATAACGGCATTCCGGAGGCTTCTCCGGCGGCCCCCGAGCCAAGCAAGGAACGAAACTCATTTAACCCCACCGGTTCTTGCCCCATGAGGGTGACCTCCCCAAGTCCCTCTCCCCGCGTCAGCCACCCGGCCCCGGCCCAACGTAGGGCCCCGGCGCCCCACGGGCCAAAGCCACTCGCTGCCCCAGCGCTCGCCCAGCCCAAGCCCGCGCGCGGCCTCCTGACTGGCCACTCGGCCCCGCCAATCCCGGCTCTTGGGCCGGCGCTCGGGGGCTCCATATTGGCTGCTCGCACTCACCGTGCCTTGCTCCCCCGGTTCGGGTCCCGCTCTGATTGGCTCCGCCACCGGTCCCCGAAACCCAATCAGCGCCTCCACTCAGCCGCCGCGCAAAATGGCGCCCAACCCCCGACGCCCAACAAAGAAAAGGCGAGGGAAGCCGCAGCGCAGGCGCCGCAGAGGAAGTTCACCCGCCCGAAGCTTGCGCTTATTTGAAATTCATTGCGCATGCGCTGACGCCGTTGGAATTGTCATATGCGCTGGTCAGTTTTCTTCTCTCTGAATCCTTCTTACGTTTTCGGTTGCTTCACTACGCATGTGCAAGCGACGACCTTTTTTTTTGTCGGTACCTTTTCTCCCCTATGATAATCCATGCCCCCCTTGCTACCGCTAACACAGAACTTTGGGGGTGATGCCATAGAGTATAGCTGCCTAGACAGGCATACCTGGTGGCTTCCATTTTATGCTCTCCCTTTGGGAAGAACAAATGGGTTTCGAAAAAAGATAGAGGGGGCGTTAGCGGGAGGAAGAGCGTTCCTGACTTCTCGGGAATCGCCGTTTGCGGACCGCGAGGGGATAGAGGGGAGGGTGGGGGTCATTCTTTCCGACCCCCCGTTTCCCTAAGCCTGCGTGGGGCCCCTTGGACTCTAGGGAAGGGCCAGAAAAACAGTCAGGTTCGACATGGTCGGCGGGTGGCGGGGAACCGGAGGAGCAGAAGCGGGGGCCTCGCTCAGGCCCTGGCCTGGCTAGATGCCAGGCTCGCGCTGTTTCCCTCAGCGGTGGGCGTGAAAGCTCCGTCTGAAGAAAACGAAGGAGGGAGAAGGCGGGCGCTTCCTCCAGACGAGGGGGCGGTGACGAGGGCGGCTAACTGGCGCGGGCACCATTTGAACCACGGGGGAGTTAGGACGCGGAGCTACGGCGAGGGAGCCGTAGGCTTCGCCAGCTGCCCTCACGAGGACACTCTGGCTCGCCTTTTCGGGGCTGCGGCCATGGAAGTCCCGAGGTAGGGCCGAAAGCACAGGCCAGCCCTTGGGAGGGCTTGGAAAGGCGCATTGCTTGGGCGGCGGGAACCTCTCATGAAAACGAGATAAATTCACCTCTCCTTGTAGTAGCTGTGCCTGTGTTATTAGAAATTTTCTATGTTAATTAGTACTATAATATTCCATTATAACTGATAGAATGGGAGAGTCGAAGGGGAAGCGTGTAAATGAAGGGTCAGCACTCTGCTGAGCTTGTCAAGGCTACTCGAAGCGGAGGATGTTTTTGTTAATTAACAAAGATGGGTCACAAAGTACAGAGTGGTATTTCCTGGAGTGTCAACAAGGGTTCTGATAAGGAGATTGCGGTCGTGCTGAATTGCAAGCTTGTGCCGAATGCCGAATCGCAAGGTTGCTGAATTGCAAGTTTGGCAGGGGTTGTGCCTGAGTAGCAAGGGGTTGTGTCAAAGTGTCAAAGGGGAGAGGCATTTGTGAACCGAACCTATAAAAATCTATGTAACCTTTGATCGGGGCTTTTTGGATTGCTTAGGGAGAGATCCCACCAAAAAGCCCGCGCGTAATAAAAACTCTCTTGTCATGCTCTTGAGGTCTGTGTGTCTCGGTTCTTCTGCAACATCCTTATAGAGGAGTTGGGAAGAGTGAGTGCGCTGAGCCCGTCATTTTTAAGCCCGCATCTCCTGTCCCAACCTTAGGCTGAGCCTGTATAACAGCTGTTGTAAGGGACAGGAGCACAGTCATTCTTCCTTATAAGGGGATAAGCCTTTCATTTTCTGGACACGTGTTTAGGCAGCCCGCTGTTCTAGTAACTTGTTTTAAAAGCGTGTGCTGGGCAGCGGAGTCCCTCGATGGGTGAAGTCTGGCACGCAGAAGAGCCCACTCTTCCCATGTGATCTTCTTTCAGCTAGGGGAGGAAGACCTTAGCATGTACAGGTGGTTGGAGCCGACAAGAAATGCAGTGTTGGACTGGAGTCATCACTGGCCTGTTCACCAGCCTAAGCATCATATGCTTGAACACTGCAATGGATTTGGAATAGATAAGCCAGAAGGTTGAATGGACAACCCAGCAAATGGCTAGAAAGGCTAAAAATTATAGCATTGATTGAGGACTTTGTTGAATGGCTGAGGAGTTGAAATCAACATCGCAATAACTCTGTTCAGACTGCAGGCACTCTATCAGTCTGATGACAGGCCTCTTGGGACATCACACTTGGTTATATGTAATACATTATGGGCTGTGGACTTGATTTCAGCTGCAGGAGCTCTGGCAGGAGGTGTGAGGTTGTCTCTTATGGGACATGGAACCTAGATTTAGTTGGGGGAGAGAGGAACTTAACACCTATCAGATTTTGTTGGAGATCCTCTTATTGGACCTTGGCGATAGGAACAACCATGCCCTTGAGGGCACATGGCTCTGCTTCATCACCAAGTGACAAGTGAACCACACAGTGGCTTCCTCCTATGAGGAATGCCAAGTCTGTTATTCCAGAGGTATACTAGCAAACAGGCTGGGTGAGCTGGCACCATTCCCAGCAGGTGTGTGTGTGGGGGGGATAAGATTTCTGCTGCTTGGCAGGCAGGTCAACGAGTGTCTGGGTGTGAATACAGGCTGGATCCAAGCCTCTTCAGGTATGACTGGTAAAGTTGTGGCCAGCAGATGTAGTTTGTGTCATTATTGCAAAATAGAGCTTGTTTCACTGTTGAGCCCATGAAAGCATTCCTTGACTTATTGAAGAGTTCCATTTGGAGATCATTTCAAGGAAGAGGAAAGTGAGCATTATCTTTTCTGGCACCATGAGTTTTCCCTTTTCTAGAAGTATCTGTGGTTTCTGTGTACACTGGGGAAAGTTAAGAAAACAATCCAGTTATGTCCTGGGTGGTTGATATGGGGAACTGGAGAAGCCAAAGCAGAGGCTTCTTTTGTCCATGCTGTAGATAAATGCTAGACACTAGTACTCACTTACCAGTTGATCTCTTCATCCCCAGTCTCCTTTCATCCCCCTATTTTTCTGTTCATAGCTTTGTGGGTTTGTGGTGTATATGAACCTTAATTGAAGAGTTCATTTTCTTCCTAGCTTTGGGTGGTTTCTAGCATGAGGCCCAGAAGCAGCTGGGATGAGAGCCAAGGTTAGAGTAAGACAGGCCTTTTTCTTGCACATTGCAGATTCTATCTTTTGAAATGGGGACCCTCTTCTTTTGCTACAATGGGAGGACAGATGCTGGGTGGTGTAGGGAGATCTGTCAAGGTCAGAGACCCAGGCAGCAAGCCAGCCCAGAGAAGAGAGGGAGAGCTAGCAGAGTCCTGCCAGGAGGAGTTAAGCAAGCACTTTACACAAGGGAGTTCATTTACGAGAGCATCAAGCAAAAGCCATAGTCAGAGTTCTAAAAGCCAAGGGACAAGAGATCAATTCAAGGTAGTGGGTGCTAGGAGCAAAGAACAGGCAAGAGGAGGGCTTAAAAGAAGTTTGCCACAAGCAAAGGAAAGCTTCCAGGCAGGCAATGATATAGCCCAAGACACAAGTGTGGCTAGTCAGTGCTTCTTGAACTTAATCAAGGAAGCCTCCCTTTGCTCAGCGCTCTTGAGTCTCCGCCTTGTTTGTGGGCTGATTGGCACAGGCTCCAAACCATCTTCAGAATCGGATCCCTGTTGCCCTAAAGGAGCAGGCAGAGGAACGTTCAAACCTGCTTGGTCTATGGCAGCAGGGAGAGCTCTCGAGCTGCAGGACTCATCTCCATCCTGAGCAACAGGGACCAACAGCTGCTGCTCATCAGCAGCAGCTCTGACAGGGGCTTCAATTATCACAAGATCTCTGAAAGAGTAGCCATTATGAGTAACTCCTGCTTATGTTCTCCTTTGTCTCATGGGGACCCTTGAAAACCTTGTTGTGGTTTGCTAAATAAAAGGGGGGAAGATCTAAAAATTAAATGTACATCCTGTTTTTCAAGATTGCCATGATATTTCATGTACTTCTGTTCCTATTTATTGATTTGGTTCTGCAGCTATCTTTTTTCCTTCACTTATCATTCCAGTTTGTTTTGCTTTTTCTTAAATATGAATGCTATGTTTCTTTACAGTCTTGCAAGTGAAGAAATCCTGAAAAGGTCTCCCATGGTACCATGGCTAGCATCCAGCCAAAAAAAGAAGAAAGAGTATGTAGTGGAGTCTATTTATGTGTTGTGATTCTGTTTTACAAGTGTGATTATTCTTCTTTTTGCTGAGTGAAAATCAGGGTATCTTTTTATTCCATGCCCATGATGTAGGGAGACTTAATTTGAAGCTTTTTTTTCCCCTTGTGGAGGATTCATAAATTAAAATGGTCATAGAACTCTTTTGGATTAGTCTTTTGATCAGGGGCTCTTTCAGCTTTGTTGTTGTGTGCCTTCAAGTCATTTCTTGGTGACCTTATGGCAAATCACAGGGTTTTCTGGGTGCTGAGAGTGTGTGATGTGCCCAAGGTCACCCAGTGGGTTTGCTTGGCTGAGCAGGGAATCATACCCTGACCTCCAGCCCAATGCTCAAACTATTCCTTGCTGGCCCTTCAGCTTTGTACTCTGCACCGAATGATAAATATTAAACTCTCAAATTCCACTTTTGTTTGAATAATCCCAATTGCCGCTGCCCTGGCCTTAGAGGGAGAGAAGAAGAGGCAGTATCTACTGCACTTGATCCCTTCTCACACAGCCAGTCTCTTTTCATTTTCTGTCATGTCTTAATTAGATTGCATGCCTGATGGCAGAGAACTATTTTGTTGTTCTTTTACTTGTAAAGCACCATGTACTTTATAAATGGCACTATATAAATGGTAACAATAATAGTAGTAGTAATAATACTAGTATTTAACCTGCCTCTGTTTGTGTCCAAGAGAACGCAATATGCTCTTGCAAAGCCCAAATCACTTCCATTTTATTATATGGCACCCAAATGTGTGCTTATCAAAATTATAATACATTTGAGGTCATTCATACAAAATGTTCCATGCAGTGTCTCTAATGCAGCCTTACAACTAGAGGTGGGTCAATCACTATTGAGGCTAAAGGCTGGATTCTCATGTTCAATTACCTGCTGAAACATATATTAATATCATTTTAAAATTGTTTCTTTCTACATTATGTCTTTTCTGTACCAGAATAATATAGAAATACTGGTATTTTTTTTTGTAAGATAGATGAATTATGCTACAAAGTTTTATGATATTTTGTTTTGGCAATCTCTTTTTTTTTTTAAAAAAATCCTGTTTGATGAATATATAGACAGATTATCAACATTTTTCTGTATGTATTTTTATTAATGTTTTGCAAGATGGTGTTCATAAAATTCAAAAAGCTGTCATGTACATATTTGCTTAGAACTAATCTAGATGAATTCAAGAACACTTAACTGCCAGGTTAACGTGCACCGGATTTCTGCCTCAGAGTGTCTGTATCTTTTTTGAATCTTCTTTCTTTTTTTTCTTTTTATTTCACCTCTCTGGTTTTCTTAAGAAAGTACTTGGAAGTAGTTTGCCCTTTTGGGACGCTACTGTTACCAAGTAAAATCCCTTCAGAAAGTTTGGCTGCCTTGGAGATTTTGCACTATTTTTATGCTGGGTAGTAGAGCTACCAGACCATGCTGTAGTTGAAACAATGTAACATCAGACTCTATCCACCTGATCTGTTTTCATATAGTGTGAATTCTTGGGCTTTTTTAGCATGAAGTGAACAAATGAATTAGTTCACATCCAGAGATGATAGATTTTGGTCCCACTGATTGGAAGTTATGGGAGCTGTAGTCTAGCAGTGTCTAGGAAGGCACCCTGTTGGAAAAGGTTGTTGTACTCTGTACTTACAGGGACTTCGATCCCAGTGAATGTGCATTAATCCAAAGGATTGAGTTCCCTTTTAAAGAAGACAGTGACTGGTTTAGGCTGTGGAACTCAAGAGCTGTGAATATTTCAATATATTGTTCTTACTCATATACTTACTCTGTTGTTGTTGTTATTCAATTAGATTGCGTACAGACAAGGAGACCTTTTTACCTGTCCTGGAACGGACTCTTTGGCTCATTGTATCAGTGAGGACTGTCATATGAGTGCTGGCATAGCTGCAATTTTTAAGAAGAAATTTGGTGGTGTTCAGGAGCTTTTGAACCAACGTAAGTGAAACAGTCAAGCTAGAGCAGTTCATAAAGTAAAAAAAAAAATGACCCTTGTTATAAGACTGTTTGAATGTAACAAAATATAGCTTTAATAAAATCATAGAATTTTGATGATCTCAGTATTGAAAACTTGTTACACAGAACAATACTGAGTTGTGTCAGCTTAATAGATTATTAAAATATTATTGGCAACCCTAAAATTGGAATGTTTAAAACTCAAGATATTACTGATTCTTCTGACAATAAAGGCTAAATTCCCAATGCTGCAGAGAAATATGTTTAGTTTTATGTTAGTCCACAAACTTCAATCAAAGCTAACATCTGTCTTTTCTCTTTATTTACATACCTGTGTGGGATATGGGTTCATTTTTTTCTTATGTCTTACTAGTTAAGCCCCCCCCCCCATTCTGAAAGGCTGGCCTTAATTTAGGCAGTTCTTGGATTTCCAATGATATGGAGTGCTAATGAGTTTATGATCCAGCTGGGACTATGCAAACAGAAACCCAAAGTTTGGTTTGTACAATTACAGCAGCTCATTTTTGAGCTGTAGGTTGTTGTGGGTTTTCCAGGCTTTGAGGCCTGGAAAACCCACAACAACCTATGGATGCCGGCCGTGAAACCTTCGACTTTACATTTTTGAGCTGTTGCAGTTGTACATACAGCAACTGTATGTGGAGGTACTTGTGCTGCCTCTCCACATTCTTAACTTGGAATTGTAAGACATCAGCAGCACTCCTCCAATACTTCCATGGGTTAATATACATATCAAAAGTGGCTCCAGGACCTGTATCACTCAGAAACTCTATCTAAATAGTGATGCAAGAACCATACAATAGACAACTAACCATACCCTGTATTTGTGACTTCAAAGGACTCAACTGATGGAGCAGGAATCCATCAGTATCCTGTAAGTTTCAGGTTTGATTTTTTTTAATGTGTGTGTTTTAATGTGTGTGTTTTGCATGTTGCACTTACATTAGTCTTCTAATATATACTCCTTTAGCTGGTTCAATAGTAACCATATCTATTTGCTAACATTAAAATTTTGAAAAATCCCGTATATTGGCTCATATTTTAGTTATACTGCTTTTGGAATGAATTCAGTAATATTTTTTGTAGTTGTTTTTTGTCCTGAAGTTGCTAATAATCGTATTTCTTTGGAGCCATCCTAATCAAGACCATGCACATAAACATTTAGAACTGTTTCATGTGCTCACAGTTCCTAAAATAATTCCCAACTGCATTATTTTTAAAACTTCTATACGCCTGGGGGTAGATTATTGCATGCCTATGCATAGTTTTAGAGGTATGCATAATTAATAGATAAGAACAGTTACATTAGTTGGTAAATCAGAGGAGTAGGGGGTTGCTGGTGATCATACACATAGGAGAGATTATTATAAGTAAATAAACAGTTACAGACATCATGGCATTTTGTAATGTGCTTGAAAAGGTTATGTTAGTCCTTATAGGTCAGACTGTTGTACATTGTCCCCTAAACTCTTCATCTTGTGTATTATTCCTGAGATGAGAGTTCTCATGGCTGTAGCTGAAAAGATTTAATTCAACTTTTTGTTTCTTCTCCTTATTTCCAAGTCATGGGGAAAGAGGAAGGATTTTATTGTAACTGCCTTGCTTCTCTATCCCTTTCTCTCCTAGAACAAACAGATAAATATTTAAAAGCTCTAGTTGTGCAGCTTTCCCCCTGGGCATGGAGTGCAGAAATGTTTGGGACCTTTTAGATCATTCACGATAGACTGGTAACCTCCATGGAAGATAGAACAATAATAAGCTTGTTTTAAACTGTCATCTGCATCATAGTGATTGATAAACTCTTATTTTAAATGAGGATATGGAGCATTTTTACATGTGGCTTGTGCTAATCATCTCTATATACATACATACATACATACATACATACATACATACATATATATATGTGTGTGTGTGTGTAAGTCAAAGTTTGTAAATGAGTTTGTCTGTTTGTCTGTGTCAGGCAGACAAAGACCTCATAGGATTGGCTGTAGCCAGGCGAAGACCTCATATGATTGGCTAGTTATGAAGATTCTATGGGATCCTGGGGTTGGCGGTTCAGGGAGGGGCATTTAGAATTCTCATCCAGAGAGCTCATGCCAGTTGCTATGGAGATGAGGCCTACCAGCAAAAGGGAGGGCAGTGTATTCCCTCAGGAAACCAAACTGTGTATGTTAATAACTCTGAATACAGATTGGATTGGAGAATATGGGGAAAAGTTACAGGTACTGGACAAAGCAGTTTGGGGAATTAGAGACACAGGATATCTGTGTATTTCAACTGCATCTAACTCTTAAGGTAAGGTAGGTTAATTTCTAAGGTATTTCTAACAAGTATTACTTATGAGAAAATAAAATCCCGGGCAATGCCGGGTAAATACACTAGTATTGATATATCTTGAAATATGATTTATGATTCTAGAGTGGATCAATCCTCAAATTAAGTAAAATACTTTTATAAAATAGTTCAGAACGTTTTGGAAAGTATATATTTTTGGAGTGCTTCAAAACATTAACAATTCATTGGTTTAAAAGTGGTTTTAACTATCTTAGGAAAGAAGACTGGAGATGTGGCTGTTCTGAAGAGAGAGAATCGATATGTGTATTATCTGGTAAGTGTGGGACATCTGATGTTCACTTATGAGTGGCAAATTTAAAAAAACTTCATCCATTCATTTTGCTACAAGTTCAGTGACAAGATAAAGTGACACAGGTCTTTCAATGTTGCTGTTGTACTGCTGCTGGGATGGCCTGTTTCTGATATCTGTTAAACTTTGAGTAGGGGACAATCCAGTATTCTGAGCAGTGCCACTTACATTTTCTGTTGAGATTAGCATGTGTTTACATGTGTTCAGATTACTGCAAGTCCAACCACATTGCAATTTGCTAACTTATTCCAGATAATCAAATTAAAGATGTGATCTGACTTTGGCTAGTCTAACAATTCCAGTCTACAAAATCCTATTCATGACTAATCAAAGCTCAACAGAATTTAGTCCCAGCTCTATATTCAGTTGGACCTACGCCTGATGTAAAGCTGCAATTATGAAATGTTTATTATGGTGAAATCCTTTAGATTTACTTTTGGATAAACATGTAAATGCAGTACAAAATAGCTTGTTAAAAAATGTGGGTAACACACTTACTCTTAAATTTTCTTTCAGATTACCAAGAATAAATACTTTCATAAACCTACCTATGATAATCTCCAAAAAGTTTAGATGCAATGAAACTCCACTGTGTGGAAAATGGTGTAACTCACATTTCTATGCCTAAGTAAGCAAATTTTATATTGCAAAATTTCTTGTTATATTTTTATATGGACATATATAAAAGTGTGTGCTTATTAACTGGAAAACTTGAAATGTCACATTTACCTCTGGAGCTGAAACATGATCAAAAGCATACAGTTTCACAGTCACTGGGTGTGTTTATAATTATCCATGTTTTCTGCTAGCTGTTTTGTGATAACCATGTTCGTCGTCTTCTTCTTCTTCTTCATGGTCTGTGTGACTGACAAAGACCAGCCATTGCTGCACTTATACAGCAGATATTTACAACCTTCTAGAGCTTTCAGCATTTCTGTGGCAGCTGTACCCCATTGCACTCTGTACATCTAGCACAGTTTGACCTTTCTCTGCAGTTTTAAGTCTGCCACAGATTTAACCACAGTGTAGCCTGGAAGAATGACACATAACGGTGAGGAGGACAGGGTTTCATGACCACTGTTGCCTTGGCCACAGACTGCACAGCAGATGACCAAGCAAATCTTGACTTCTCTTCTCTGTTTCTGGTTTATTTCTCTCTCATCCTTTTGTCATTTTCTGTTTCAAAATTAGCAGTTGAGAAAAGAGCCCACAGGCAAGCCATGGTTACAGGTTACAGGTGATGACAAGCCATGGTTTAAATAATCCAGAGTTTGTTAAACAACCATAAACCATGGTTTTAGATTGTCATTTCTGGATGGCTAACAGACCATGACATTAGTAGAACTTAGTTTATACTTTGCGACAAGTCAAATTCCAACAAATCCCACCGTAACTTCTTCTGACGTTCAAATGCATTCAGCTAGTCCAAAAGAGACAGGTCTGGTTATTTTCTAATCTTTAGACCTGGAGAATAAATCATTCAGAATGTCCAAATAATAATATCCTTGGGACTGTGCCATAGACATGACAGACATTGATTCCTGATTGACAGTTCTACCGTATTCATGTTGCATTGAGAAACTGAAGTTAAAATTCTGATTATGTTTACTAGGAAGATTGTTTACTAAGAAGCAAGTACTGTCCAATAAATTTCAGAGTAAACATAATGATAGTGTGAAGAAGTTATGAGGATATTTCTGTACAATGAATCAGGAGTTGTAAGTATGCGAGAGTACACAAGTGTGGGGCTATTTTCATAATCATATTTTCAGTTAACTTGCAGGGCCACATTGAGACAATTTGATTTTTATTTGTTTTTGGTGTTGTCTTTATTTTGAGTAAATCTCAAAACAAAAATGGCTAAGACGGTTGGATCCTTTATTTTCCAGGATTGGCTGTGGACTTGATCGCCTGGATTGGGAGAAAGTTTCAACAATGCTTGAAGAAGTGTTTGAGGGTACAAATGTTTATATTACAGTTTATACTCTGTAATTCTTGTGACAATTATGTTGCTGTCTTTTTTGTTACACTGTGTATTTGTAATTGATTTGGAAGAATTTCATGGCACGATCCTAATTGCATCTTTCTGTTCTTAAAGATGTTTCTTATTTTTACTAGTTTTCAGTTACACTCTTATTTGTAAAAAATGCATTGCTATATTTTGGTTGCAGCAAAATTTGCTCTTTAATTCTGTATTTTAGGATTAAGACCAAAAAGTGTGGCATTTAAGTGGTCAGCTGTTAAAAGTTGTATGTGTTCAATTGAAATAAAACAGTGTAAGTAAAATAACTTTTCAAACCTAAGTTATTTGTTTAGCTGTTTATTTATTTGACATGGTGCAATCTGTCACTGGACAAATTAAAGGTCCTATATGCACAGCCAATTCCACTGCTGAAATTGATGAGGAATCTTGCATGTTAAAGAGCTCAGTCTACCTAATGGCTTTGTTTTGAATTCTGGGAAAATTCTGTTGAGGCCATATGTTAGAAAATAATAGAGAAATCAGAATCACACAACATAATTGAGCAATTGGGATTTTTTCAGACATTGCCAAATGTAGACTTATCTTTCTGCAGTATCTGATGTAGTAATATGCCATCATTGTTTTCCAGATTGGTTCTGTATGCATAATACATACTTTATAGCTTCCCCCAGGATGGAGCAGTGTTGGAAAGTGGAAATGGTTGGTAAGGGGAACCCCTCTACTATAGGGAACATGAAGGACTTGTTGAGGCTCACTTGGGACTGACTATGTGCACCGTTTGTAAATTCTCTCAGATGACTTAGTGCCTTTTTTTGCCTCTCTCAGTTCACTTAGCAAGCAGCATATGTGCAGTCTCCATCGAGCCTTCATAGACAAGATGATCTGATGGAAGCCTGGTGTTTTGATACAATACAGACAAGTTCCATTAATTCAGCCAGGGGATTCGCTCTTTCTATAGGCAGGCCTTGAGACTTTGTGTACATGCAAGCAGGCCCAAGCAAGCCTCTGTGAGGAAGAAGAACTGGCAAAAGAGCAGACCCCCCTCCATCAAATTAATGGAACTTGTCCTTAATTTGGAAGCATCAAAAGAGTGAGTTGTCAAATAAAAGGACATCAAAAGGCAGGAGCTTCCTGTATGTGGCATAGATACCTGAATGAATATATATATATATATATATATATATATATATATATATATAAATAAATAAATAAATATCAGGTTAGCATAATTTCTTGAATCACTGTATATTGTACCTCCTGCAGAACCTAGGATCCAGAGAACAGAAATGTTAAAAATAAAGAAACCTTAAGGATCATATCTGATTAGTTCCTTCAACTGCTGGAGTAGCCTCCATCAACAGCCTGGACTGTTCCACTCTCCCAAAATTGGCTTGGGGATCATGCTGAGCAGTAGTCTCCAAACTTTGGTCCTCTAGCTCCTCTGTTTCTGACTGCAGGCCAAACTGGCTGGGACTCCTGGGAAATGAAGTCCAAAACACCTGGAGGACTAAAGTTTGAGAAGCACTGTTATAGAACATGTTTTGGGAGGAAAAGTTTCCCAGGGAGTAATAGAAAAAAGTCCTGTGGTATAAGCCACAGGTCTGTGGATGTTGTTTTTATGCACATTTCCTAAAAATAACTCATGAGGGGCTAAGCAGAATCATTTTGAATCATTCTCCATCCCCAACTGAGGAGACTACACATGCACACCATACTTATTTGTCAAAAAATTGACAGAAGTCAGACTTTGTTCCTTCAGAAGAGGCTGGTATCCCTTCCCATTCCATCTACATCAGAGGCGAGATCATTTATTGTTCATTGATTTCCCACTGACAGAGGAGGTGGCATCCACAATTATTTTCTGAAGTGGAATTCTTAGTTGGGGCAAGGATGAACCTGCAGTCTTTGAAGTAGTCTGAGTTAACCAGGCTGCCTTTCAAATTTCTGGAACAGGGTACAGACTGGATCTTGTGTGTGCACATGCCTAGTCTGCTACTTGAATGACAGTAGACAGAACTGGCTGTGTTCAGCTTTTGGAACACTGGTCAAATATGGCATTGATATTATAGTCACTGTGTGTGTGCCTGTGTAGAAGGTGGGCAGAAAATGTGAATTAGTTTTTTCCTCTGAAATCTAGGATGTGTTTGCACTCTTTTCAGAAAAATATTCACTGATGATAACTTTGGTAAAGGTTATTTATTTTCTTCTTCTTTTTTAACCATATGAACACTTGTAGAACCAGTATTGAGCTCTATTTGACGTATTTGTCTTAGAGCAATTAACCTGCATAATAAGCTATGGATTTAGTTATGTGTTACAAAAAGAAAGAGTAACACATCTTTATAATTAATTTCCTTTTGTCTTTAAAACCACCTTTTTTTGAAAAAAAGTACACATTGGCTAAACTTGTTTAATTTGCAGTATTGTTTTGTAAAGAGCTTTCTAATATGGTTTGACTTGTTTCTCTAATATTTGCAATGATGAAAGAGCTTTGCACTGCAGACCTTTAACTTCATTGCCCCTTATAATCCTTTTTTCGTTCCATATGAACAGCAGCAGTGCAGATTTATGTGTTTCCAACAACCGAATGCCTACATGCAGCACTGTAAATGTATTTTTAGTCTATTGGCACAGCGGCATGTCAACCAGAGACTTGTGGTGTTCTTTTTCTGTTTCATACTGGCTCTGGAGAACTGAACGGGGAATCCCAGATGTCAAAGTATATCATGCTTGTCTCTCCACAGTTTTGGCAGATTTCTCCTAGAGAGAGAAAGGGAGACTTGAGTTCATGATTCCTTCCCCCCACCCCAAATGTCTGGGGTTTTCTAGCTCAAAATAAGTAATTTCTTGCCAGTTTGTTTATCTTGCAAAACTGATTAAGTGATACAAAATTTTTTTTTTTTTTTTAAAGAGGAGGGGTGTTAATGAATGCAGGAGGACTTTTTCCTCCTGCATTCATTTTAAGTTATAAAATAAATTCCATGTGACACAATTTATGTAGATACAGAGAATTTCTTTCGAGCTTGTACAACTTCTTGAGGCTTCCTGCTAGAATTTTATAATCAGTCTGTTACTGGATTGTAGTTTTATGTTGTTGAGTTTTCAGTTGAAAGTTATAGTGACTCCATGTGCCTACTTCATAAATTCAAAATATTGTGGGATGAAAAGTAGTTACTCTTTCTTTTTCATTGACTGATATAAATTGATGAGGGTTGCAGCACTGAACTTGTGCTGCAGGAAAGGTAGTACTATATGAAATACATATCTAAAACCTATGACTTATAAATTGTACTGCATAATATGCTGAATATAGCTTAGATGTAGAGCATTGGCTCTGTGCAGAGAATCCCATATTTGATCTTGGACCTGTCTAGGTATTCCTGGCCCTTGTCTAAAACTCAGGAGGGGCACAGGGAGGCACACCAGATTCTTGCAAGCAGTGTTGGACTAAACCTCCCACCAGTCCCAGACAGCATGACTAGAAGATGAAAGGCTACTAGTTGTGTTGTTGTGTGCCTTCAAATCATTTCTGATGGTGACTCTTAAGGTGAATCTAGCATGGGCTTTTTTGGGGCTTTGTGTGTGTGACACACCTAGGGTCACCCAGTTGGTTTCTATGGCCCAGCAGGGAATCAAACTCTGGTCTCCAAGGTTGTAGTCCAACTCTCCAACCACTACACCACACTAGTCACAACCATATGAAGGCTATCCTTGTTGAATGCATTACTGAGCTAATGAACTAGTGCCCCAACTTTCTGTGAGGCAGCTTTCTATGCTTATGTGCTCCTCACACTGAGAATACCTTTAAAAAAATCTGGTCCCATGTGTTGTGGCAATAGAGCTTCCACATGTTCACAGAAAGTGTTTGCTGTCAATGCCATATGGAAAATTTCCAGAGGTATTTGCGTTCTCTGTTACTTAGGAGGCAGGCCATAGTATGGCACTTCTGAATGGGTGGAAGGGGATATGTGTCTTATTTCTGCCCATCCTAAACTTGTTCCTTTTGAGAATGGACACACCAAAATGCAGAGCTGGTCCTGTAAGCAGCTAATTACAGGTTAGGGTTAACTGCATTATTTTTTAGATCTTCTGGCCTTAGGTACCAAAAGAACTTGTCCAGCCCTGAGTACTGTGTACTTTGATTTGCAGGTTAGGGCACAATTCAGTGTTTTACCTCAGCAGAATATCCTGAGCCTACCCCACTAAAATGTGTTCTATTACTTGAAATTCACTGGTCTGAGAAGCTTCTTTAAAAAGGAGAAAATAGAAGTAGAATTTCTACAGGTCATATACTTACATGAATCTCAGTGTAAAACTTCAGCTAGTTTTTCTTCATAATACTGGAAGTTCTCTTGAATGTCCTCCCAGGGAGTAAATGCCTTTGGTTCCTCCCCTTCCTCCTGCTCTACAAAATTCTGCCAGACGTATTCAAAGTCTTGAGGCTTCATGATCCTCAGTTTGCAACCAGCTGCTTTCATTTTCCTTAGAGCATCTTGGATGTCAGGCTCCTCCCACATGAAGAGGCGACCCACTACGATGGAGAGTCTCAGGTTCTTGTTTTTCTTCAGTGCCTTTGTTATTCGTTCAGCACAGCTCACACAGGGGCTAGAAGAGACGTACCAAGTGACCTCATAGCGGAACCCTGGCTCGCACGTGGGCAGGATGGTATTGAAGAAGCCATCTTCTGCATGGGCTGCTGCATGTTCATCTTCCAGATAGCCCCGTAAGGTTTTTGACTCCTTGCCTTGAATCTCTATGATATAGCACAGGAAGGTCTTGTTCCTGCCTGAACTGTATTCTACATTCTTGAACTGGAAATTGAAAAAGAAGGCTGGAAGACGTTCCCTGTATAGAAGAGTAAAAGTCAGTATTTATATTTACAGTTTATAATACATAACTTCGTTCAGTAATTAATACTGCTCTGAACTTAATTGATTTCATAAGCTGAACAGGGTCAATACTGAGATGAGAGGCTAAGTGGTAATACCATGGATTTCCTGGCAGAATGAGGAAAAGATTCTTGCCTCAAACCCTTGAGAACCATTGCTGCTCAATATAAGGCAACTTCTCTCTTTTTTGTCTTAAGGTAACTTCACATTAGCCTTAGTGTCCTGTGTGCTGCACAAAAACATTAGAGAAGACATTAGCTAAGAAGGCATTAGCTTAAACGTCCTTAGAGCATTAATTCTATGTGTGTATGTCATCTAATTTCCAAGTAACCTGAAAGTTTAGGGGAGAGATTGGTAAAAATAACAGAGGTTTGTATTTTGATTTAAGAGCAAGAAGAACTAGGTTCCAATTTATGAAAATGACTTGCAAAAGAAAATGAGCCATAGCATCCCAGTTGTGGGATTCCCTCCTCTTAGAGGCCCAACTGGTACCCAAACTGGTGTCATTCTAACAGCAAGTGGAAACATGGCTCTTAACCAAAGCTTTTGCAGAGTAATTGATTTCATCTACACTTGAACATGTTATGTGAGTGATTTTGTTTTAATGTCTAAAACTGGATAGTTTAAAAGTTGTAATATGCTGTTGGTTTGATTAAGTTCTTGTTTTAAATTGTTGTAAGCTGTTTAACTTAATTTTATTTTACATTGCCCTAAGATCCTTAGCTGCAGAGTGGCATATAAATCTTTCAGTAAATAAATAATTACTGCTGTCTCTAGTTTTACTTTCATCTTCAAAGTTGCTTCCCCCAAGTTAGCACCCATGCTGGCTGGGAATGATGGGAATTGTAATCCAGCATATCTGAAGGTACCAGACTAGGACAAGCTGTTCTGATGGGTGTGTTTGCACCAGCTGTTGTTTGGTTACTGATACAACCAAACAGAAATACAATCTGTACTCATTTCCATGTGATCATTCTTTGTTTTTTTTTTTAATTTATTCTGAAATATCAACAGTCTTATTTTAAAAACAACAACAAGATTTTCCTGTCTTCAGTGTTTCTTTTACTAGCCATTATCCACTGTTTTTTCTTTTTCCATCAGAACACTTTGTGCTCTCCCAGTAAATTGGCACAGTTGTACCTGTTCACCTGTATTCACTCAACATTCCTTTTCTCATTTAATATTATTACAAGAATTATGAATAATGAAATAAAAATGTGATGAGTACCAGTTGCCTACCCTGCCTTAGTCACAATATAGATAGATTCTCTGCCTTCAAAATATATACCTAGTAAAAAGAAAACTGTGTGTGTGCTTAGATTCTTAGAGCTACCAAGTGACATGTTGGGGCTCTGGACTGACACATGTGTTCAGTCTTTCTGTTCATCAAAGAGAAACTAAAATGGGTCTCTAGACTAGTCCTTGGTTGTGCATCACTACTTTATGATGATTTGTTAGCAGGTCTCCAGACTAAGCTTCAAGACACTAAATTTTTCCATAAAGGTTTTCAAATAAAGTCGTTACAAATGCTCAGCCACCAGCTCCTATTTTTATATTTTCCAAAAAGGTATCCTTAATCAAGTCACTCAGTCTAACAGGAAGGCAATGGCAAATCTTGCCATGGAATAAATCCTGCCAAGAAGTCCCTGTGATAGGGTCCCATAAGTTGGAGCTGACTTGAAGGCACATAACAACAAATGACAAAACAAAAGACTAATCCTTAAAAAGAACTCTGCTGTTTTTATGTATTCATGTTGCCTTACTTGATATTAAGATGTGTATCTTCTTCCATTTCTATTCCAGCTTGTTTATTACAGCCAAGTTGCCTCATCTTGTGCCATTCAGTCTTTCATTCCAACTCACACAGGGTAGCACTTAATCCCAATACATATTTTCCTTGCCCTCACGAATAAGAATCTTCTCTGACCTTTCTGCAGCTTGGATACAGACTCTGCTTGAGTCATGGATGAGTCAAAGTTTGGAAACCTGCATTGGAATCTACAGTACCTTGCAAAAGTTATTCATTCTGCAAACTCAGTTTATTAAAGTTAATTTCCCCATTGGGAATATAAACAAGTGGGAGGCTGGAGTGAATTTCATGCAACAGTATTAGTTCAATTATCTTTAATTTTCTCTGCAGCTCTTCATCAACTTGCCATGTTATATCCATTATTTTACAGTTCTTTGGGATATGTGCCGTCGGTTGCATTTGTTATTAGTCGATTTTCCCTCCTTTCTGCAAAAATAATGGCCCTCAGATTGGCTAATGACAACAGTATTTAAATAAAGAATAAATACAGAAGACATAAAAGCAAGGTGACACAAAACAGATTAAAAAGCAGCAGCAGCAGCCCACTTCAGGTAAAACGCAGCTAGATACCAAAGATTTATCTGAATGAAATGATCCTTGCCTTCTAGTGGGAGGACAACAGGAAGAGAGTTAGCCTAGCTTCCTCAAAAGGAAGTTCCACTGTGGGATTGGCCACCAAAAAAACCCTCTTGTAGATCACTACTGACATTTACAACTGTTGTCTCCTTTGTCAAGTTTGAAAATTATTCTGTTTAACTCTTTCCAAATTTGTATTCTCAGAACTGCAGAGCTGAGCTACATTGATTCTTTGGTATACCATCCATGAAGTGAATTGAGGCAGTTGTTTCAAGAAGATTATGGATGCTATCATCATGAAGCATTGAAGCAGCAGGGTTTTTTTCACAGTGGGAAGATCTCCGATGCAAATAGGGTAACACAGCTCAGTGGTAGAGCATGTACTTTGCGTGGAGAAGCATGAAGCAGCCAGGAGTGGGAGGGTTTCCAGTGAGAAGTCCTCCCATACAAATATGGTAACATAGCTCAATGGTAGGGCATGTACTTTGCATGGAGAAAGTCCCAGGTTCAGTACTTAAGGATTAGATAACAAATGATGCAAAACACCTCTCACTGAGACCCTGGAGAGGTGTTCCCAGATAGAGTTAACAAGCAGTGGGCTATAAGCTTGTACAAGGGAATGTTCTGTGCCATGGTAGATTGTGGGTGGGTGTCTTTTGGACTTAGGGCACCAAAATACCTTAATTTGTTTTGCCAACAACTTTCCTGTTGTGAAGATAGGGTACAGCAAAGTAACAAATGATAAAATGGCAAAGAATGGCATGTAATAGCAAAAGTGAAGTGACCATGTTTGTGTAGGGGTAAGGAGTTCATTGAGCAGAGTGTGAGATGATTGAATTTAGAGTTTGATGCGGAAAGGTCAGAAAGTGACCAGAAAATCAAAGTAAGGAAGAGCCAAACCAAAGATAGGTCTGCTGAGACAATGAACATTTTCTAAGTTCTTAATGATTTCAAGTTAAGCTAAATATACAAAACATTCAAGCCATGTTGGGACCATGACGATACATTCTGCTGATAAAGGATAGTACCCAGAACACCAGTGTGAGATACAAAGAACAAATGTGACATACAGTGGGCCTGCCATATTTGTGAGGGTTTGGTTCTGGGACCCCTTGTGTATATTAAAATTGTACTTTCTTTAGTCCCTATGGAAAAAATGGTGTCAGGCAGCAGCGAAGTTGGCGGCAAGCTACAGCCACACCAGGGGGAGCATCAGTCACCACTACCATGTCCCCACTAAAGCTGCTAGCTGCCCTGTGATTGTAGAGGGTGGCAGTGCCAATCCTGCTTGTTTGCAAACAAATGAGCAGGATCAGCACCACAGCCCTCAACAATTGCAAGATGGCCAGCAACTTTGGCAGGAACATGGCAGTGAGGGCAGTGCTGATCTTGTTCACTCATTTGCGAACAAGTGACCAGGATCAGCACTAAGGCCACCATTCTTGAACATAAAAAGGAATGGTATATTTCCCCTATAAGTTCATCAGTTAATGCCACATCAAAATGAGTCAGGGTATCATCATCTGAGTGTTGGACTAGGACTTCAGGAGATGTGAGCTGAAATCCCCTCTCATCTGTGGAGACCTACTGAGTCACCTTGGCTAGATGACACACTCTAAGCCTTGAAGGAAGACAATGGCACA
Organism: Ctenosaura bakeri; assembly: GCA_948474755.1. Lineage (NCBI taxonomy): Eukaryota > Metazoa > Chordata > Lepidosauria > Squamata > Iguanidae > Ctenosaura > Ctenosaura bakeri. The sequence goes on along the minus strand of CAOLHI010000877.1, from coordinate 127,239 downwards.
CCTTATTTGAACAAATCTTGCCAAGAAAGCCCCATGATATATTGACCTTAGGGTTGTCATAAGTTGGAAATGTCTTGAAGGCACACAACAAGTTCATTAAAATAAGGAGTAGATGATTGGTCCTCTGAATTTGTGCCATACCTTTACTTTTAAACTGATCTCAGTAGGCTCTGGGTATATCCAACCCTCTTACTATCTAGTTCTATTGGTATGAATGTGACTAGCATTCATTGTGTTCTTTAACTTCAGCTGATAGTAATTACATGATCCAACCAAAACAGTATTCCTTTTGGCTTTGTAAAGGCCCCACATTTTAAAATTGGGCTTTCTACCCATTCTGTTTCTTCTCAGTGAATTTTTGGCGATGCTGTATGTTAATTAAGTCAGCACTTCACCATCAGAAACATATACTTCAATAAAGGCTGGTTTGGGGCCAGAAAATCTGAAAGGCTGCTCCTCTTATATGACTCTACCTGAAATTTGAGATCCTCAGAGAAGGCCCTTCTTTGTCTCCCAATACCTTATGAATTCAGGTTGATAACTACACAGGTCCTTCTCTGCAGCAGCATCTCAAATGTTGAATTCTTGATCCAAGTAAGTTAGCGCTCTGTACATGGTCTTTATTTATTTAATAATAAGTAAAGGCCATTTACAGAGCACTTGGATACTTATCTCTTCTTTTTTCCTTAGAATTTTGTTATGCGCTCTTCGCTGTTTCTCTTCAGTTCCATCTCTTTTAAATTTCCATTGGTGGCCAAAACAGTGCTGTTCTGCATGGCTTTTAATATTTGACATTGCTCTGTTTTAAAATTGTATTTTAGGGTTGTTTCGAGACTACTTTTAAAAGTTTTTAAAGAATATTTTAATGTTTTTTTTAAATGCTTTATATTTGCATCGTTTTAATTGTTTTTATTTTTTCATTACCTTGGGAGCAGGGAGGTGATAAAGAAATACTTAAATAAATTATAAAGTTTTTCAGTGGATAGCAAATGTTCAGGTGACTGCAGTGTATACTTGAAGCAGAGAGACTTTAGAATTCTAAGCACCTGGCTTGTCTTAGCACAGAGTTTTGTTTACTGTGCATACCCAGTGCAGCCCCAAAACATGATATAGGTGGTATTACCATTTGTGTTCTTTTTATATTTTGCTTAATTGCATTCAATTATAGTCACAGGGTACAAATTCTTGTGTGTGTGCATGTGCTGATCAGACCTTAAAACAGGACTTGCTCTAGGGCTTTGGAGTCTCTGGCCTCAGCAAGCACAGATTGTACCAGATGGATTGTGCACCCTGTGGCTCTGAAATGCTTAGTTATTCATCATTGAAAGGGCAAGGGGAAAAGAACCCATGTGTGCGATAAATCAGCACATAGGCACACGTCTCTGACACACATTTGTCTTTCAGACTGTCTTGCATTGCCTTTCAACGCCTCCTAACAGTAGCTCTTTATTTCTAAACCAGCAAAGTCTCAAAATTTACAACAAATCTGGATTTGTAGTACATTGCATTTCTGAGAGTAAAAGAGACAATCTAGTTTTGATATATTTAATTTTCTGTGTGATAGTTAAATCTTTTTTCTTGTATATGCACATTTCTATTTGGAAATTAAGAGTGAAAAATCTATGTGTTCATGTGGAGATGGGTGCATCCTATTTACCAGTGGGGGGAAAATGAGCTGTACAGTGAGCCCTTGGTATCTGCTATGATCCAGGACCACCACCACCCTCCCATGGATATCAAAATCTGTGGATGCTCAAGTTTCATTATATACCATGGTATAAAACAGTGTCTCTTATACAAAATGGCAAACAAAATGAGGATCTGTGAAATGGTGGGAGGCTACAGCAGGGTACACATATGTATCAGTGTAGTGCTCAGCTTGTGGCAAAATCAAGGTTTGCTTTTTGGAATTTTTTCCCCTGAATATTTTCAAGCTGTGGTTGCAGAACCCACAGAGTTTTAACTGTTTTCATCTTATTGTGAGCCACCTTGAAACCCAGTTCTGTGGAAATGTAGGATATAAATCAAATGAGTAAATGAATAATTTAGGACTTCTTTTAGGATTGTGTGGAAAGACTTAAGGAAATACCAAGTGAATTTGTGAGTCACGTTGGTTAATTTATTGTCCTTTTTCTAGGCATTTCCTAGGAGGACAAAAATCATTTTATTGTTGTAGCATTTTCTGAGAACCAGTTTGGGACCCCAGGAGACCAGGATTTGGAGCCCCTCTCAGTGGGTGTCCTTGAGCAAGTCACACTCTCTCAGCCTAGCAGGAAGGCAATGGCAAACATCCTCTGAATAAATCTTGCCATAAGGATTGCCATAAGTCAGAGTTAGCTTAAAGATACACAGCAATGTTCTCTAGATAGATTTGAGTAGAGAAATAGAGAGCATGGAAGAACAGTGAACATCATCTTGTGCTCCTTGGAGTATGTGTGGGACATAAGTATAATAAATTTGATAAATGCACAAAATAAACAAATACACATGATGTAGTGGTTTGAGCACTGGACTAAAATGCTGGAGATCAGAGTTTAATTCCCTGCTGGGCCATGGAAATCCACTGGGTGACCCTGGGCACATTGCACACTCTCAGCTCCCAGAAAACCTTGCGATAGGTTTGCCTTTGGGTCGCCATAAATTGGACATGACTTTAAAGCAAACAACAACAATGCACATGAAGAACAGCTGGTAAATTGGACAGACTCAAATATTCCTTTACAAAGGTTATGTTTAATTTCATGTCTATTTGAAAGAAATCCAATCATGTGGTGTCTCCTATTTAGAACTACATGGCTATATGCATTCCCAGGTACCTGTTTACTTAATGACATGAATGCAGAGCAGCATTTCCAGGGGAGAATTGGTAGTGAGAGAGAGGTGCTTAAACTCCAGCTATTTTTTCCTCTATTTTCTTCAGTTGCTTCCCCCCCCCACCCACCGGATTCTAAGAATGGAGGGCCCAGAACATAGGGGAGGAGATGTGTGCGGAAGGGAGAGATTTCAGAGCAACATGGAACCAATTCTTCTTACTCTGCCCTTGAGTTTCTGCTGCAATCACCTTCCCTTCATATTGTTTAGCAGTTATTGAGTCTGTGGGTATAAGGCACTATAAAATAATAGATGAAGATTGTATGAAGAGAACATTTATCCTTCCTTCTCTTTGTGTTTCTAATGTCCATATCTCATGTAGCACCAGCTCTGGATATAGAGCATGTCCTTATGACCACTGAGAATCTCTTCTCTCCGTGTTCATTTCTTCCTTACTATCTCCAAATAGAAAGCTACTATGGAAACCAAAGCAGTTTCTTTGCAGGCTTGTCTCCTGTGTGATGAATGTATTCTGGAAAGTAAGCTGTCAACACTGTCTTGATATTCACCTGTTCCCAGCATGTTAAGCAGTTGGCATTGCAGTTCAGCTTTATAGCATAGAGCACACAAGTGTTTGGGGGCATCTATCTATGTCATCATTGTCCCTGTGCACTGCTTGTCTTTCGCTCCACATAAATCTTAGGTGCTGTTAGAAAGTGGCAGTTATTTTTCCAACCCATGGAAACAATCTATTTTGTTTATGCAAGCTCTATGTAATAACATAGAGCTTGAATAAACAATAATAATAACAACAACAATAATAATAATAAAGTTTAGGTTAAATCTGTACTTTTTATGACCATTTTTTCCTATTAGCTCAGATTGGCCAGGGGCTGCCTAGATTTTTAAGATAGCCCCTGGCCAATCTGAGCTTGTTTCTTATTAATGTTACAGATTTTAGAATTTACAAGCATAGTGTTATGAAGTCATTTAAACATGAATTTAATACTTAAATGCCAAGTAGAACTGCTACTTAAAAACCCTCACAGAGTTAAATTTATATAGCACAATAAATTTTTGAGTATGCACTTTATAGAGTTCTTGAAACATTAAAGTTAGGTAGTGTTAAAGAGAATACTTTCAAACCATAGGTACATACATGTTTGATCAAGAAAGTGGCAAAAGTATTTTGTTATACTACAACTCCAGCATCCCCCAGCCAGTATGACTGGTGAGATTAAGTGGGGGGAAATCCAAAAAAGCAGCTTCTGAATTGGTTATTCATCAGGTGATATTCTTGATTCAGCCAGTATCCATTATACCTTGATGGGCATTAGCCTATGCTATTGGTGCTAGTTTCTTCTTAAAACAAAACTCCCAGTCTGAACTATTGATAGCAGTAATAAGATAATTAGTAATAATTCGATAATAATGTAATGAAATCAATTTATCTGGTGGTTTGAATTTTCAGATAAACTGGATAAACAGGATAAACTGGACATCATGTACTGGAATGTGGTTGTGGAAGGACCTACAGACATCAAATGAGCAGAGTTACATACTGCTTTTCTAAGTACTCAGAATTCTTCAAAGACATTCTAAGGAAACTGTACAACAACCCTTTAAAATGAGTCTGTTGTTGTTATCCACACAATAAGCTACAGTGGTGAGGTTGAGAACTAGCTCATTCTAAGGATCACCAGTACTTTCATGAGATGACCTTTGAACCTGGATCTTCCCAATCCACACTGAACTGTGTGCTGTGTTAGGGGTTTAGGTGCTTCAAAATGATGGGATAGATTGAGGGCCTTTTGCCCTACACTGTTAGAGTGCTATTATTCCACTTTCAACATCCTGTGGAATTTGGGGTTTGTAGTTTACTGAGGCCAAAGAGCTCTCTGGTTGAGAATTCTAAAAGTCCCTCCCTAAACTGCAAACTCCAGGATTCCATAGGATGTTCAAAGTGGAATAATAGTACTATAACAGTGTAGTGTGGAAATGGCCTGAGATTTGTTAGGGCCATAGCGTGGGACCTCAATACTTAAAGGAGCAATTATCCTATACATCTGTATGGCAATTGAGTCTGTTCGGGGGCCCTCCTCTGTGTACCAACAATGGGGATGATACATTTTGGGAGGGGATGAGACACAGCTTTCTCTGCTATAGCACTCTAGTTATGGAACACTCTCCCCTCAGAGTCCTGATTGGTGCCAACATCAATGCAAGTACTCATTTGTTTTTACTAAAGCCTTTGGGTCCTAATTGATTTTATCCAATTTGTGCATGTGCTATGGTCAGCATTATTTTAAACAGTTTTAGCTGGTTTTACAGTGTTTGATTTGAAGTGATAAATTATTTATGATATTTTTAGTCTTTTAAAATTATTGTTACTGTTACTTATTGGCCTGAAATTATTTTATTGTATGCTGAACCGAAACCATTGGATATTGGACAGGATATAAAAATTTTAATAAATAAATGGTTAATAAATAAGTAGACCTGGCTGTCTGGCCATTATTTTGTAGCCAAATATTCTAAGCTACTTGGAATAGAACCTGGTGGAATGAGTTACTTTTCCTGTTTTAATTTGATATTTTCTGTCTGGAGCATCGTCACATGCTGGATCCACTTCTTTCCCCACACTGCACCACACCACACCCAAGCTATTAAAAAATTATTCCACATTCTTGACCCCTAGTGGAACAAGCTGAGTTTTAAAGGTGCTTAGTACAATGGCTGAATATGCTGGGATGAAAGCCCTGGCACTATTTTGTGTGGCTTTGTCTCCATGGAAAAATGCCTGCGCCTTTTACTTCTGTCATTTAAATTAAGCAGCTGTGTTTCTAACTGAAGGTTGAATTTCTGGCCTTGAACCTCATGTGTGGATTCCTGTCTCTTTGAATAATAAATAATGTTACAATTTGTTATGAAGAATATGTGGATTATATTGACATCTTTGCCAAGCTTAGAGCTTTAATTGTGTTGGTAATCCTCTTTCAGCCTTTCATCTCTAATTCCCATAATGTGTCTGTTTAATGTACAGGAACAACTGGGAACCAGAATACAAAATCTCACTGTAGTCTTAGAGTACAGACCAACAACAGTACCCTTATGTGTTCTTTTATTAAAGGATGTTTTATTAAAGATATTTTATTATTTTATTAAGTAGGTAATATGTCAGTATATGAAAAGAGCTCTGAAAAATACTCTTTGCAAGGATATTGAAGAACTATGGATTAGAAGACAGTAGAAATAATTTGTGTTTTTAAATTATATTGTGCTTTGCTATAGGTAACATCTATAAAACAGCATCAGCTTCACTTTGTAAACTGAGACTGTTAACAATGTAAGTATGTGTACGTCTAGAAGTAACTTGCTCCACAGAGTTTCGTGGGATTTACAGACTTAAAGGTATGACAGATAATCTAACATAAGGTACTCACTTTGATTTAAAAACTCTTCTTTTAAAAATGAGCATGTTTTGTCTTGTAAAAGGTTTTCCATTTGAAATAACTGTTTGTTGTCTGTTGCTTACTCTTGATCCTTCTGTTTAAATCAAGGGTGGGAATCATGTGCCCCTCCAGAAGTTACTGGACTGTAACTCCCAACAGCAATGACAAGGAATGATTTGAGCTGTAGTCCAACAACATCTGAAGGGCTTTACGATTCCTACCATAGATTTAAAGGAAACCTATTTGCCACCTCTTTGTTTCTTTCTGTACAGCAGTGTCTGTGAACTGCAGCATACTATTTGGGATGTTCCCAAAAATGACATCCCTGGGGTGATATCTCTGCCCACATCTCAAATTTTAACATTAACAAGTCTTGCTAAATAGTAAGTATCGCAGCAGCCCTCCAGGAGTTTCAGTCCAACATTTAGAACCCTGTGTGTAGAGAGGCATAGGGCAACATACTCAAAGACATCATACTGGACAACTTAGTCAATACCAATAGTCAATAGCATTCTGATGAAATGCTTTTAATAGAAGCTGACATGGCCCAGTAAGTCTTTCACACTACAAATTAATATAGGCCATTTCTGCACTGGACTGTTATAGCACTATTATTCCACTTTCAGCATCCTATGGAATCCTGGGGCCCCTCCCTATACTGCAAACCCCAGGATTCCATATAATGTTGAAAGCTGAACAATAGTGCTATAACAGTCTAGTGCGGAAATGGCCATAGTCTCTTTCACAGTAAATGGTGGATTGTTGATACTATATTAGCTGCCATGGTTGCATCCTGCAGAATCCTGGGATTTGTAGTTTGATGAAGCACTAGAATTCTCTGGCAGAGAAGTTTATATTCCTCACTACACTACAAGTCCTAGGATTCCATAAGTTAGAGCCATGGTAGTTAAAGTAGTATCACAGTCCTCTGTTTACTGTGAAAGAGATGATGGCTGGGGATTTTTTCACCTCTGTCTTCCTACAGAATGTGTTTAGAAGTTTATGAGAACAGTAGAAGTAATATGTCTATGTCTGAACCAATCTGAACTGGAATTGAGAATTAAATCTCTTAAGATCTCTGCAGCAACTATGGACTACAGGTTCCCTAAGAAATTTTAAGGGGGACAGGAATCTCTGGGGGGTTTAATACTGTGAACTCCATCTTTCATAAAGTGCATACACACACACACACACACACACACTTAAATAAACTGTATATCACTGAAATGTCGTAAACTTAGTTTTCCAAGGAAACTGAATCTTTATTAAGCACTAGAATCTCTAAAACTTCTGGCTGCTTGCACATGGGATGCAGGTGCGCACAGTGTATTTCTTTTTAAATAGGCATTTTATCATCAATAGAGACAGCAAATCCCCAGCCTTGAATGGATTGGTTGTCATTTCCTCTCATATTTACATATTAGAGATTGCATCCTCTCTCATGCTTTGAAAACATTTTTCCTTTGTGCTTTGAATACAAGAATCTTCACTTCTACAATTGCGCCAGTATTTATTCAAGCACTTAAGGGCCACTTGAGAACTTCCCTGGCTTCAGTTAAGGAGCTCTATGTTTCCTGCTTTAAATAGCACCACATCCCTTCCAGCAAGTCTGGAGGTCCTTTCACAATATGCGGTTGTAGCACTATGATTCTTTTAACTATTGTGGTTCCATCCTCTGGAATCCTGGGATTTGCAGCTTATGGAGGTTTTTTTAGACTTCTTAGCCAGAGAACTCTAGTGGTTCACCAAACTACAAACACCAGGCTTCCATAGGATGCTGCCATGGCAGTTAGTGCAATTGTAGTGTTATGAAAGGTTCTGAGGGGAAGACAGTGTCACCAAGTCACATCATAACATGACTGTTAGAAGCCCGAGAATGTGTAGCCCTCTTTTCTGCGCTATCTGCCTCTTTGCTCTCTTTACCTATCCCAGTACAATCTGGTGAAAGTGATACATAAAGGGGAGAAACGCTCATTAATTACAGTGGTGTGGTTCCCTTCATGCCCTCTGAACCTTGTTAAATTTTCGTTATTTCTGCCTTTTGATTGTTGAAAATGAACATATTACTGTTGTATCCCAGTGTTCTTGTCTGTGGCTGAAGAAAAACAAAAGTCTAGTAAAATGGATAAGGAGTTTCCCTAAACTGTTTCAGACAATGGGTGAAAGCTGTACTGCAGATGCCCAAGACCGTAATAAAAGGTGGATTTAAATAATGATGCCTCTGACAAAAGACACATGGAAACACTCTACTAGGGAGAAAGTCTCATTGAACACAGTCTTGCTTCTCAATAACCATACAAGGATCTGGTCTGTTTTAAAGTGGAAGGAGCCATTCACAAAGGGACAGACACTTGACTGGGATGCCCATGCTGGTCTGTGACTGTAATAAATAATAAATGAAATGAAATGACTCGGATGCTTACTGGGGATGATGGGAATTGTATTCTGCTCCTTCATAGACTAGAGTACAAAACAGTAGATTCAAATTATGAGAAAAGATTCCACATAAACATCAAGAAGAGCTTTATGTTGGTTACAGTTGTTCAACAGTGGAACAGATTGCCTCAAAAGGTGGCAAATTCTCTTTCTTTGGAGGTCGTTAAACAGAGGTTTGCTGGTTATCTTTCATGAGCAGTTTAGTTATGTATTCCTGCATGGCCTGGCCTAAATACCCTATAGGCACTAGATCATGTCTGATCTTGGAAGCTAAGTAGGGTCAGTCCTGGTTAGTACTTGGGTAGGAGAACACCAATGAATACCACCCGCTGTAGACTATGGCCTTTCTGCACTACACTGTTATAGTGCTATTATTCCACTTTCAACATCTTATGGAATCCTGGGGTTTGCAGTTTAGGGAGGGCACTTTAGAATTCTCAGCCAGAGAGCTCTTTGGCCTCAGTAAACTACAAATCCCAGAATTCCATGGAATGTTGAAAATAGAATAATAGCAGTTTAATGGTGTAGTGCAAAAAGGGCCTATATTTCAGAGGAAGAAACTAGCAAAACCACCTCTGAGTATTCCTTGCCTAAGAAAACCCTATGGAACTCACGGAATTGCCATAAGTCAACAGACGATACGGAGGTGCGTGCACGCGCACACACACACGTACGAATTCCTACATGGTGAGAGTAGATGACCCTGTTCTTTTCAACTCTGGTCATTTCCGCACTAGACTGTTATAGCGCTATCATTCCACTTTCACCATCCTATGGAATCCTGGGGTTTGCAGTTCACGGAGGGGCCGGCTGGCCCCTCCCCGAACTGCAAACTCCCGAATTCCATAGGATGTTGAAAGTGGAATGATAGCGCTATAACAGTCTAGTGCGGAAATGGCCTGTGATTCTACAACTTGAAAGCACTAAGATATGGCAATCTGGTATAGGGAATATGGAGTTCTCATCCTCACAGTAATGCTACCAAATCAAATTACTCCAAGACCACTTGACCACAATTTGTATTAGCAAGCATTGGGATTAAAGAGTTTTCTCTAAACAAAATTTGTTAACAACTTAAATAGAACACACACACACACACACTCATTTAAGTAGAACAAACTATTTTGGCTCTACACGTGTGCAGATAGTTTGAGATGCATTTGCAAGACAATTCTAGGGCTAGGTTGCAACATTTCTATACCTACTAAGTTCTTGGGGGCTCCAGCCTGCCAAGTAGAAGGTTAGTAATGTTCATCATTCTTAGCCTTTCATTAAAAAAACAAAAACAAAACAGTTTTCCTCTACTAGAACTTGTTCCTAAAACTGTTTTTGACATAAGATAATATCTGTGTATATCAATTACCCATTGTAGTACTGCATAAAATTACAGCTGCTTGTGGGAAAATAAGTCACAAATATGAGTGGTATCATAGTTCCTAAATTGCACTGCATGGGTTTATTTCAATCAGTGGGGAAGAACAAAATCAGACAATCATAAACATATGCAGATGCAGATGCACACACAAAAATAGGAAAAAGGGGGTATTAAAAGTTATTAATGCAGCCTTTCAAAGGCCCTTCACCAGCACCAGAGCCATTTATCTTCTCACTTTCAATTGCAACTGATAGAAATTTTGGATGCTATTAGTGACACTTTTGGATCAATCCCAGACAAATTTACTTGGTAGAAATATACTTATTTCACTGGCTCTTTTTTCAGGTAAGTACTTAGATTCATGTGCATTGTGTTTTTAATTCTGATCACTGATCATTACCAGTTGTTTCACAGCACAGGACCACTCAACAGTAGCCTGCATGACTAGCTTCACGTTATTTTCTTTTAGTCTTTTACTATGTATGGAGGAAAAGTTACCAGTGGCCATGCTGGCTGGGGGAATTAGGGAGCTGTAGTACCCAAAAGTAATTTTCTCAAATTCTGATCCTTGAAGAAACATTAGTTTGATTAGAATATCTAGTTGATCAACAAAGAACTAGTTAACACCCTATTGAGAACAGGGCCATTTCCGCACTAGACTGCTATAGCGCGATTATTCCACTTTCAACATCCTATGGAATCCCAGGGTTTGCAGTTTAGGGAGGGGCCAGCCAGCCCCTTCCTAAACTGCAAACCCTAGGATTCCGTAGGATGTTGAAAGTGGAACAATTGCGCTATAGCAGTCTAGTGTGGAAATGGCCCAGATCTTGATAGACCTTTTGAGATGTGACATCAGATGTTCATCTATGTGACTGAGACAGCAAAGTGCTTTGCCACTGCTAAGCAAGGAACAAGATTTGCACTGTCTTACTCCGTTTTGGGGGCTGTAGCAACAGACCAGTAGATTAACTTCCATTGTAGAAAAATGTTGTGTAAATGAATGCGTCTATTGGAGTCTCAAGATATTTACATGGTTACTCTATGAAAAAGTTACAACATTCTATAAATGATAAAGACTGCTCAGATTTCCAGCACAGTTCCATGGCTGCACCTGTCTGGGAGCAGCCTTTAAAAAAAAAAAAAAACACTGGCAAGACAGCATGGAACTTTCGTAATCCAAGGATAGCAACTGAAACGCTTAAACTATTACAGAATAATTAAGCAGAAATGCCAGTTATGTTTTGTGTTTTTAATTCATTCATTACCTGGATTAGTGGTGTCATCAGATTGAAGCTGATGAATAAATAGAAGCTTTGAACTGAGATTCCTCTTTGCAGCTATAGAGGTTATGTAGTTTTTGGGTACACTTTTTAATGGGCAATATTTAAAAAAAATTGACAAAAGTCCCTCTTGTTGATGCTCAAAATTTGGACAAAACCACTGACATGATCTTGTGTAGTCTGAATGGAATAGGAATTACCACTTAAAAGCAATTTGGTACAGTGAGTAGTTATTTGAATAGAGGACTAGGGTCATTTCTGCCTTATACTGTTATAGTGCTATTATTTCACTTTCAACATCCTATGGAATCCTCTGGCCTCTCCCTAAACTGCAAACTTCAGGATTCCATAGGATGTTGAAAGTGGAATAATAGCACTATAACACTGTAGCATGGAAATGGAGTAGGTTCAAATGTCACCTCACTGTGGATACACTGAGCGACTTTTGGCAGATAAGAATTGCTTAGTCTCCAGCCATTTCCGCATGAGGCGAGGGAATCGCCCCACGCCGCTTGTTCCTGGATCTTCTGGTGGTCCGATCTGGTCCGGGGTGAGGAGGAGCAGTGCGTGGTCGTCGCTCTGCACTGCTCCGGCGTCAAAAATGGCGGCTTCTGGTTGGTCATGGGTCTCAACCAACCGGTGAAGCTCGCCAGCCTAAAGCCCGCCCTTGGCAGATCGCAGGCTTGCATTGGTACGAGCCTGCAAATCTGCACAGGGGAGCAGGCTCGCAGTGGTGTGCTCCATGCTTTTGAAAGACCGGAAATATCAGGTCTTTCAAAAGCACGCTGGAGGACCACTTGGGGTTGTTCCGGAGTGGACTGAGGTGCGGATCTACGGTAAGTAGTCCAAACCCAGTCTGCTCGAAGGTGCAGATGTCCTCTATGGAGGATGCACTGCACCGTTTTAAATACCCCATGTGGAAATGGCCTCTGTTTCACAAAGGAAAGAGAGATGTCAGTGATTAGAAATGAGGGAAAGACTAAGAGCTTAGAAAAGTTGCCATTTTTCAACTTCAGCTGCATGAAAGGCAAGATTGTTGTGAGGGTCAAAGAAAATCAACAGCTTAGTACTACTCTGAACTTTGTGGAAGCAAGACAGGAGAGTGATGTGATCAAGTGTATTTAGATACTGTCTAAAGGTGAGTGAAGTGTAGCATTAGTGGATCAATCACACTAGGAAAATATTCTATGTACAGCAATAATTGTCTTCCAAGTGCAGGCTGGAATTCTTGATATATTACTTTAAACGTTGAATTATTTTGATAGTAATCTTGCTCCTCGAACTGCTGGGGCTAATTGCCACAAACTAATGTAACAATCATAAATAAAGTGGTGTAAGTACATTCAGCTGTTCTAGTTGCAGTCTTTGCCAAACCACATACAGCTGTGTACACACAAACATCTCAAAAGTATAATCTAGCAGCAGAGTTAAGTTTTATTTCAGCATGAGTGTTTGTGGATTTCAACCTACTTCTTCAGGTGCTCTGAGGGAATACAGTACTAAAGATACAGATATAATAATACAGACTTGTGGGCGTGGGTGGGATCAGATTGCAATAAGATACAGAAAGATGCCAGTTATACCTCTGGTTTATGGCCAGGATCACAATTGGCATTTTCTTAATCCCCTATTCCACTTCACAACCATGTAACTACAACCATATAGCTGTTTTTAAATACTTGTAGCTTTAATATCACTCCATCCATGTATCTTAAGTGGATTGTAATCCATGAAAGCTCATGCTGAAATAAATCAATCTTAAACTTGCTGCTAGATTCTCCTTCTGCCCCATCCCCTTTTCCTTTTTACGGTGTAACAGAAGAACTTGGAGATGTTACTTTATAGACTAGAACTTCCTGAACCACGCTGCCAGATGATTCTGTTTGTCCAAAACAGTAACTTTTCCAAGATCTGGTAATGGTTAATTATAATGTCAGACTATGGCCACTTCTGCACTACACTGTAATAATGCTATTATTCCACTTTCAACATCCTGTGGAATTCTGGGGTTTGTAGTTTACTGAGGCCAAAGAGCTCTGACTGAGAATTTTAAATGCTCCTTAAACTGCAAACCCCAAGTTTCTACAGGATGTTGAAAGTGGAATAATAGCACTATAACAGTGTAGTGTGGAAATGGCCTATGACTGTGGAGATGCAGGCTCACATCCTTACTGGATAAGCTTGGACCACTCCTTTGTGGTGTTGTTGTGATAATAAAATAGGATGGGGGAAGAAATGACTAGAATATGTTGTCCATTTTGAGCTCCATGATGGAAAAATGTAATAATAATACCATAACCAAATACAAAACATTTTCAGTTTCACAGAAGTGTATTGCTCATTTTACTATCAGTTCTGCTGTCAGAACTGAAGACTCCACACTTCCACAGTCCTTTCTGAACCATGACCCAGCTTATCAAAAGCAATAGTACGTTTGAAAAATATTGTGTAACAAAACATATAAGTGATAGGTTTAATAATCTTGCAATTCTATGCGTATCTACTTTTAAAGGAAAGTTCCACTGCATCAAAGGCAATTATTGCCAGGTAAGTATGGTTATAGGATTGCAGTCATAGGGTCCTAGTTCCAAATGATTCTATCATTTGTGATGTTAATATTTACAATTTGGTCCAAAACTGTAACTTGCTACTATTTTTAGTAATACAGAATGAATAAAATTTGGTATTTGAACCATACCTACAGCCTGGAGTGCCATAACTCCTTACAATAGTACATAATGAGTGGAAACTTTGAGAATTTACAACTTGCCCATACTCTGGATGGAAAGAAAGCATTGTCTCCAGAGTTAGCTAGAAGATCAGTTCATCAGCATTTATTCTGATGGCTCTCATTCTGTTCCTTGCAACTCCAGTAAGATCACAATGACTAGATGAACAGTGAAGAGTAAGTGGTGTTGCAAAAGATTATGACCCTAATTTCCCATTAAGATATCATTATCGTATTCATGTCCTTGATTAAAGTTTATAACCAGTTCTGATTTGTTTTGCGAATGAAACATGTTGATAAGATTGTGGTAAGGAAATGAAGATGAAGTGTCATTTCTGAAAACCTGATGTCATACGTATTGCATTAAGACGCCCCTATGACAAATTCTAGTAATACTTAAAGAGAACAGATTAGAAGATATTTCTGTATGAGTCTTTCCTTTACCCATGATTAAAGATTTCCTGGTGGCATTATATGCCTGCTCTATATTACATTGCTCTTATCACAGCCCTGTGAAGGCTTTTGGATGGATTTAGCTTTCACCGTTGGAACTGCTCTTCCCTGATGATTTGATTTCAGTGCCTAGATTACGAAATAGGAAAGGCAGCTATTACTCTCAGTTTGGGACCTGAATTAGATCTTAATTCCCTCCAGCCGTCCTCAGTGATGGTCAGAATTTTTCCTCATTCTTCCTTCCTTTTTAATGGATATATGGTTAAATAAATGCATGACATTTTTGCAGGGTTTTGGGAGGCTCAGTGACAGACATCATTTTGCTGTGTGATTTAAATCCCAGAGGTGAGCACTTTTCCCCTCTGTGAAAGAAAATAATTTCAGTGGCATTAAAGATAATGAGATAAATGGATTTGTCACTGATATGCATTGAGCTCATGCTGCTTGGATAACATTTAAGGCCCTCTAAACTTTGTTAGGAGGCTTAAATACCTTAAAGGCACTAGCTCTCATCTGATCTTGGAAGCTAAGCAGCATCAGTTTAGGTTAGCACTTGGGTAGGAGACTACCAATGAATAACAGGTGCTATATTCTATATTTCAGAGAAAGGAACTGGCAAACCCACATCTGAGTATTCCTTGCCTAAGAAATCCCTATTAAATTCATGGGGTCACCATAAGGCAACAGACAACTTGAAGGGACACATAAACACACGCAAAACTCAGAAATAATTTGCTTTTCTCTCTTCAACCAGAAAAAAAAAGTCCCATCCTCGAACCTGAGGCAGACATCTCTTTTCAAACAAACCTGCACACATTGTGTTGGCCTGTGAATCTCTGAACAAAAGCGGGAAAAGGTTCGTGCAAATTCTACCATCCAACATGAGCTGAAAACCACTTGCTTACCCAGTTACAATTTCAAACGGTGGAAGAGGTTCCAGCTTTGGCTTTTCAGCCTCTGCATTTTCTGCATTTTCTGCATTTTCTGCACCTTCTGCATTTTCTGCACCTCCTGCATTTTCTGTCTTTTCACCGTTCTGAGAGGCTTGGGGCTGCTCCTGCTTCTCAGCCATCCTGTTGCAATGGGTGCCCAAGAGCCCCTGCTGTGGCCAAGCGCTTTCTCTGCAGAGCCTTCAGAAGCAGATATGTGAGAGGAGGAGGAGGGGAGTTAGAAGTTCCAGTTGTCAGGAGCTATATATGGAATGGGAGCACTGACTGCTATGGGAGCAGGCTAGGATGACCCCAGCACTCTCGGGTGTCACCTCTCCTTCACTTTCACTCTGGCCCTAGTCTCTCTCTCTCTCTCTCTCCCTCTCTCTCTGGTCTTTTATTTTAAATATGAAGTGATGGGCTCTGTGTGGGTGGGTTAGGTCATGGATGGAAAATCCTGAATGCAGAAGTAACCTATTTATCCACAGCCGTGACAGAAATCTGGCTCCAAAGCAGGACAGCTTCCCACTGCCATATATTTCTGGATTTGCCAGTGTCCCCTGCTCCTGCCCTTCCTTCAAAAGCAGACAAGAAGAGGCAGGTGCAATGCCACCGTTTCCTCTTTTTTCTTTTTAAGGGTTTCAATTGGTTCTTCAACTGACTGTTTCACAAGGATTTTGTTTGTTTGTTAAAACTTGGTTTGCATTCCTATCATGAGAACCACTGCTTTAAAATACTGGATAAAACAAAGGCCGTTTCTGCATGGTATTGCAGTCCTGCTATGAGGATGGGATAGCAGTGGTCCATGGGTCATGGTTTCGGATGACGTCATCATGGTCCTGCTGCCATCCCACACCCTCCAATCATGGGATATTTGTTTAATAGAATAAATCCGTTCGCGCTTGTGATTGCTCAATGGTCCTGTCCTTCCCAGCCATGTGGAAGGGCAGGAAACATGGTGGAGGTGCTTCCTTCCCCAGCACAGCATGGAAAAGAGCCTGGCTGCGCTATGGAAGGCGGACGCACATTGCTCACACTCCCTTCTGCAGGGAGTTCGTCGGGTGTGGAGAGAAGCGTTCCTGTTGCTCTCCCTTCCAGGCACTGCTGTGATTGTGACAGGAGGACAATGGGGTCATGTAATGTGCAGAAATGGCCTAAGAGCCAGTATGAATTTTACATCAGTACTATAAAATAAAACATTTGAAATATTACATTTGAGGAATGATATTCCACTAAATAGCTGAACTGTTAGTGAGTTAGGTATTCTTGGTCTTTTTAGGTACTAGATAGCAAACTTTCTGGACTGGAGAATCTGTCTTTTGCTGAAAATTTGAGATGCGCCAAAGCTTACTTGCTTTATCAAAACTTGAACCTGAAGTTTTCAGATCTTGGTACCAGTCTTACCACTGCACTACCCTGGTTTTCAACACTGCTATTGTAACTGCAAGGTGATCACATTGGTTAAAAAGAAGTATAAGGGCTTTTATCTCTTAAGGGCCATTTCTTTTGTTTTTGTACAGTTCACCCGGCTATACGTGTTTTGCTTGGTTGGAAATTAAAATCAAAGAGTCAGAACCAAGGAGTTATTAAAAATAAATACATTGAATGTGCAGGCAATTGTTGGGAGGTGGAAATCATACTCCTTAACAGAATAGAGAGTCTGTTTGAGACATAGAGCTGGTTTGGAAACAAGAAAGCAACAAATGAATTCTTTGAAATGTGGTGGATTCGAAATGCAGCAGATTGGCTCTAGATCTGAAAGGAGGGAGGGAAGGTTTGGTCAGCTGATCTTGCCTGTTGGAGCTCTAGTAAGGCATGCATTCATCCTGAAAGGATATATAGAGCACACAGCTAGGCAACATATTTTTATAAGCATGCCTTTGGAATAACTGTATTGTTCCATGCTGAGCTATCCAGGTCTTCCTGAGGATGGTGATTCCCTGGAATGGCTTTCATGTAGGATTTAGACTATAAAGGTTTAAAATTCCACCACTCATGTATATAACCTCATTAATAATACAAGGCAGCACTTGTAGTATGTGCACCTGGGTAAGCCTTGCTCCCTTAAATTTTTATTCTTTTCTCCTTCCATTCACCATATTCTTTGGTGCTGCTACACTTACAGTTGTAATTCCAAGATTAAAGTAAACTTGGTTGGTTTTCTCCCAGCTCCAGACTGCTCCAGGTGGAATGTGCTTTCAGCACAGCATAGGACAGTGTGCAGATGTCTGTGGTAGCCAGATAAAACTGGTAAAAATTTGGTTTCTCACTTTGTATGAGCAAAAATTGTTTGCTCTTGCTATCTCCTCTTCATATTTTATGATGAGATGGAGAATGCATGGCCCTCCAGATGTTGTTGGATTGCCATTTGCATCAACTTTAATCCAACCTAGCCAATGATAAGGGATGATGGGAGCTTCAGTCCATTACCATCTGGACATCTGCATGGTCAGATCTCTGTTACATGGGATTGTTAACGTTTCCTTCAGACAATTTCTTTTAATAGTTTTAACAAAAACTTTTTTTTTAAAGGCCACTTGTGCTCATGGTCCAGAGTTCTCCAACATTCCTTTTGTGGCAACTGGACCAAGGCAATTTCAGTGAACAGACATTATGCATTTGATGTGCTGCTGCTCGGGTGGGGTTTTTAAAATGAGACAGTGACAACAAAGGTTATAGGACATTCTATTCATTGGCTCTGATCTAATGCAGAGAGGGATCCTCTCAATGGTATGGAATATTTTCCTTAGAAAGTGTATTGTTTTGCTTCTCACAGTGGTAACTATGTTCAAATACCGGCACCCCAACCTTTGACATTTTAGGGAGGAATTGTGGGGATGGGAATCCTGAGCTGATGAGTGATAGCTCTTCCCTCCTCCTCATGTCCCTCTGACCCACTTTATTTTTGGAAGCTCTTGACTGCTGGATTAATCAGGGTCCCATCATTCCTACTGCTTTAAACTTTCACTGGAGCCAGCCATGCTGCCCAGATCAATGCTGAGCTTTAATCTAATCTCTGGAATGTGGTCCTGGGGATGTGGTTCTCTCCCTTCCCCAGCTGCTGCTGAACTCCTTCTAGGGCAGTGCTTTGCATTTGTACAGACACACCGCCATTGCCTGTATGCAGTAGGAGACCAGCAACAGCAATTGTGTGCAGAATGGAGAAAATAACGGTGTTAAAAGGGATGGTGGTGCACATGTAGGAAACTGGCCACTTCCATTTTCTCCTGGATGCAGATTTGTTCAAGTTCTTTCTCTCCTGAATTTGATGGCATTTGCAATTTTGTGAATTCCAGTTCATTTGCAGTAGCCAAGTTTGGTGGGCACAGCTATTCCTAGCAGAGAGAAGACTTTGAAATTTACACCATGAAAGTGTTGAAGACAAGGAGTTCCTCGAAAGAAAGAGGTCACAACTTTGTAAGTCAGTAGCAAAATGGCTAAATATGCAGGGATTCAAATCCAGACATTTAAGAGGTCAGCTCTCAAAGCCTCAGGCTCTGATGTCAGTTTTTCCCACATTCTGTTTTTACAATCTCTAGTCCTTTCCATCCTAGATCTGAAGAAATTTGTGGGATTTGTTTAAAAAAAATAATAAAAAGAAGTTCAGATAAAATTCTACCCATCCCTAATACCTAAGAAACATCAACCTTAATATTTCTGTGTAAAAACTCCCCATGGGATTGTTGGACTTTCTTCAGTCTCTCTTCAGGAAGAGACTGGTTCCCTGACATGCTCAGGGTCTTCCCCACGGAAATGCTGCTTCATAAATAAATGAGAACACCAGTCATCATGTGTGAAGCATTTCCAAAGGATGTGGTCATTCTCCAGCCAATCAGACTTATGCTTGTGTAACCAGAAGTCACACTAATATAAGGCCTTTTCCTTCCATTGCACGAGGAGGTATCCAGTACCTCATTGTGCAACCATTTCTTTATTGACAGAAGGTTGCAGGGCACAAACTCCGCTCCTGACCAAAATGAGCACAAACTGGCTGGAGGAGCACTGGCAAAGTTCTCTACATATCCACTGCACTCCCAGCAGCCATCATCCTCCGAGACCTACATCATCCCAAACTAGATTTACTACAGAAGTATACTGGCGGAGCTCTATGTTCCACTAGCGTCAAAGAGGATCTCAGCCCTGATAACAAAATCCCTGAAGAGAGATTACAATGTTTAAATTTAATGATAGGATTGCCTTTCTGAAATGTTCCTGTGCCTTCCAAATTTGATCTTTGATGTTGTCACTTAGGAGTCTTTACAAAAGAATTTGGATACAATTTTACGATATGCAGTTTCTAATGTCATGTTATTGCATTTGTCTAATATTAATCAGGATCTCTTAACCACACAGCAAACAGTTGTCTTATGGTGCTTCAAATATACTAATAAAATATCCAGACATATCTACCACAGCATTCACTAACTTCAAAACCACATTAAAACCATTAGCAATTATTATCACTTCAATAGTCTAACTTAATGTGTCATTAATCATAGTTTGCAGCCTTTCCCATTGTGAATAAGGTTACTTCATAAATCACTGTCTTGTTTAGTGTCATACAGCAGTTAAAATATGCCCATAGCTCCACTCATTGACAAGGTTTCTTAAAATTGGAGATTTATGTTTTAATAGCTTTTGGTGGCCTGTGTTTCAGGGCTTCCTTTTACGTGTGTGTTTGCATGTTTTACATCAGCTGCGTGTGTCCCCCAGGATATTTTCTATTTGTTATTTTCATTCATTATTCAGTTCAGTTTTATTGTTTGCTACCAAGAAGCTAGCAGGGGTGAGAGCGTTGCAGTCCTAGGCTTCGGAAATATTTAGTTGGCTAGAAGTAAAGGTGAAATAAGACACTGTCGGTATCAGGCAGAGATGAAGATGAATAAAAAGGACAGCTGGTTTTCAAAACAAAACATATCCGTGGATACGCTGTCTGGCAGGCATTCCCCTGTGCCTTCAGTTGTAACTACTGCAAGACAAACAAACAATAAACAAACATAATTGGTACAAACTTAGAGGACGTGGCTTCTTTTCCTTTCCATAATGGTAACCCACTGCCACATCTCAGTTTGGAGGTTTTCCAGAAATTTCATAGGCAGATTGGCCTGGATTTGTATATCAGTTTCATGCTATCCAACAGGACTCATCACAGAAACAGAACACAGGAAGCTATGAGGAGAAAGACGCAGGACTGTTTGTGCAGACTGTCTTAATTAGCTGGCATCCTTCCCCCCACTTCTTGTTGCATGCCAAAGCCACCCCTAATTGGTGCCCTTGTTAAGATTCTCAAAAGGCAAGCAAATGTGATAGTCTAGTGGTATCTTAACATCATGTATGTACTTTAATAACCTGTTGGCTAGATGCTGGGTTAGAGGGAAGACAACTTGTTCACTATGTAAAAACTCTGATGGGCTGTTTCACGGATTAGAAAAAGAAAAGTAAGAATGGAGACATTTAAAGATTTGGGGAGTGATCATGCTTCCTGTTCCTGCTTGTGCCTAGATTCCTACAGCCTGAACCTATGCATATCTATGTAGATTTTGTGTAGGTAGGCCTGATACAGAGGCAATGGACTTATTTCCAGGTAAGCATAGGATTGCATTCTCTGTTAGACCAATAAGTAGGGGATGGGAAGAACAAGGAAGATGATGGTATGGAATTTTTGCAAATAAAGAGAGCTCCATGCAATGCTTGTATATTCAGGGTCTATTTCATATACTGTGCTGTTTGTAACCATGTACATGTTTTTGGTATATGCAATGATTGTGCCCAGTTTACTGTATGCTTATGCATTTCCATGTGTGTGACAGAATCATAGAATCATAGAGTTGGGAGAGACCCCAGGGGCCATCCAGTCCAACTCCCTGCCATGCAGGAACACCCATCAAAGCATTCCCAATAGATTGCTATCCAGCCTCCGCTTAAAAACTTCCAAAGAAGGAGACTCTACCACACTCTGAGGCAGCATATTCCACTGCCGGACAGCTCTGACCGTCAGGAAATTCTTCCTGAAGTTCAAGTGGAATCTCCTTTCCTCCTTGTCCTGGTCTCTGGAGCGGCAGAGAATAAGTCCGCTCCCTCCTCAACATGACAGCCCTTCAAATATTTAAACATGGCTATCATGTCCCCTCTTAACCTTCTCTTCTGCAGACTAAACATACCCAACTCCCTAAGCCGTTCTTCATAGGGGATGGCTTCCAGACCCTTCACCATTTTGGTCACTCTCCTCTGGACACATTCCAGCTTGTCGATATCCTTCTTGAATTGAGGTGCCCAGAACTGTACACAGTATTCCAAATGAGGCCTAACAAATGCAGAATAGAGTGGTACCATTACCTCCCTCGATCTGGACACCATACTCCCATTGATGCAACCAAGAATCACGTTGGCTTTCTTGGCTGCCACATCACACTGCTGACTCATATTCAGCTTGTGATCTACCAAGACTCCTAGCTCCCTTTCACACGTACTGCTATCCAGCCATGTGTCCCCCATCCTGTATTTGTGCATTCCATTTTTTCTGCCTAAGTGTAGGACCTTACATTTCTCTCTGTTTAAATTCATTTTGTTAGCTTTGGCCCAGCTCTCCAATCTGTCAAGGTTGTATTGAAATTTGATCCTGTACTCTGGTATATTAGCAACCCCTCCCAATTTGGTATCATCTGCAGATTTGATCAGCATGCCCTCCACTCCTTCATCCAAGTCATTGATGAAGATGTTGAACAGCACTGGGACCAGGACAGAACCTTCTGGCACCCCACTAGTCACTTCTCTCCAGGATGAAAAGCAGCCATTGATGATCACCCTTTGGGTTCGGTCGGTCAACCAATTCCAAATCCACCTAACAGTAGCCCTGCCCAGCCCAGATTTTACTAGCTTCTTTGCAAGAATGTCATGGGGAACTTTGTCAAAAGCCTTACTGAGGTCAAGATATGCTACATCTACAGCATTCCTTTCATCTATCAAGCTTGTAACTCTGTCATAAAAAGGGATAAGATTAGTCTGGCATGACTTATTTCTGAGAAATCCATGCTGGCTTCTAGTGATTACGGCATTGCTTTCTAAGTACTTACAATCTGACTGTTTAATGATCTGCTCTAGGATCTTTCCTGGAATTGATGTCAGGCTGACCAGGCGATAATTGTTAGGGTCCTCCTTTTTCCCCTTCTTGAAGATGGGGACGACATTTGCCCTCCTCCAAGTGGTTGTATAAATCAGGGTAGGGAATTGGTTGTGACTCCAAATGTTTATTTGCTGGTCTAGAAATCATCCTCATGGGGAAGCACTGTAGAGTGATAGAGCTTAAGCACTGCATGAATAAGGTCTTATGTTCAACACTCCTTAACAAAAAGACTTCTATCTGAAACTGTTGAAAACAGCTACCAGCGTGTCAGCACTGAGCTAGAATAACCGCTATGATCTTAAGCACTCCATTTGACAATCAAGTGAAGAACTGAAAAAGATGTAAGTGGCACAAAGCCTCCTTTATTCTGGAACAGCCAATGGGGTTGATCCATGTAAACAGCCTGAGTGCTTTGCAACTGCATCAGATTCTTAAATTTCAAACAAGTACAATAGATGTTGCAAAACAGGAGTCTAGAAACTCCTGCTGATAAAAAGAAATAAAAACTCCTGCTTGCTTTAGACTTCATGCCTGCTTCACGTAGCAAGTAACAAAACACTGCTGAGGTCATACTAGCAGATTGACTACGTTTATTAGTAAAAAAGAATCTCAAAACAGCCTAAGTTACAGAAACAAAATCTATTCTGCCGAACATCATGGCAGATCAGCAACAGAGTGCAAAGAGAAAAGAACAGAGAAACTTTTACACAAGGCATGGGGTTTATATGATATGCGGTAAACATGCTGTAAGCACCTTCAACTCATGACAACAAGCGTGAATAACAAGTTCATAGCCATAACATGTCATGTAGCAAAAACACATATGATGGCGCAGCTGTGTGCCAGTTCCGGACAAGCTGATAACGCTGAGAAAAAGTTTCCCATGGAACTGGCTAGCCATAACAACAGGTTTGTAACAGTTTGCTTTCTCACACACACACACACAAGAGCTGTGAGAAATTTGTGGAGCAAGGAGTCCATTATGCATCCACATAATGCAACAATAGAATTCCCGCAGACAGAAGCAAGATACTGTTTTAAGTGTGCAGAAAATTTGCTTTCAGAGACTCCAGCTCTTAGAATTCCCCCCAGAGGCCATGGTGGCTGGGGATTATGGGAAGGATAGTAGCAAAAAGGAATGTATCCAAGCTCTGATTTATTCACACCTGAGACACTGCTGCGTGGAATATTGTAGAAGGATGAAATGGGATAACACTGGTGCCAATGGCTAAAGATTGCTTACATGTAAAAATATCCTAGTAACTAGCAAATGTGAAAGTTGGCTTTTGACTATAATCAAGTGGAGGATCAAGTTAGTAAGCTGTCTTTCTGAGGACAGAGGAACTGGCTGGTGGGATGTGTGTGGAGACTGAAACAGAACATGATGGGCTCAGATGTATGCCAATGTTAAACCATCCGTTTTATTTTGGGGCTCCACAGAACAATAAACAGAATGTTAGTAATCTGCTGGAATATAAATATAATGTTAGATGTACATTTCAATCAAGTGAGAAATAAATGTATTATTTATTTCAATGCCTATCCCATTCTTTCTCTAGTCTGGGAAAGCAGCTAATAACATAGAAATAGAAAGCAATTAAGGTATTAAAAGCAACATGATACAAGACTGCAGTAACTGAATCAATGATGAGGCTGGCATCCTGCTAGTAGCCCTGTTGTTACCTACCATCAAGTCAACTTAAACTTAGGGTGACTCTATGAATGAGAGATCTCAAAGTCACCCACTCATCAACAGCCCTGCTAAGGTATTGCAAACTCAGGGCCCTGGTTTCCTTTATTAAGTGCATCCATCTGTTACTTCAGCCCAGGCCTACTTGATGATAGCACTCGATATCATTTTTGACATCAAAACCATTTGGCCTTCCTCTGCCACCCCGCTCCACATGTTTGCGAGGCCTCTGGACAAGCACGTACACAGGCGCGGCCGGTAATTGTTGGACATGCCATTCTTCACCTAGACAGGCAGAACAGAGCCAATCCGTTGCTTCAGGGACCTCTCCTGCAAACACCCTTTTGCTTAAGCGCGGCACTAACAAAGGCGCCCAGCTCTGAGCCGATAGTCTTACAAAGCTGAACTAAGTACTGTGCATTTACATACTGGCTACACTATTGTTGATTCAGCGCTAAGCCGATCATGCTAAACTTGACCTTTTCCAAAGCTTTGTCCCGCTCCAAACTCGCATTGTTCTCACTGAGTAAGGCATGGCCTGCAGTCACAATTCACCCTATATAAACCCCTCGATTCCGAGACCACCCCGGATCGCTCTGGACTTCCATCATGCCTTGCTGCTGCTTTGTTTGGCGAGCTCCCCTCTGCGAACCACGCTAAGCTTTCTTCCTTGCACCCCAACAAACCAAATCTTCAACTTCTTCAGGACTATGAGAAAGGTGTCGTATTACCCATTTCCCCCTAAAATCTCTATTTCCGACTCTCTAGTTAGCCGTATGATTGTGGTGTCTTTACTGTTTGTTTGTCCTTCAATAAATTATCATTTTTGCTATTTTAAAACTGTCTGACTGCTTGACCAACCTGACCCCGTAGATGCTGGGTTGCAAGATCCCTGCTAAGTTACCCTGCCTCTCGCTAGCTTTAGTGAGTGCTCCAGCTAATTTCCCCAGCTTTGTGTTATTGTGTTTTGGTTATTTGGGCGCCCCTCCCAGGACTCCCAGAGAACAGGGTAACACATCTGTAATGTGGCCTTCCTTACTGCCTTCTACATTGCCAGGTATTGTTGTCTTTTCTAGTGAGACATGTCTTCTCAGTCTCAAAGGAAGGTAAGGGCAAACCCCCTCTGAACTAATCCTGCTCAGAAAAATCCATGATAGGCTCACTTTAGGGTCACCATAAGGCAGAAATGATTTGAAGGTACATTATGTCTTCTCATGATGCATCCAAAGTATGGCAGTCTCAGTTTAGTTATCTTGGCTTCTCGGAAGAGGTCAGGTTTGCTTTGCAATAGGACCCATTTATTTGTCTTTTTGGCATTTTAGAGTATCCACAGAAGTCTCCTCCAGCACCACATTTCAAATGAGTAGATTCTGTTCTATTGGCTTTCTTCACTGTCCAGCTTTCACAATCATACATAGAGACTGGAAATATGATGGCATGGACATTCCTAAATTTAGTATTCAGTGATATATATTTTGACACTTCAGGATCTTGTCCAGTTCCTTCATAGTTGCCTTTCCAAGTTCTAGTCTTCTTCTGATTTCTTGACTGTAGTTTCCATTTTGATGATAAATGACCCAAGGTATAGGAAACTTTTCACTATTTCAATGTCTTTATTGTCTGCTTTAACATTGTGTAAATCATCTGTGGGCATTATCTGTGTTTTCTTAATGTTCATCTGTAAACCTGCCTTTGCCCTTTCTTTCTTGGCTGTTTTCAGATATTGTTCTAAGTCTTCACTATATTCTGCTAGTAATGTGGTATCATCTGCATATCTTTAATTGTTGATGTTCCTTCCTCTGATTTCCCCACCTCTTTTCTCAGAGTTTAATCCAGCTTTGGGTGTGATACACTCAGCATACAAGTTAAAGTGCTTAAATGCAGCCCTGCTTGACCCCCCTGCCAATTGGAAACCACCATGTTTCTCCATATTCTGTCCTAATGGTGGCTTCTTATCCTGTTTACAGGTTAGTGGCCTACACTAGTGCAAGTCCAACATATATCTGTGTGAGTCATTATTTTGGTCGCTGCAGAGGTTGAAGTTCTTTACCAAACTCATGTAATAACTAAACTCTCCATCAAACCTTTTTTTTATCTACTTCAGCCCAGTGATGTAGGCTCGAGTCAACTAACTTGGACTTAAGTCAGACTCAAGCCACTTCAGTGACTCGACTTGGACTCGACTTGACAATAAATGACACACTGACTTGACACAGCTTGTGACTTGTATATTTTTAGCGAATTACTTGCTGCCTTTGGTTCAGTAATGTAACCCATTTATCCAGAAACATTGTGACTTTGAACAATGCTTCCATCTCTTTTTGCCTACTGGTCATGCAACAGTCTGTCTCAAACCCAAAGTGTGGGTGTATTTCTTGGAGGGGAACAGCAAACACATTAGGCTATGGGCTTGAGGCAGGCTTGAGGTCTGCTCGGCAGCCTGTCCTCACTGTTTGTCAGAGGAGCCTTCTAAAGCTTTTCCTAACAGCAGAAGGCAAGATATGTTTTAGTGGTTTTAACTGTTTTTAATCATGCTTGTAAAATAATATTGTTGTTTAATTATTTTTTAAATACTTTTGCAAACTCATCTTTTAGCTTAATCTTTTTAAAACTGTTGTTAGCTGCCTTGAATCCCATCTTGGGAGAAAGGCAGGATATAAATTCAAACAAACAAACAAACAAATACATACAATTTACACTGCCCCTGTAGGATATGTGAAAATGAGAGTGAAATAGTTACTTGATTCTATTGTTGATACAAGTCAGAGTTCTAATTGTAAAGTCAGTAAGCAAACTGCTCCTTCTAATCAGCAAAATAGAACATCATCTTGTAGAAAAGTTAGTATTATAAAATTAAAGAAGAAACACCTGTTTCTTCTTAAACTCTTACTAACAAAAAATTGGAACCAAAATGGTGCATGTTCTTGTTATTGTTGTGTGTCTTTAAGTTCCTCCTGACTATGTTGACCCTACGGAGATCCTATTGCAGAGTTTTCTTGACAAGGTTTGTTCAGAGGGGTTTTTGCCTTTGCCTTCCTCTGAGGCTGAGAGAGTGTGAATTGCCCAAGGTCAGTGGTTCTTAATCTGGGGTCCGGGGACCCCTGATGGTCCATGGGGCCCTCACAGGGGGTCTGCAAAGCCCTGCTGCTGGATGTCAACAGCAGCAACAGCAACAGGGATGTAGCAGCAGGAAGGCTGTGGGTGCTGAAACTGCTTCCTCATATGCCAAGGAGGGAGCAGTTTGGACTCATGTGTGCACACAGTCCCCCAATGGGTCCTTAATGAAAGGGATACAACACCTTGTGTGCACGCACCCAAACTATGAAACTGGAGACCAGGGTCTGAATCTCCACTCAGCCATGGAAACCCACAGGGTGCCTCAGGCAAGTTACATTCACTGAGCGTCACAGAAAGGCAAAGGCAATAAATCTTGCCAAGGAAACCCTCATTAAAGGTTTGCTTTTGGGTCACCATAAGTCAGTTTTAAAGGGGAGAGACATGACAGCTAGAAAGAGCCTCCTCTTGTCAGCAGCACTTTGTAGTTGTGCGTCTTCAAGCCACTTTTGACTTATAGCAACCCTAGAGTGAATCTATCACGGCTTTTTTTTTTTTTGCAAGAATTGTTCAGAGAGGTTTTGCTTTTGCCTTCCTCTGAGGCTGAGAGAATGTGCCCAACGTTACCCTGTGTCTGAGCAGGGATTTGAATCTTAGTCTCCAGAAGCCATGATTGAATGAATGAATGAATGTTTGAAAATTTAAATGCAAATTTAAGTCCTTAAATCTAAATTTAAATATTTGAATCTTGAGTTAAGTCTAGGGGGTCCTCAGCAAAAAAATTATATTTGCAGGGGGTCACTGATAAAGAAAAGATTAAGAACAACTGCCCAAAGTCATCCTGTGGGTTTCCATAGCTCTCTTGTATCAGAGAAAGGACTCAGCATGTAAATTTCAGAGCTAGACTAAGACTCCAGAGGCCAGGTTTCGGATCCCCACTCAGCCCTGAAAACGCATTGGGTGACCTTAGGCAAGTTGCACACTCTCAGCCTCAGAAGAAATCAATGGACACCCCCCCCCCGTACAAATCTTGTCAAGAAAACCCTAGGACAGGTTTGCCTTAGTGTTGTCTTAAGTTGGAAATGACTTGACAACTCAAAATTGGGAAAAGGGCAATGTTTGCCTTTCTGCATATCACTAGATGGTGCTACAGCTCTCTAAATAGCCTAGTTGTGTCAAGGAAGATTGGCCAAATGATGAAATAAATTCTTTGGGCCAGAGGAGATGCTCTTTTACCAGCCAGTAAAAATTCCTTTACCTCATCTTTTGAGGTAAAACTTATTCCGTGGAGAAGGTAAAACAATAAAATATACATTTTGTTGTTGCTGTGTGCTTTCAAGTCATGTGAATTATGGTGCCTCAGAGGTGAACCTGTCACAAGTTTTTCTTGGGCAAAATTTATTCAGAGGCAGCTTTGCCCTTGCTTTCCTCTGAGGATGAAAGAGGGTGAATTGCCCAAACTCACTCAGTGGGTTTTCATAGCTGAGTGAGGACTTGAACTCTGGTCTTCCAGTGTCCTAATCCAGCATTCAAATGACTACACCATGCTGGCTCTCTTAAAATATACATTATAGTCGATTAAAACAACACAAAATGTTTAAAATGGCTACAACAGTTTAAAAAAAATCACAGCATATAGAGCTAGCCCTGTATTTAATTAAAAGTAGCCTGAACAACAAGGACTGGAATCTTTTTTTATGCCAGTTGTGAATGTGTAATTAAGAATTACATACTTCTGTTATGTATTCACAATCTCTGCATAATCCCTTGTTTAGGGACTACGTAGGGACCGTGAAAGTCCCCAATCCCCTCTTTATGGTCAGTAGCCAATGTGGTTGATGGGGGTCTGTTCTCCTCTTATTCAAGAAGCAGCTCACTGATGTTTCCACCCCTTCTCAGGCGAGTGATCTCCAGATCAGGGGAGAACTGTGACAGGGGTCTTGCTTCTGCCTGTCATACGAGAGACCACTCATGAGACGGGGAGGGAGGAATGGCAGCCAACTGCTTCTCAGATGACAGGAGAACAGACTCACATCGATTGCAGCAGCTGCCTCTCAATATAAAGGGATGGGGTGTGTGTGACAAGACTGGGATTCATTGCATAGCACCCTGACTGCAGTACTTCTACATACATATCTATCATATAATTCCAGCTCAGGTCTTCAAGTGCCATTTAAAAGTAAACCATGTACTCATCTAGAGGGAGATTTTTCCAAGAAAATGTTACCAGATATCATTTATATGGTTAGCTATACTCTGGAAAGTAAGCACAAAATTATAATTTTGATCAACATTGTTAGATTTATATTGTTGTTTACATATGGCCCTCCATATTTGTGGATTTTGTATCCATGGATTCAACCAACCATGACTTGAAAATATTCCCTCCAAAAAACAATTAAAAAACAAACAGTGATTTTGCCTTTTTCTGTAAGAGATGCCATTTTACTACACCACTGTACATAATGGGACTTGAGCGTCCACAAATTTTGGTATCCATGGGAGTATGTGTCCTGGGACGAAACCTGAGAGCCCACTGTACAGGCTAGGGAATTCTAGGAGTTGTAGTCCCAAAAAGTGGCTTTCCTAGCTCTGGGACCTGATGGGCTCATGGCCCTGTACTATAAGATACTCCAAGAACAATTAACGAATCTATTACAAAGAGTAATAAATGGGATAGGTAAAAAAGATAAACCACCCTCATGGGGGGAGGCAAATATCACTTTGGTTCCAAAAGAAGGCAAGGATCCGCAAGAAATAGTGAATTACAGACCGATAGTGCTATTGAATGTAGACTACAAAATATTTGCTACAATTTTAGCAGATAGATTAAAAAAGATTTAACAAGCAGTGATACATACAGATTAAAATGGATTTCTGCCTAGGAGATCATTAAAAAACAATATAAGGACAGTGTTAAATGTTGTTGAGTATTTTTACAGACATAATGAAAAACAATGGCCTTACTTTTTCTAGATGCTGATAGAGTGAACTGGGTGTTTTGGGAAGAAACCATAAGAAAAATAAATTTAGGACTTAACTTTATAGAATGGATCATTTCAATATATAAAGAACAAAAAGCCCAGATAATCGTAAATGGTGAAAAAACAGAAAGTATACCTGTATATAGGGGTGTTAGACAGGGCTGTCCTTTATCACCCCTTTTGTTCATAACAATTTTGGAAGTACTAAATAATAGAATTAGACAAGAAACTCAGATACAAGGAGTTAAAATTAAGAATCAGGTTTACAAAATTAGTGCATTTGCGGACGATTTGGTTATTATTCTTGAAGATCCCCAAACAAGTATGGAGAAATTATTAGAAATATTACTTAAGTTTGGAATACTTTCAGGATATAAAATAAATAAACAAAAATAATTACAAAAAACATGTCTGAATGTGTGGAACAAGAATTAATAGATTACTCAGGTTCCATGGTAGTCAAAAAAGTAAAATACTTAAGTATATTTATACTAATATTACAAAAAATAACGCCAACCTATTTGATAATAATTATAGAAAAATTTGGCACGAGATAAAGGAAGACTTAAAAAATGGGAAAAGTTTTATCACTTTTAGGACAAATTGCGGCTATCAAAATTATCACTTTTCCTAAGATAAATTTTCTATTCCAAAATTTGCCCATAATTTTGAATGACAAACCATTTAGAGAATGGAATAAGGATCTGACAAAAATTTATATGGAAGAGTAAGAAACCAAGAATAAAATTAAGGGTTATGGAGAATATTAAAGAGAGAGGAGGTATGGGGCTGCCCAATTTAAAACTATATTATCATGCCAACTGTTTAGACTGGATAACTGATTGGATAACATTACAAGATTCGAGATTATTACATTTAGAAGGGGAAGGACTTTATTTTGGTTGGCATGCATATGTATGGTACGGGAAAGCATCAATAGATAAGGACTTTAAAACTCATTTTTTGCAGAAGGCCCTCTTAACAGTTTGGTTAAAATACAAAAAACAGCTATATTTAAAAATCCCATTTTGGGTGTCAGTCCATGAGGCTTTCTATAAAAAAGAGATCCCTATAATAAATAAATGGATTATGTATAAAGATATATTGAAGGTCCAAGGAAAGACTACTTACTTTAAATCACAAGAAGAACTTAAGACCCAAGGTTTAATGACTCATTGGCTTCTACAAATTCAATTAGCAGAGAGATATAAGATAGATAAAAAAAACAGAAGATTTCGAGACAGAGGAGAAAGAATTTGATAGAATACTTAAACCGGAATCAGAGCATAGGGTTAGCAAAATATATAAAATCTTATTGAATTTACAAAATGAACAAGAAGTGATTAAACAGACTATGATAAAATCAGCCCAAAACTTTAAACATACAATCCTGTTCGATCAATGGGAGAAGTCATGGAATACCACATGAACCCTGATAAAACCAGCTAGTTTAAGGGAAAACTATTTTCCGGCGTATAAGACGACTGGGCATATAAGACGACCCCCAACTTTTCCAGTTAAAATATAGAGTTTGGGATATACTCGCTGTATAAGACTACCCCTCTTCCAACGCACACCAAATAAAAATTTAAAAAAATCAGATTTGATTTCAATATGGTAATTTTAATTCAAATGCTTATGACATGCAGGTACTTAGCAGGAAAACTGTCACTTATAAATATAAGGCTGTTTGTGGATTGGAATTTGTAAATATATCCCGGTTTAGCTGTTTCTCTTTGCAGTCTTATTCTGAATTTTGTTTATTCAAAAACTTCTAGATGTAAGTCAGAGATTATATGTCCAGGAAGGCTGAAATGTGGTGCAACTGTTTTTTGGGGTTTTTTTTTTTTTGATAGTGCTGCTTTTAAGATCAGATGTATATCTCTTGCATAGAAACTGTCCTATTTGTCCAAAATAATGGAGCATTACTGACATTAGATGCAAAATAAATCAGTCTTAAAGATGTGCTCAACTCTTCCTTTCCTTCCTCTTTTTCCCCCTTTTTAGGCTGTGACAGGCTAACACAGCTATCTCTTTGAAAACGTGCATGATTGCTTTCAGCTTCATTATCTTGTGTATATTCTGATTTCAGAAGCAATAACCACTGACTTGTAGAAAACAAATCATACCATGCATTAAGTTGTACAAAGTTAGCATAAATCTTGTACCATTGATTTTATGGTGTGATGTTGATCCAAACTATATGGTATGCACTGAACATGGCACAAGCAAATAAGCAGAGGTCTGTATCTCTCTTTAGAAGGTAGTTGCATTTGTGAATGAGTACTCTTCAATCTGCTTGGTGTGATAATGTATTTAAGCTGACTTTGAATTTCTTTGTTGATTGACTCAGCTCTTGGGTACATAATGGCAGGTCGACATCTTTGAACTGGAAATGGGGCAACTGATGAATTGAAGAGTGGGAAGAGGGGCGGCAGCCTCCTCGGAGTCAGAGCCACGGGTGGGCGGAGACCCCGGACTGGAGCCGGAGCCCGCCCTCCCCAGCGAGCCTGCAGGCGTCCCGACTGCCAGGGCGAGCTCCGTGCTGGCCCCGGCGCCGCTAACAGGCCCGTCTGCATCGGTGGAGTCCTCCGCGGCAATGGAGCCTCTCCCTGGGCCTCCTCCTCCTCCCTTGCTGCCGCCTCGTGCCCAACTGAGCCAGAGCCCCCACCCCCACAGTCACCGCGAGGGATCCTGGGAAGTGTAGTTTCCATCCATCCGCCGCACCTGCCACCTGCCGCCTGCAATGGAAAGGGAGGTGACGCGTACCCCGAGCCCCCGCCTTGCCCCCCCGCAGGGCTCCCAGGAGGCCACCAGAGTCCCCGAAGCTTCCCCGGTGCTGAGGGCTCAGCTCCCAGCTCCGTCCGACGGGGCTGCCCGCGGCCAATGCTGCGGAATGAACCCGCGCCGGACCGCCACCCCCGGCGTCTGTCTCTTTCTCCTTCAGCCCTTCCCCTTATCATAGGTTGCTGATCGTGGCCGGAATGGGCGGGGAGGACGCTTCAGCCTCAGCCCCTCACCGGGTCGTCCGGGGGAGGGGGGAGTATCCTCCGTGAGGCCGGCGAGGCGGGAAGCTCTGCGGGCAGGCCAGCGGGAAGCTTGGTGGTGACGGGGCCTCTCCCCAGGCCGACGGGAAGCTCCGCAGGCCGGGGCCTCCACGCCACACCCGGCGTATAAGACGACCCCGACTTTTGCAAAGTTTTTCGGGGGTTAAAAGGTCGTCTTATATGCCAGAAAATACGTATTATAAAATGCTCCACAGGTGGTATTTAACACCATCCCAGATTTCTCAGATCAAAGGTAATGTAAAAGACACCTGTTGGAAATGTGATCAAAAGGGCACATTTTTTCATATCTGGTGGTGCTGTAGAGAAGCAAAGAAGTTCTGGAAAATTCTACATGACAAAATACAAGAAATAATGAAGATATAATTTCCACTCTTACCAGAACTTTATCTACTTAACATGACTGACTGTCTACAACAGTTAAATAAGTCTCAAAAAAATATCTTCTTATATATGATTAGAGCAGTCAGATTATGTTTTGCCCAAGTGTGGAAACTGAAATCAATTCCCAAGATAGAGGATTGGCTTTTAAAATTGTATGATATAGAGGAAGCTGATATAATTATGAATTCACTAAAAGATAAGACAAAGATTAGTTTTATTGAAGATTGGAGTATGGGATTCCCATTATGGGAATCATATTGGGGCAAGAAAGCTACTTGAAGTTGGATAGGAAAAGGCTAGCTATAAATAAAAATCTTACCATCCTTTTCTTTATTCTTTCATTATCTGACTTTTTTCTTTTTGTATACCATTAAAATAGAATTGATAAAGGTTAGGTGACACGTGAACTAACATTGATATTGAAATATCTGATATTAGTATAGGAGATTTTTAAGGGAATATCAAATGTAATAAGGTTAAATCCAACTCTGAGGCTAGAAAAAGATGGTTGAAACATAAAATGAGTGACATAAATGTGATAATAATCTATTTATATTTATTAGAAGGTAAGGTATAAATAAGTAGACACCTTTTTCTTGAGGTTTGGAAAATGGGGTGGGGGAAGGGTCAGTGAAAGGAAATGGTAAAGGGAATTTCAATAAAGTATGAAATATTATTGTAATGAAGATGTTAAATGTTACAGGGTATGGAACGATTTTTGACTAAAAGTCCAATTGTTTTTATATCTATTGTTAAGATTTTTACATATTTTGCTATTGTCATGATTTGATTTGATAAACCTGTAATACTCCATTCCTTTCATCTGAATATTAATTTTTTTCTGTTGTGTTTTGTAAAATCTTGTTTTGTTTTAAAATGAATAAAATTTAAAAAAAGTGGCTTTTCTAAGATAAGCTGGACGCCAGTCAGTCGTTTGAGTGAGAACTGATTTCTCATTTGGCTGATCTTTTGGCATGCAGCTTGCAAAATGATACCCACCTCTTATGCTGTTCATGTTTTAAAGAGCTGGGCTGCAAAACTTAGCCAGGGGCATACTTTGCACCAAGTTTCAGGCTACTTGTCTAGATAACTTCATTTTGGGATTAGAACCTGTTTGGGATGGGGTTGTGCACCTTCCATAAGATCAGGCTCATAGGTTGCAGGTTCTCCTGGAGGTAACATTGCTCCTAGAAGGCAAGGTGTTGTAGTGGCGATAACTGACTTTGTCTGATTCGGCTGCTATGCCAGCTTCACTCTTTCCTAGAGAGAGCAGACTGGGCTGCACTTGTTCATGCTTTAATTATCTCCCAGGCCATTTCTGCACTAGACTGTTATAGTGCTATTATTCCACTTTCAACATCCTATGGAATCC
Organism: Ctenosaura bakeri; assembly: GCA_948474755.1. Lineage (NCBI taxonomy): Eukaryota > Metazoa > Chordata > Lepidosauria > Squamata > Iguanidae > Ctenosaura > Ctenosaura bakeri. The sequence continues at coordinate 92,103 of CAOLHI010000877.1, read as the reverse complement.
TAGGGTTTGCAGTTTAGGGAAGGGCCTCAAGGGCCAGGATTCCATAGGATGTTGAAAGTGGAATAATAGCACTATAAGTCACATTGGTCCATTAGGAAATGGCCCCAGTTAGACTACTCCTACATGTTGTACATGTGATTGTCTCTGAAAAGTGTTTGGAAGCTGCAATTCACGCAAAATGCAGCAGCAACACTAGTATTATAAAAACTACATGGGTTTTCAGTTTCCTTCCAAGCTTAATTCAATGTGCAGATTTTACTCTTAACAGTTTGAAGATAGGATATCTGAAAGATCTCTTGCCTTCCATATCTGTTTGTCCCAAATTTTAGCATCCTCAGCAAAGGCCCCATTGCATGTGCCACTGTCACATGAGGCTAGGCCCGTAAGTACCCACAACAGCGATTTCTCTGAAGCATCACCCCAATTATGGAATTCTTTGCCAAGGGAGATTGGGCTGGTTCCATCCCTTATGAGTTTCCAGCAGGCAGCTAACAACTATTTTTTTGACTGGCCTTTGGTTCTTAAAATTAGGAATGGCTATACTGTCTTAAATATTTTTATCTGTTGTACATTACCTCAGGGGCCCTAGTGGGCTGAGAGGCAACAAACACATGATTAAACAAATAAATAGATATACACTATGAAAAGCCAGCTTGGTGTAGTAGTTTGAGTGCTGGATAGACTATGATCCTCAGCCATGGAGACCCACTGGGTGACACTGGGCATATCACACACTCTTAGCCCCAAAAAGCCCCATGATAGAGTTACTTTAGGGTCACCACACAACAATAATTGTATAAACGCAACCAACTACCACTACTTAGGCAGAACTCTACCTCACTGGCAGCCCATGAGCATTATCGATATGAAGAGTGTTTCTTGAAAGAAGTCACTAAAAAAGTACCCCTTGTTTGTTTTTAAAATTCACCAACTTGTACAACTTTGCTATTTGAATTGTTTTCATCCAAAAGGCAGAATCCTAGTAGTGATATACACTCATGGAACCTGGGTTTATGCAAGCCTGTGCCCTTTCTGGAATGTTGCAGGAGGTATTTAGTACTTCCTCATGCAATGCTTCCCATGGGCTGGAATACCACTTTAAAAGGGCTACAGCACACTCCCCCAGTCATTTAGCAGCCAGTCAAGAACGGGAACTATTGGGAGCACATCTGGATGCTGTTCTACAGCTGGGAAAAGAAAAAATTACTATTATTATTTATTAAAATGTTTATACCTCACCCTCTATCAAAAGATCTCAGGGTGGCTTACAAATGATGTTGCCTGTCAAGATTTCCTAGGATTGCCAGACACTGCTTAGGTACCACATGCCCTTCCACAGCTACAAAATGACTGGAAGAGTGTTCTCCAGCTATTTAAAACTACCGGTACCTTTTGTTGGGTGTGGAAACAGCCACGTGCAGCTGCAAAGGGAAAGAGTTTCTGCCTGCCTGACTTAGGATTGCATCCAAATAGTATTTTCTTCCAAAAAAAAAGAAAAAGAAAGAAAGCAATAATTAATGTTTTAACTTGTGATTTTTGAGGGTAAAGGAGGGTTTACATCTTTAGTAATTTCAAAAGTTTTTAATTTAGCAATTTTTTTCACAATGACATAACAAATTAATGTTAGAAATTCCTCTTGATGTTTCAGTATTAACAAATTATTTCTCTTTAATGTTTAATGTGAACACAATAATGCTAACACTAATATTTCCAAGCTCTGGTGCTCATGTTGCATTGTGTTTCTTCATAAATTCTGAATCAGTCAGTCACATTGGTCCATTAGGAAAGAATCCAAGAGCCACAGCAAGGTAACACCTTTATTAGTATAAAGCAAAATGACTTCCAGCACTGAAATTGTGTTAGTTTGGTTCAAAGTCATTCTCTGCTTGTGAATCTTCTCTGTGTTATGGATACATTTGTAATCACCAACCCATGTAGCAAATGGCACGTAGAAGCAAAGAAAAAAAAACTTAGTCAAATGAAAATAACTGGGGTTGCATTTCAAACATCTGACCTTATTCACATATTCCTTCTTCATAGCAAACACAACTATGTCACTGAGTGCCCAAGCAGCAGGGAACAATGATCAGTCTCAGCTTCCTAGAAATATATCCACATTTAAACAAGGGACTTGACAAACCTGTTTTTTGCTGCATTAATGCTTCACATTTTTAGGTATATACATAATGTATTAATCATGCCTATGATGCAATTTTAAACAGTCTCAACAAACAAGCAAACACATTTCTTCCAGATGGGGCTTACAACCTAAATTTTGACAGGGTGTGTGTGTAGGGGGTGGAAATGAAAAAGAAGAGAAAAATGATAGAAGGTAGTAATGTATACAAGCTAAGAACAAGAGCAAGTGAAGCAAATCTCATGTCTTTAGCACATCTGCATTTTTTTAAAAAAAGATCATATACAAGTAGATTCTGAGCCCAATGAACTTCCAGAATGCTTTTAATTTTTTCCCCACTGATCTTCTCTATAACACACTGATAGATCAAATCAAAGCTAATTTCAAGCTTCTTTAAAGACATCACACATAAATCTGTAACCTGACAGCATCAACTCAGCAAGATACTGAGGCTGAGGTCCTATACTTATGTACTTGGAAACAAGCCCTATTGAATTTGATGGGACTTACTTCTTAGTAGATTGCACTCTGAGTCATGATAGGAATTGAACTGTATGGCAGCCCTATAAACATGTGCCACTGCGTATTGCCTATCTCTCCATGCTTAAATGCTCTTGGGTCTATATGTTACTTTCCTTCCATAGTACACCATCTTGTAGGATCAAAGGCCTGAGTCACCCAATGACTTTGGTGTTACCAGTTTCTTTCTTATTCTCTCTTCTTTCCTTTTTCTGGATTGTCTCTCCAGATGCAGTAGGTGAGAGAAGTAGCCAAGGTCAGCCAGGCCAAGTAAGGCATCATCAACAGTGTTGCAGTTTTGTTAATTGGATACCAGGAATACATAGTGGCCAGTACCAGGCCATACAAACCCACAATGTCAATCAAAGCCTGGAGGAGAGAAAGAGAAATGTTCACATGATTCATACACTTGACAGAATGCAGAAAGCATGTGTTTAGCTACCCCAGAGGAGAACTATGGATTTTCATTTTCAGATTTTATTCCATACTTTCTCCACACTAGTTGAACCATACTGCTATCCAAGTCTGCAACTTATATTAAGAACAGGATTTGGATCAAGTGAGTATCAAGAAGGAAACATGAATCTTTCCGAACAATTTGAGGCCAAATTCAACTTGCTAGCCTAGGAAATTTTATTCTACTTTATTTATTTAATTTATATCTCATTTCCCCCCAATATGGGTCCTGAGGCAGCTTGCAATGTGAGTTAAAACAAAATACAGTAAAAACAACAGACAATGCAAAAAACAACAACAACTAAACAATCATATTAAAACATTAATTAACATTAACCATTCACAATTAACATTAAACATTAAAACATTAATTTCAAACACTGAAGAAATGCAGGAAAGCTATGTAAAATCAAATGGCTTAAACCTGAATTCTGAATTCCACTGAATCAATGGAACTGATATAAGTGTCAACTTGTCAAATTACCATTAATTTGGTGGATCTGTTCTAGCCGGGACTAACAATATAATTTTGGCCATTATGTTCTAATAAACAGTGAAATGCCGCTTTCTGAGGCTAATACATGGTCATAGCCAACGCAACTAACAATGTATGTTCCCTCTGAAGTCTTGTACTAAAACATATTGCTTTGTAATATGATTTCCCCTTCCTTAATCCCCAGTATAGATTAAAAGAAAATCCAATAAAGGTTCTGAGTATTTGAGTACTGACAGATTTAGAAGTTCAGGCCTTCATCATGACAGTCTCTATATTGATATTTAAGAGTCCACAGAGGTGGCAATGTTGATCTTTACAGTTAAAAAAAAACTAGCAATTTTCACTTCTACCAGAAGGAAGTCTTTTGCAAAGCCAAAGGGTCTTCATTTCCTCTTCAAGATCAAACCACCCCCACCCTCCACAACACTTTTAGATTACAACAGAAGTAGATAGCAACAATAGATTGTCAATGGGACTGTCTTTTCCCCGTCTACCTCTTTTTGGGATTGCAACTAAACTGAAAAGTAACAGGGAGGTTCAAGTAGGGTGGCAGATTACATCATCATCCTTTTTAATCAAAAGCCCCTAGGGCTTCAACTCTGCAAATCCTGGCTGTACTACACCAGACTGTAAGAATGAACTGTCTACACAGTCCAAACTTGGCTTGTTTTTGTTGTAGCCGTTTCCACAGCTGGAGAAACAAGCTAGTTTTCAAACTCAACAGTACCAGAATTTGCTGTGGCAAAAACAGTAACCATAGTTCTTGCCATGAAGGTTGTTATAAATCCCCCTTGACTTGCACATCTTATCTTATCTTATCTTTCTATAGTCATGTTGTAAATGGGTATTATTTCTTCCCAAATGGTGCTTTCTGAAAAGAGCATAGCTTCTAGGATTCCTAGGTCACAGAACTAGAGGCAGTTCTCATTCAAAGCCCCAGTGTCCCAAGGTGAGCAGCAAACAGGCTACTTGCTTGGATGAGACGTTCATGTTAGTATCCCCATCATTCCTGTAACACACGCTTGAACTCAGGCAGGTAAAACCTGTGTCCCTCCAGATGTTTTTGGACTTCAACTCTGACCAGTCCAGACCGCATCTATATTGTTCAAGAATGATGGGGATTGTAGTTCAGCAACACCAGAAGACTGGGAAGTCCACCACCTTTGCTTTAATGCAAACTTGGTACCAAATTTAAATGAAACCTCCATCTGTACTTAGGACCAGCATGCCAGGGCAATTAGCAGCCTTTCACAATTTATCACAGGCTACATTTCAGTCCTCTGAATGATGGACAGGAACCTACTCTTTCCCCTCAAGTACTAATTTGACAAATGCTTTCTTGTAAATTCTTGTTTTGGTATTTTACTGTTTAATAAGATATACAGAAATAGCAAGCTGATGCTGACAGTCTAGTATCTGCTCCCTGATTAGGTCAAGGGGCGGTACCTGGAGTGTTTATCTCAAACACACCATTCTTGACAAGAAAGAAATGGAGTGTGCAGATCATGAGACTGTTAACTTCACACCCTTCTTTGTGCAGCCAGCTGTTTTAAGTTCAGAATAAACACAACTGCAAGGGAGAGATATCATTACCAGGGAAGTAGAAGCAAGCAGCACAAGGCTTTTGCTTTGGCTTGTCAAAAACCTCCTTGCTCTAGTTATGCACATTTATAATAACCTCAAACAATTTGTCTTAAAGAGTCACCTATTCTGGGACCAGAAAACATTAATATCACCACTGGCAAATTTCAATGAATGCATTTAATCTGCAGCCTTGGTTCTGAAGCAGCATGTTTTGCCTTCTCTCTTTCATCCTTTGGGAATATGGACACAGAATCAAAAATTGAGAACTACAGACAGCAAGACAACAGGAACTGAGAAATCACAGAGTACCAGTTCTTTTGCCAAAATTGCTACCATCTTCTGGAGCCCAGAAAGTATGTGTGTATTCAAACAAACAAACAAACAAACAGGAACCCTAAAATCTTAACACCCACAGATTCCTAAACAATTTTCTGAGAGGTCCCAAATAAGCAGAGTGTAGAGAAGTTACTTTTCTGGACTACAGCTCTGAGAGCCCTCCAAACACTATGGCCAGTGGCTATCCTGGGTGGGGGATTCTGGGAGCTGCAAATTAAAGGGGAACATTACCAGCTTGAGTTTATGAGCCCCGAAGAATATAGGAGTCCATGCCCAGTTCAAGGCAAGCTGAGCTCCATAGAGACCTAACGGGACTACAGCATTACTGTTGAAACCACCAAGGTCCTTCCACACCAAGTATGAAGCATACCTGTAGAAAAGGAAACCAGTTTAGTACCTTGCTTTTGGATGCCACATTGGAACAGATCTTTGAACAGAAGCTTTACTTCAGTTGAATACAGTTTAAAAGCTGTCATACTGACTTTTGTCACTGTGTTGGGAGAAATCTCAAAAGACAAATATTATGGGATCCAACCTATTTTATGTCAATATCTTTTTGAGGTCAACCAAGACAGCAGAAAATCTTTGTGCCTGCTTTCAAACCCATGTTTCTTCACCAGGCAAAGATGTTTTACAGAAGGAGGTGGAAGCGGAGGGGGCCTAAAGTCTCATTGTCTTGTGATAGTAAGTGAGGAAGCAGGCGAACAAATTAACACATCAGGCCACATCCCAGTGGCCCTGGGCTTAGTGGGAAGGAACAAGAAAGGCCATAGAATTTGATTCTCTATTTAAAAATACTACATACCCTGCTTGAAAATTCAGACCTGTCTCTGTACAGAACTACCTGCACTAGCCCTTCAATACAGGTTACTTGAGAAGCCTACAATTACTGTTAGATTATTATCATGGGAGGCAATGTCTTCTTTCTCTAGCATAAGGAACTCTAGTATAGTGATTCTCTGTTCATGCACTTCAGATGGGGAAGGAATTAGGAGCAATTTCACCAACAATAATCATATCATGTGCACAAATGCAGTTAAGTAAATACTGAAGAAGTTACAATTGGAGCAATTGATATGAATTTAATTACTCTTAGTTCAGTTGTATGTACATTTGCTTCTACTGGGCTGGCTTCCAAGAAAACATATTAAGGATTGTAACCGTAGATGAAGAGGAAGTATGTACTGGAAAAAAACTTACCCCATGCTTGTATACAGTGTCGTCCAAGCAACTGGGAATATTTTATTGGGTGGACGCCATGATGGTTTGTTCAGGTTTTCAAACCATGTGGGCACTTCTTTCCGGGTCAAGAACCAGCCAAGAAATCCACCCAGATGGGGCAAAGCTGTGAAGCCAAAAGCGTGAACCCCCATCGTCAATTCAGCTCCCAGACAATTGAAGGAATTTCTGATCACCCTCTGGCAACTTTGAAGCTGAAAATCAATAGTGAACTTAATTACTTCACATTACCATGAACTTACTTTCATTGAAGAGTTTATAATTTAAAGCAAGCATGAATGACCTAAGTAAGTATGAATGACCTAAGCAACCAAATAATTATTCTCTAATCATCTAAACAAGTTTTTCATAGAAGTAGGTCCCACTGTCTCAAACTATGCTTAGAATTATAACCTTCCATCCCACAGTATTTATTATTCTCATTAACCAGTGTAGAATATAACCAAAGACTTTCTCAGACATGGCAGGGTAATATGCATCTTCCCAAACAGCAAAGGCTGTTACTGTCTGTCATTCTTCATAAGATAGGAAGAAAAAAAAATCTTTCATAGTCTGAAACCAGTCTGAAAATTCTTTAGTTGTGACACATATTTATTAAAAACAGCGGAGGGGGGACAAACCAGTTATTTTTTGTAACTCCATTGTGTTTCAACGGGACTTTCCATGTAGGGAGATACCACTCTTGAATGATGTATTTCTTCTTTGTGGTTTGTTAAGAACCTTCCTGATTCTACAATTGTTGGAACCCTAATATCTGTTGCTCTCAGAACTGAGGGATACAGTATGGCCACACAATCAGTTGTGAATGGAGAAGATGGGCATCCAATGTAAATTTGCTCCTTGCAGTCCTTATGTGCTGCCAGCTCAGCCCAGACCTGTCCACTCTGTGTTCCTGACTGTTTGGATTACAGGCATCAAAATGTGCAGCAATAGTGCACAGTCAACAATCCACATAGCAGAGGACACATTACGACAATGCCATTTGAGACCAAGTCCTTGGACTGCTTCTTCTGAGGGATTATAATGGTCAGAATTCACCCAGCCAGCACTGGTTTGGAGATTCTGGAGGATGCAGTCCAAAAGAGAGAGAGGAACATGGAAAGCTACCTTGGACCAGGTCTGGCTGTTTGCCAATCTAGCCCAGCCCTTTCTCTCCTCTGACTAGAGGTAGTTCTCTAGATTTCCAGTAAAAGGGTCTTCTATCACCTCCTACCCAATTCCAAGACTGTGAAGTCCAAGTTGGATGCAATTTTGAGTGCAGGAATTGTCCGCAGAGATGTCTCAGCTTCAACTTCAAAATAAAAACAATTCAGTGCCTAGTTTGTTACATATTTACCTTCATAGGAATTAGGAAAGTTTTGTTCAGAAATGTTGATCAAACAAATATATTTTTTGTTCTATCGGTCTGAGTAGCGTAATGATTCATGTGGTGGTGATGAAATCCTTGTAATAAAAATTTTTATATATAATATTTACGAATAAATTTGCTATTACTAATTTACGAATAAATTTGCTATTACTAATTAATAATGCTGTTTATGAAGGAGTCAGACAATAGAAAAATAGAAGATTTGGAATTGATGGTTTGGCATACTGACTCCACAGCCCTGCCTGATTCTTGGAACTGGAGGCACCGACAACTAAACCTTGAATGCACTCGACAGGGCACCAAGCTATGGTCTCTCTCCCTGCACAAAATTATCACTCTGGGCTTCTTGTCTTTCCTCCTGTACTTCCAGTTTGGTGGGCAGCTGAAAGTATCAGTCAAGCTGGTGAATGGCCATACCCATAACTCTCTTCTTCCAGACACAAGGCATGTGGTGGGTTTCAGGAAAGAAAGACAAACTTGGTCCGATATTGAAGTTGGCTTCCAGCAATGCTTTACACTTGTCCTTCAGGGTAGATTCTCCCTCCCTCCGAAGGCCTGGCGTTTCAAACAACTGTGTAGCAGGCAGAAATTCAACAGGGAAAGCCCCTCTTTCCAGGCTAGGGAACTCAGGACTTGTTGGCTGTCTACCTGAACCATCTCTCTCCTGTATCACACCGGTTGTGGAAGGCGCAAAAGCTCTGTCGGCAGCCAGATCAAGGGTTAATGCTACAAGCCAACTGAGGTTATCCTAACAGTAATACGCAAATACTGAGAAAATGGGAACTAAAGAGATATAACCCACCCACTCAAGTGGGGGGATTCCGCCTCCTTAAGAGTGCTCTTAATTACAGGGGATGCAAGGAGAGTGCAAGAGCCAAGGTCCCTTTACATTTCTAGGGGCCATCGGCCACAGCTGCGTCAGTCCCTGGCGGCCAACACGACCGAGGCCATTCCCACACTAGACTGTTATAGCGCTATGATTCCACTTTCAACACTCTATGGAATCCTGCGGTTTGCAGTTTAGGGAGGGGCCGATCCGAAACTGCAAACCCCAGGATTCCATAGGATGTGGAAAGTGGAATCATAGCGCTGTAACAGTCTAGTGCGGGAATAGCCCGAGCCCTGCACCAGGTGAAGAGCGACGCGCGTCCCTTTATAACAGGCATCAGCTTTCGCTAACATTTCCGCACTAGCCTGTTATAGCGCGATGATTCCACTTTCAACCTCCTCTGGAATCCTGGGGTTTGCAGTTTCGGGAGGGGCCGGCCGGCCCCTCCCGAAACTGCAAACCCCAGGATTCCAGAGGAGGTTGAAAGTGGAATCATCGCGCTATAACAGGCTAGTGCGGAAATGGCCAAGAAGAAGTCCTGAAAGGGAAGGAGAGACCTTGTTCTCGCATTTCCAGCAAAGCAGGAAGCAGAGCGCCTCCCGATTGGCTCGAGCTTTACAGGAGAAAGGGGTGTGTGTCTCTCTCTCTATGGGTTCTTTCCCTCTTCCCCCCTCCTTTTCTTTTGCTCCGTCGGGGGCATGCAGTGCTCCGAGGAGGCGGCGGCGGCTTCTGCTTCTCCTTCTGGAGCGAAACCGGCCTGGCCAAGCTGGACGGAGGGGCGGCCACAGTGCCCTTGGCTTCCCTTACCTTCTTGGACCGGGGTTCGCCTCGTCGGTGGTCTACAGCGAAGCAGTGGGGGCTCTCCGCGCGTGCGGAGGGCGCTTTCTGCCGCCTCTGCGCAAAGGAGGGCTCGGAGTGGGGCGGGCGTGGCTGGTGGCGTTTTGGCGCCGGGGTTATACAACGCGCGGCAGGGAGCGGGAGCGGGGAACCGCCTGCAGGCTCCGATAGAGAGAGAAGGGCCAGAGCACGCCCCGGCCGGCACCGTTTGGTAACCACGGCGGAGGGCGGGGCGGGGCGGATCCGGCCTTTCAAACACCGAGCCGGGCTTGTTTGGAGGAGCTGGGGGCTCCCTTCCCTCTCCGCAGGACTGTCCTAGAGGTTCTCTGTATTCAGAGTTATTAACAGACACCGATTGAGTTCCTGAGATAATATGCTGCCCTCCTCCTTGCTGCTAGGCCTCATCTTCATAGCTACCAACCAGGCCCAGGAGCTCTTTGGCTGAGAATTCTAAAGGCCCCTCTCTAAACTGCAAGCCCCAGGATTCCATAGAATCTTCTTCGGCAGCCAATCATATGAGGGCCTTGCCTGACACTGACAAACTTTGACTTTTATATATTAGATAAGGGGGTGACATAATTGCCTTTGTCATAGCATTGACCTACCTTTGGTTCTTCTCCCTCTAGCTGTAATAAAAAGGATTATAGAATCACAAAATGGTAGAGTTGGAAGAGATCACAAGGACTATGGAGTTGAACCCCCTGCCATACAGGAATACACCATCAAAGCATTCCCCACAGATGGCCATCCAGCATCTGTTTGAAACCCCCCCCCCAAAAAAAGGAGACTTCACCACACTCCAAGGCAGTGCATTCCACTGTCGAAATGCTCTTACCATCAGAGGACAAGATCAGAATTCAAAATGACCTTAACAGATCAGAGAGCTAGACCAAAACTAACAAAACGAACAACATGAATTTCAATAGGGAGAAACATAAAGTATATTTAGGCAGAAAAAAATGAAATGCACAGATATAGGATGGATGACATCTGCCTTGACCACACTACATGTGGAAGGAGTCTAAGTGTCTTAGGAGACAAGCCGAATGTGGATCAACAGTGTGATGCAGCAGCTAAAAAGGCTAACACAATTCTAGGCCGCCTCAATAGGAGTATAGTGTTTAAGGGAAGTATTAGTAGCCCTCTATTCTGTTTTGGTCAGACCTCATCTAGAATACTGTGTCCACTTCTGGCTACCATGATTCAAGAAGGATATTGACAAGCTGAAACATATATAACAAATGGTGACCAAAATGGTAAAAGACCTGGAAACCATACCCTATGAGACGCAGCTTAAGGAGCTGGGTATGTTTATCCTGGGGAAGAGAAAGAAGGTGACATGATAGTCATGTTTAAGTATTTGAAGGGGTGTCATATAGAAGATGGAGCAAGCTCGTTTCCTGCTGCTCCAGAGACTAGGTCATGGATAATGGCTTCAAACTACAGGAAAAGAGATTCCACCTAAACATTAGGAAGAACTTGACAGTAAGAGCAATTTGACAGTGGAATACACTGCTGCCTGGAAGTGTGAAGTCTCCTTTGGATGTTTTAAAAAGGGGCTGGGTGGCCATCTATCAGGAGTGCTTTGATTGTGTATTCCTACGTGGCAGGGGTTTGGATTCAATGACCCTTGCAGTCTCTTCCAGCTCTATGTTTCTATTGTATATTGTACTCATGTTACATGGTTAAATCAGTTTCATTTCACTTTGGCTGTCATGGCTCCATCCTATGGAGTCTGGGAATTTATAGTTTGGTAAGGGATTTGGAATTCACTGTCAGAGAGCGCTAGTGCTGTAGTTCTGAGGAATGCACGAGAGCTTTCCAAGCAAGTACCTCACCAAACTACAAATCTCAGTGTCGAACAGTGGTCAACCTTGCCTAGAAAATTCACTGGAAAAGGTTGAGTTTGACTGTATCCACCATCTCACACTACTCAGCAACTGATGCATACAGGCATATTCCCTCAGATACTGGGGGTCTTACGTAGGCATCCTGACTAGTTGCCATTGATGCGCCTAAGCTCAAGCAATTTATCTAATCCCCCCTTAAAACTCTCAAATGTTGGCAACCAAACTGCATCTTGTGGCAGTGAATTCCAGAATTTAACTTTGAATGTGTGAAGAAACCTTGAGGGCCAAAGGTTGCTCACCCTTCTTATATACCAAAGCATCGTTAGGACCGTGGATTTTTCTCTTCTTCTTTTGCTTACCTGTGGTTTAGCACCTGGAATTTGGGGAAGGAAGCTGGTGGTTAGTATCAAAGAGGACAAAGCTTGCCCCAGGACTGCCAACTGCTGATTTCCACTATGAGGCTTTTCCCTAGTGCCCAAATTTCTAGTCTTGCAGTAGCCTAAAGCTTCCATTGAGTATTCAGAAATGCAGAATAGGCAACCAGAGAAAAGGCACAGTTACCAAGGGCATGCAAGTCCTGCAAAGATGAGATTTCTAGGCATGAACAATTTTCAGTGTTTCACTCTGCAATGCTAGGCATTCGGGGACTGAAGGAAAATTTCATTAGAAGGCACAATTCTTATGGAAGAAGTGCCCTCATTCCACCCTCTATAGCTACATCCCTGGATGAGAGACTGTGTTTGAATCATTTGTGTCTAGTTAGTTTGTGCCTCTACAAAACCTTTTAGCACGCATTTGAAACAAGCCCTTGGTGTATCAAACCTGGGATGCACCTGAACTCTTGTCTTTGTAGTTTAATTGCTGATGCTGTGTGCAACACAACCCTCATTAGCCATACGCCCTTGGGGGCACCTCTTTGCAGCATAAGCCACTTGAATAAATAGTAACTATATTACAGATACATATTAAACACAAAAGCCAGATAACTGTTTCCATTAAGAGTTTGCCTGCAATGCATTGAATGTTAAAACCCCCATTTACTTTGGCTATGGCTATTTTTTTTATCATTCAAAAGAGAGCGGATGTGTCCAGATGGAATTTAATCCTATTACTATTGCACAGAATTAGTGTCATGTTTTATTACACTCAAACAGCACTGAAGAAAATTATTTGGTGGAAGGTATTAGTTTTTAAGGAACAGCTACCCAACTGGTGTGATTGCTTCAAACTGCTGTTAACTTTCTGCATGCAGCTGTTTCTTCAGCTGGCGTGTGAAATGTGAGTATTAATCCAAGAACAGGACCCTGGATACTACAACAGTGCCAGTCATATTAGCCGAGATCTTGAGCAAGCAAACCGTATTACTCAGTCACTGTATTACTACTACTAAGGTCAGCTCCAGGCTTTGTGTGAGGCTGGGAGGGAGGTGTGTGTGTGTGTGTGTGTGTGTGTGTGAGTGAGAGGGAGGGAGACTTTTAATGGCCATTGAATTGAGAATGGTACCAGAACAGGAAGAGTCAGAAGAAAGTTAACACAGTATCCTCTATGCCTAATATTCTCAGTGTGCAGAGCACTCTGTAGCCAACTGTAGTGGGCTCTTTTTTGTTTGGTTGGACCTTATATTATTCTGCTTTTTCCATAAAGGTGTTCTGATACATTAGCTTATATACCTAGCATTGCCCAGGATTTTAGTTTCTTATAGGTAATGTTTGTTAGAAAGATTTGAGATCCTGTGTCTGTAATTCCCAAAGTGTCTTGTCCAGTACCTGTAACTTTTCCCCATATTCCCCAATCCAATCTGTATTCAGTTATTAGCATACAGAGGTTGCTAGGCCTTGCTGCTAGGTCTCGTCTCCATAGCAACTGGTGTATTCAAGACAGGCACAGTTAACTGAGATCCAAGGCCCCTCCCTAAACCGCAAACCCCACATAGAATCTTCTTAGGCAGCCAATCATATGAAGTCTTTACCTGACACAGACAAACTTTTGACTTTTATATATCAGATAACATTGCAAATGTAATGGGCATTTTAAAGTGCTTTTTGTTTTAATCTTACACTGTAGGTCTCCTTGGGTCCCACACTGGGAGAGATGGTTAAACAAACAAACAAACAAACAACTTAGGAAATGAAGTCTCTTCCATAGATTAGCTGAGGCTGAGCAACCACAGCTCCAGGTATAAACAATTCCAGAGCTGCCTGGTTCTGCTTGCAACTCACCTCATTCCTCTGAGATAGGGATACCTCTGGCTGTCCCAGCAGCAGCCTTTTGCCTCTTCCTTCATAGTTACCAGGCTTTTTTCACAGGAAAGGTTATTTATTTTTCAGACTGTGTCTCTCATAACAGCTGTGAGAGCTAGAGAGAGTCCTACTTAAGATTCTAGTAAGAGGTCTAAGGGAAGGAAGCATGCTATCTACCCAGGGACCTGCTGGTCTGTGGAGCAACACTCTGGTGCATCGATACTTTCCAACATTTCACAGACAAACAGCAGGACATACGGTCAAGCAACATCAGAGTGTGGTCAAAGATGGCAAATGTTCTTACTGAGAGGAAGAACTGACAAGCTAGGACAGGTTGCAGCAGTTTGAGTTTGCCAGAGCTTATTAGGAAGGGCATGATTCCATCTCCTCCTTTCCCTCTGCTGAGTTAATTGAGTACAAGCTACTTTTGCACATTGAACTCATTGCAGCAAAAAGTAAGATGGGAACAGAGATGGAAAGTGGGAGAAGGAGAAACTCCTTTTAAGAACATCTGAAAAAGTGGGATGGCAGAGGACTAATTGAGACTGTCCCTGAAAACCAGGGCAATTGGAAGACATGTATGTCTTGAGAACCAATACAAGTATAGCTGTTAGGGTTTTTGGCACTAACCAGCCGAGGAGCATATCTATGAGCTTTCTTTGTATTTTCCATTATAGTATCTGCATCCCAGTCTTGTATACTCAACAAATTGCACGTTATCTTGCCACATAAGAGGTTTTGTTTCATATTGGTCATCCTATAATCTGTGCTGACTAGGGCCTGAGTGGGTCAGCCCCCCAGAACTGTTATATCCATAGATAAGGAAAAGCAAAGGTAGAATGCTCTTTGACAGGTAAAAGCTGTCCTTCTTAAGATTTTTGATGTGTGGGATTGGCACTGTTTATCCCACAAAGCTCCAGGGACTGGTAACAAATTTATGCCTGTTGGCTCTAATTGTTTCTTACTTTCCTGGAAAAATACTAGAGTCTGCAGCTGATGTCTTGTGGATTGGCACTGGTCCAGGAACCACCATTTTGAGTAACACTGAGCCAAAGAGGAAAGATGGGGAAATAAATAAAATTAAAGGGCAAGCAAGCATGTGTAAAATATATCTGCACTTCGCTTAGAAAACTCAGGTGACATATATGTCAACAATACTGGTAGGACCTGTTCTACCATAAAGTTAGGGGAGGTGGTTGACTAAGGCAGCCTTTTGGACTGGCATGAATGTGTAGAAAATTGTCATTTCAATTGTTATGATTGTATTCTTACTGCCAGGAATGGCGAAGAGGTAGTTGTGGGATTTTCTGCCTCCTATACAAACATAACTTGGCTGCTTTTAGGTACTGAGTACCTGAACAAGGGTGATTGGAGATGCCTCAGACAGCAAAATAACATGGGCCTTAGAGTCTGAGATGCATTTTCCTTCCTTGGTTCTCTTTCCCTGACTTCTGTCTGTTCCTCAAGTCATTCCCAGGACAGCAGATTAAAAGTCCCATAGAGGATTATCTGATGATGAATTTGAGCCCATTAATGGAGCTATGAGATAGATGCAAAGTCAGTTTTGGGCTTAGATTTCCTGACTCCAGAGTTAGCTTCATTTTAAGAACTAAATAGACAAACTTATCATTTGAGGTAGCCTTGATGGTTGTCAGTTAAATAAACAAGATAGAGAGGTTGTGTTAATGAGTCTTATAGAACTTGGTGGATTAGATAGCTGCCCTTTTTTTGAGAGCTGTTCATATTTCCTTACAGTTTAACTTTCCCCTAAATGAAAAAAAGGAGAGAGCGAGAGAGTCCTGCAGTAGCAGGTGCAGCTGGTAGCATTCTCTCTCATTTCTTTTTATGGGCACCTACTCAACCTGCTAAGTGACAGACAATGCTTGAGAATAGACTATGATCTCATGTACATTGGAGCATGCAGCATCCCATTTGCCAACATAGCGTCTGCTTTAAGCAGGGCTAGCTCAATACATTTTGCTGTGTGAGGTGGAACTGGATGTGTTAACCCCACCCATATGTACACTCAAAGCAAAATGTGTAATATGCAAAACAACTGAAGCTATTTTAGCTCATGAGGCAAAATAAGTAACTCTCCACATCTCTAGCAGTAAAAGAACAGGTTGCTTACCTGTAACTGTGGTTCTTCGAGTGGTCATCTGTGCCATCATACACTAGGAGCTTTAGCGCCTGCGCGGTAGCGTTCGGAAACTTCTAGAGCTTGTTCGCTTGGCGGGAACCCCTCCCCCACGCCGGTACTGCGCATGCTCCTCCCGCCGAGCAACGGTCTCTCCTCAGTTCTGTCGTCCGCCGTAGAACCTACAGGGACCTGAGAAAGAGGGGAGGAAGGGCGGGTGTGTATGATGGCACAGATGACCACTCGAAGAACCACAGTTACAGGTAAGCAACCTGTTCTTCTTCTTCGTGGTCTCTGTGCCTTCATACACTAGGAGACTGTGTAGCTTACCGGTCGGACGGCGGGTCAGGTCCTACAGCACGGAAGCCAACACCTCACGTCCAAACCGGGCATCTCTGCGCGACCGGCAGTCGAGCCTGTAGTGGCGCACGAAGGTCGATGGTTGGGACCAGGTCGCCACACGGCAGAGTTCATGCAGGTCAACTCCTCGCAGGAGGGCCGCAGAAGTAGCCACAGCTCTGGTGGAGTGGGCTCGAAGCAGGACTGGCGGAGGCTTCCTCGCGAGCTCATACGCCAGTTCAATAGTCCTCACCACCCACTTGGAGAAGCGCTGGGTGGACACTTTAAGGCCCCTCCGACGTCGCCCATAGCAAACAAAGAGATGCGGCGTCTGTCGGAAGGAAGCAGTCCTGTCCTTGTAGAAGGCCAATGCCCGACGCACGTCCAGGGAGTGGAGGGACCGCTCTAATGGTGTCGTCGGGTTCGGAAAGAAGGTAGGCAGGATGATGTCCTGGTTGAGGTGGAAACTGGACACCACCTTAGGCAGGAACGAGATGTCAGGTCTCAGGACCACCTTGTCCCTGTGGAAGACCGTGAAGGGCTCATCGGAACGAAGAGCTGTGATCTCACCCGCTCGCCTCGCTGAGGTCACCGCTACCAGGAAGGCAGTTTTCATTGTCAGGAGCCTGTCATCCGAGGTCGCCATCGGCTCGAAGGGCGGCTTCGTCAGCTGCGAGAGCACCAGCGAGAGGGACCACGGCGGTAGCGGCGGCGATACCGGCGGGTAGAGATGATGAAGTCCTTTCAGGAACCGCTTAACGGTATCGTTCCTGAAGAAGGCCGAGGCAGCAGATCGCGGCGGTTGGTATGCCATGATCGCGGAGAGATACACCTTCAGGGATGGAAACGCCAGGCCCTGTTGCCGGAGGTGCAGGAGGAAGTGCAGGACGGTAGAGAGCCCCGCGGGCGATACCGGCTCACTCCTCTCGTTAGCGAAGGTCAGGAAGCGTCGCCACTTGTATTGATAGTTGCGACGGGTGGATTCCTTCCTGGCCGCGACGAGGACGGTACCGAGCACGGGATCGTCTAGTGCGATATCCTCCAGGCATGGAGGGCCAGGCGTGGCAGGTCCGGATGGAGGACTCGGCCGCCGGAGTGGGAGAGCAGGTCCGGTGTCGGTGGCAACCGGAGTAGGTCGTCTCGCGCGGCTTGTAGCAGGGGTGCGAACCAATGTTGCCTCGGCCAATACGGGGCTACCAGGATCGCGTCGGCTCGGTCGGCGAGGATCTTCGATATCGTCCAGCCGAGCAGCGGGAACGGCGGGAACGCGTAGAGGAGTTCCCCGGTCCACGGAAGCTGGAAAGCGTCCCCGATGGAGGCACGATCGTGGCCCGCTCTGGAACAGAATCGGCGACACTTCGCGTTTTCCCTGGTCGCGAAGAGGTCGATCGATGGTTCGCCCCAGCGGTCCCGAATCAGTCTGAACGCCTCTCCGGAGAGAGACCATTCGTGATGGGATGAGGTGTCCCTGCTGAGGGCGTCTGCCGTGGTGTTCTCCTGCCCGGCCAGGTGAACCGCCACGGGATGCGTGTGCAGGCGAATGCACCATTCCCACAGGTCGAGCGCGATGTCGAGCAGGGTCGTGGAATGAGTCCCACCTTGTCTGTTGATGTAGCAGACGGCGGTGGTGTTGTCCGTCAGAATCAGGACCGTGCGCCCCGCCACGGCATGGCGGAACGCCCGTAGGGCTTTCCAGACGGCGAGCAGCTCCAGCGCGTTGATATGGAGAGCGGTCTCGTCGTCGGTCCATCTGTCGCGGACTCTGAGATCGCCGCAGTGGGCACCCCATCCATACAGGGAGGCGTCGGTCGTTACCGTCACCTTTGGTGTCGGCTGTTGGAAAGGCATCCCTGACATGAGATTGCATCGCGACTGCCACCATCGGAGGGATGAGCGGACGTCTCCCGGCAGCTGCAGTCGGAGTGTCTGTTCGTCTCGCAGGGGGTCGAATATGCGGACGAACCAGTGTTGAAGAGGTCTTGCTCTCAGCCTGGCGAGATATGTCACAGCGGTCGTCGCAGCCATGTAGCCCAAGAGCTGCTGGACGCTTCTCGCAGATAACGTCGGGGCCGTACGAGCGTGAGCGGCGGCCCGGATCAAGGTTTGTGCTCGAGACTCTGGTAGGTACGCCCTGGCGGAGGTCGAGTCGAGCGTCGCCCCGATGAAGTCCAAGATCCTCGCCGGCTCGAGGTGGGACTTCTTCGGATTCACTCGTAGACCAAGGCGGGTCAGGAGTGACAACGTCATGTGGACGTCGTGGTAAAGTCTCTGTTTGCAGGACGCCACCAACAGCCAATCGTCGAGGTAGGGGAAGACGGAAGCGCCCTTCGTCCGCAGGTAGGATACCACCGGGGCCATGCACTTGGTGAAGACCCTTGGGGCAGTCGAGAGTCCGAACGGCAGCACCTTGTACTGGTAACAGGTGTCGTCGACTGCGAAGCGGAGGTACCGTCTGTGCTGCGGGCGAATGGCGATATGGAAGTATGCGTCTCGGAGATCGATGGAGGCGAACCAGTCCCCTCGATGTAAGAAGGGTAGGATCGACGGTATCGTGACCATCTTGAACCTTTTGGGGCGGATGTAGTAGTTCACCCCTCTGAGGTCTAGGATCGGCCGAGGGTACCGTCGGCTTTCGGTACCGTGAAGTACCTGGAGAAGAAGCCGGTGGTCTTGGCCTCTTGCGGGAGCCGCTCGATCGCCCCTTTCTGGAGGAGGGATTGGATCTCTTCCAGGAGGGCCGGACTCGACGGCGTGGAGTAGTAAACGCCGCAAGGAGGAATATCGAGAAACTCGATGGCGTAGCCAAGACGGACGATGGAAAGCACCCAAGAGTCCGTAGTGACATACTGCCACTCCGCTAGGTGTCGAGCGAGAGTCGGTCGGTCTCCGAGCGCTGATGGTAGGCTGAAGAGTGGGTATTGGTGGGTCCTGCCAGGCACGTCAAAACCGAGACTTTGTCTCGGAGGAGGACTTCTTCGACGAAGCCGGGCGCCGCCTAATCGTGCGTCTGGCCGATGAGCCGGAGGACGGTCTCGACTGTCCAGACTGGGCCGAACGCTGGAACGACGAGGTGGAGGATCGTCGCCAGGATGGGCGGAAGGTGGAGGCCCTGCGGGCCTGCGTGGCCGGCTGCAGCCCGATCTTTTTTGCGGTCAGTCTCGCCTTGACAAGATTGTCCAAAGCTTCGTCTGTGGACGAATTGAATAGGCCTTCACCGTCGAAGGGGAGATCTTCAATCCTCCTTCTGGTGTCCTCCTGGATGTCGGCCGGTCGCAGCCAAGCATGGCGGCGGAGGCCGACGGATCCCGCCATGACCCGGGAGGCGATCTCCACTGCGTGCCGGGAGGAGGCCATCTGGTGCCGAGTGATGGAGATAGCCTCATTGAAGATCACGGAGGAGGCTTGGCGGATGTCCTCCGGTACCGCCTCCATCGCCGGTTGCAGGCGATCGAGCACTTTTTTCAGGTATGCCGCGAGGCAAGCCTGAGTGTTGGACAGCCTGATCTGCAAGGAGGCAGCTGAATAGAACCTCCTTGCGTAGGCGTCCAACTTCCTGCCCTCCTTGTCCGGCGGGGTGGTGTGTTGCCTGCCGGAGCCCTTTGTCTGTGCCGACTCGACGACCACAGAGTTCGGTACAGGGTGATTAAAGAGATAACCGGCGTTATCCTTCTGCACCCTGTAGAGGTGTTCTAACCGCTGCGGTATCGGCTGAGCCGAGGCCGGTCTATCCCAGGCGGCCTTCACCAGTCTGGATACCCGGGGCAGGAGAGGCAGCGGGGCCGTGGAAGGTCGCTTCTCCTCGAAGACGGAGAAGGCTGGATCGTCGTCCTCCGGCTCCGCATCGGCGATCTTAAGGCCGAGGGTAGTGGCCATGCGGAGCAGCATCGCAGAGAACTGGTGGACGTCCTCTGGAGCAGAATCTGGGATCGGGTCCCCGAATCCCAGCGGAGGAGACTCCTGTGAGGCCGCCTCAGACACCTCTGACTCCGCGCTCGAGTCGTACGACTCCGAGCTCGGTGAGTCCTCTCGCCCTCGCTTTCCGGCTCCTTCATCGCCGCAGGTGTTGCCTTCCTAGGCTTCTCCGCAGCCGGGGCGGTGGTAGCAGCAGCGTCCCGCTTGGGATGGCTGACCACTGACTTCACCCTCTTGGTGGTGACCGGGGTAGTCTGGCAGGCTGACGTCGTCGTAGCCCGCTCAGTCACCACCGACTCCGTAGGGCGCGTCGCCGTTGCCGTGACCCTAGGAGGTGGCGATATCGCCCGATACCGTGGTGAAGGCTCCCTCGCCCTATGATATCGAGGAGAGGGAGAGCGGCTGAAGGAGCGGCGGTCCGACGGAGATCGGCTTCGGCGTCGACGGTACCGAGCCTCGTCCCCTCTAGGCGAGCGCGATTCGCGCTGTCGACGAGGTGACCGGGACCTCCGGAAGGTCTCCCAGCGACTCGGGCCACGATGGTACCGATCCCGGTACGATGGCGAATGCGACCGATAGGAGGCCGGGCGCTCTCTCCATTCAGATTCCCTCGCGTACCTGGCCACGTAGGACGCCGAGGTGTATCTGGAGGCAGACGAGCGAGGTTGTTCCTCTCTTGTCTCCCTCGGAGGCGGCGAGGCCACCGGACGCTCGGAAGAGCGGGACCGGGACCTAAAGGAGGTCGAACGCCACTCCGGAGAAGCAGAGGGCTCTCTCTGCTGCAGGTCGGCCGACCTGCGACGGCTAAGAGGGCGGTGGCGCTCCTCCACCAGGGTTGGAGGGTCTGCCACAGGCGAGTCCGGGCGCTGTTGGGGAACGTCCTCAATCTCATCGTCCGAGAGATCGACGGACTCGCCTCGCCCTTTGGAAGGCTGCTGAGTAGGAGGAGGAGTAGGAGGTCGAACGTCCCCAGCCGGGGAGCGCTTCTTCTCCTTCTTCTTCTTCTTCTTCTTCTTCTTCTCCTTCTCCTTGCCCTTGCCTCCGTCCGGAGCAGGGCGCTTTTTAGCAGGCGTCTCCGTAAGGGGAGCCTCAGCCTTCCTCGCCGTCGAGGATCCTTTTGCTGACTTGGCAGCCGCCGACAGCTTCGGGATCCTCGGTAGCGCCGAGATCGGCGTTTTCGCCGGTACCGAGCCCGATACCGACGAGGTGGACGGAACGGCAGCCGCCGATACCGTCGATGGCGTGGTCGTCTTCTTGTCGGCCATCTTGGAAGTGGAGGTCTCGTCTATCGCCCGCAGAGACTGTTCCCAACAATAAGATTTGAGTCTCGCGGAGCGGTTGCGGAGAGTTTGGGGAGTAAAATCCCGGCAAATTGGGCAAGTCCGGATGTTGTGGGACTCACCCAAACAGAAGAGACACTCCTTATGGCCGTCGTTGAGGGCAACCTTGCGGCCGCAGGACACGCACTTCTTAAAGAGCGCGGACATAAGACGAAGAACGCCAAACTCCGAAATCCAAAAAGACGAAAAACCGAAGGGGGAGTCCGAAAGAGAGGTCAAAGACAGTCCGAAAGTCCGTAAAACCGTGAAAAAACAGCAAGCCAAGCACAACGTGAGAGGAACAAACTGAAGAACCTTCCGTACGCGGCGGCGGACGAGAAAGAACTGAGGAGAGACCGTTGCTCGGCGGGAGGAGCATGCGCAGTACCGGCGTGGGGGAGGGGTTCCCGCCAAGCGAACAAGCTCTAGAAGTTTCCGAACGCTACCGCGCAGGCGCTAAAGCTCCTAGTGTATGAAGGCACAGAGACCACGAAGAAGAAAGGTAAATTTAAAAAGCAGCAATTTGCTGCTTTTCAATGACTCTTCAAATCTACCTAAGGTGGATGCCTCATCTTGCCTAATAGTAGGGCCAGCCCAGTGTCTAAAATGGTGCTAATGAGCACAACTGGGAAAAGTGATTTGCTACCATCTGTGTTTGTCTTCAAAAATATAGCAGTGGTTTACATGAATTGAAATAAAGCAAAACAAAAAGCACTTTGTAAAGAACTAAACATAGAAAATTACTATGCAAAACAACCTCTAAAAAAAAAGAACAAGAAAAAAAAAGAAAGCAGGCAAGAGACCCTGGGAAAAGTTTAACGACTACAAGGATAGAACATTTTGGCCAGTACATGGGAACTATGATGGCTAAATATGGTGTTAAATGAATGGATGTTTTTCTGCCTTTATGCATTTTGTCATAATTTACTGGGAATGTTTGACCTCTTTGATGGAAGTTGATCTGTCCTAGTATTACCCCAACCTATGTATTACCTATGCCATTTCTGAATTGCAAATTGTTGGTAAATCAATCTCATCTTTCCATTTTTTGGATAAATTCTTTACACTGAGAATTGCTGTGGGTTTACTTATTGAAGATATTTTAAAATCATCCTTCATCCTTTCAAATACCAAATCTGTGTACAAGAATATGATTAAAAAATAGTTAAACCAATATCATAATGAAACAAACAAACAAAATGGTGGGAGTGGGAAGAGTAAACTCAACAGAGATTATAGCAATCAATTAAAATGTCTGGGCAAATGAAAAGTTTTGATGCCAGTGCGGAAAGATTGCAATACCAATACAAATCATCCATGTACGAGGCAGGCATTACACTGTTGGGGCCCTGCTAAGAAGGTGCCCTTTTTTGCTGCCACACAATGTAGCCAGTGTACTTAGAATCATAGTGTTGGAAGGGACTGCAAAGGCCAACTAGCTTAATCCTCTGTCATGCAAGCATATACAACTAAATTTTTCCTGAGATCACTGTCTAACCTCTGTTTAAAGACCTCTGAAGGAATGTCCATCACTCTCGGGAGACATCTATTCCACAGTAAAGAGTTTCTTTCTAATGTTAAGATGGAATCTCTTGTAATTTGAATCAATTAGTTTGTGTTCTAGTCTCTTTAGCAGCGGAAACCAAGCTTGCTCCATCTTCTACATGACATCCCTTCAGATATTAAAGATAGCTATTATACCACCGTTCAAGTCCTCTCTTTTCCAAGCTAAACATACCCAGATTTCTAAATCATTCTTCATAGAGCTTGATTTCCAGAGCTCTGATCATCTTGCTCATCCTCTGGACCTGTTCCAATTGTCAATAACCTTGAACCATAGTACTCAGGACTAGAAACAGTATTCCAGGTGAGGTTTGGCCAAAGAAGAATGGAGTGGTACTACTGTCACCCTTGATCTGCCTGCTATACTCCTGTTGATATAGATAGGAATTGCATTGGCTTTTGGTCAGTAAATTGCACTATTGACTCAAGCCAGTGTTGAACAGTTTGTACACCTATCCCAAGATGTTGCAGGACTGCTACTTCCACAATTCTTAACCAATAGTGATGTTAGCCAGGCTGATGGGAGTTGCATGCCAACAACAGTTGGGGGACTGCATGATTTCCACCTGGCTTTAGGTCATAAACTTTAGCAATATCTAGATATATAATGATTTGAATGGTTAGGTCCCAGAGAATGACTTTTGTATGGCTGAGGTCTTCCCTACCATTGACTGAACAACATAAAACTTCTTCATTCACAAAAAACTTCCACTGATTTTCCAGTCCAATAAATATTTAATGCTATTCCCATACATGATTGTTTTATGATGGTTGTTCAATTGTTTTTATATGCTCCTTTAATACAGCCAGAATCATCTTCTTGCTTTATGCTACGATTAAGTAGGACTTAGACTAGCAAACTTCCTAATGTTGTATAAGACAGTGTCAAATACTTTTTATTCAGCTGTCTCCCATATGTACTGCTGCCTTTGCCAATCACATGTCCTCCAGGTATTTTGCACTACAAATTCATTAAATCGCTGCAAGTCATCTTGTCCAGGACAGCTAGTGGCTAACATCCAAAACATCATGTGAGTTGGATAAGATTGGACTTCAGCAGCATGCTATAACCTAAAGATGCTTTTAGCAATAATATGGGAACTGCAGTTAGTGAAGAATTAATCTTGCATGTTGATGGGAATAGGTTAAAGGAAGTATACTATACTCTTTTCCTGGCTGCCTATACTGATTCCCTGTTGCTTCTAGGCCCCCTTCAAAACAATGGTTTTTACCCTTAGTCCTTCATGATCTGGGGATCTCAAGTCTGAAACAACTTCTTTTCATATATTTCTACTGGCTTCTCTCCCCCAACCTTTCCCCGTACAGAAGCTGGTTGGAAGGAAGCTAGGCAACGATTCATACATATACACAGTGGAAATTTACGGGCAAGACACTTTTAAGTTTTCAGTGGCCTTTAGTTTCCTTTTCTCCGTCCCTCTCTACACTGTAGTGCCCTGTCTTATAATGATATTTGGAGATCTCTGAAGCTGTGACCGGGAGAGAGCTGCAGACATCGTTTCTCAGAACTCCAGTCTGCAGCATCTTGGGGACACTGTGCACGCGGTGCCACCACAGTTGGGTTGTGGCTTTGTCAGATGTAACTACAATGACAGATCTCTGTCATTGTAGTTACATCTGATGATACAGGGTCTTGACCATTGTATACTTTCATGCATTTTTATTGCACTTCTCATGCCATTTGTTTAGCACAATAAACTGAATTAAACTGAATTAACTGAAAAATTATAAGTAAAGATGGGGCTTGGAGAGTAACATTATTTTCATTTTCTTAAACCAGAAAGAACAAAACATAGCCCCCTCTTCCCCCTCATTCACTCATACATAGTAAAATAAACATGCAACCATTTTGGCTTTCATTTCTGTATGGTCAAACAGTACAAATTCATAACTGCTTGAATTTTTGTGTAACTTTTATTCTGAAATATATATGTATATATATTACAGCTACTTAACATTTTAAATATTTAACTATTTAAATTTTAGTGCCAATAGTGTGCAACAGGATATAGGCACTTCACAATTTTAGCATAATAATAAAAAGTACATAAAAGAAGCAGCTTTCCAGAAACAACCCAGTGCATTGCCCATGGATATGCCATGCAATGAAATCATCTCTCCCCAAAAGCTGATTTGGGGCATTTCAAAAAAGAGGTGCACTCTCTGCATCTCCTGGGAGCAGAAGCACCATTGTGTCCCTTATGGGGAAGTCTTCTTGTCTTCTCTGATGGAGGTAGACTGGAACATATTTATTTTATTTTGCTTGATAAATGACTGCATCACCTTATCTACCCTTAATCCTAAAGAAATCTCCCCTTCCCTCATTGTTGGTCTTTTAAGACAGAAGAAAAATCATGGCTGGATGTGGCCATCTAACATTATAGGCAGCTGTCATTACAACCTGCAAAACAAGTGGAGACAAAAGGTGACTCTTATCTTGCTCAGCTCAGGATCTGTATTCAAAGCTGCCAATTCTCCAAAGTTCAAGCCACCCGTATCTAAATGCCATCAATTCAAATTAAGTAATTTTAAGGTAACAGCACTTTTCTATTTATGCAAAAAATCTCTTTGGATATTATTCACATTTCTAGCACCTTGGAATTAGGTAAAAGACTATAATGAAGTAAAAAACCATTCTGCCTGAGGTTCAGATATACCAGGTACCTCTACATCAAATATGGGGAACGTGTGGCTTACCAGATCTTGTTGGGCTACAGCTCCCATCAGCACTATCCAACTTAGTTATCACAGATGGGGGCTACAATCCAAGAACACCTGAAGATATCTCCCATCCTGGTTTCAGATTGTTGGCTTTGTTCCCTTTGAATCCCTGAGGGCAAGGGGTTTGTTAAAAGCTGTGTACAATACATGGCAAATAAATATAATGCAAAAGCAAAAAAAGGCAGTTCATAGCTACATTATGGCTTCAAGTATGTATGTGAAAACAAAACAGTCATTTACAAAAAGTTTTTCCCTGACATGGCTCAAGTGGTTCTGACTGCTAGGTAGTCATCTGCCCCAATTTTTGTAGAGTTTCTAGGCTCATCAGGAGTATATGTGTAATCCTTTGGAGTGGTAACAGCTCTTATGGCTCAGATGGAGGGCTTAATGAATCCCTTAATGCTATGACTTGGGGGGTGGCAAGCAAATTAATGCCTTTAAAATTGGGACAGAAGAGGGAACGAGTGGCAAATTCACTGCTAGGTAGGGAAAAGTCAAATTATGCTAATCAGCTTCCATTCCATTCTTTACAAGCCAAAGTATAAAAGCAGAGCTAGAATAATTTACTCTTTGGACTACAGCTCCCCGAATTGTATTACCCTTTCTGGGAGGGGTTGTATCTTCTTGAAGTTGTCTTCCTCACAAAAGACACACTTTCAGGCTTTAGTAAATGGAATTTTCCAAACTAAAATGTGGGCAAGGATCAAGCTCTGCCTCTAAGCCAGAAGAACCTGGCCCCCTGCCTGCAAAAAGATTCCCCACCCCTCCAACTAAAGTATCCACAGAAATCCATAGCCAGTGTTAGCCTAAGACCTCATGGCAAAAGGCAATGTGACTGTTCCTAAAATTATATATTGCTCATGACCAATGAGATAATCCCTGCCCCTGTCCGCAACAGGAGCAAGACTGACAATGGGAAAACTCCTATGTTGATTGTAATCTGCAGGGAAGAAGAAAGGATGGGCACTTGATAGTTGTCTGCACAATTTACTGTTCGGTGTTAATTATGCAAATCTGAATATGTATGCTTATTTTATATAATCTGTTTGTGTTAGACAACAGAGCTGCAAACAAAGCTGAGAACTTCTCACTCCTTCAAAATGAGGCTCAAGTCTGCTTCCACACTGTTATCTGGCATCTTCTGTGTACTTGCAGGCTTAGCTTTACAGTCTTACTCAACCTATCACCATCCAGATTTGTTGGACAGTAAACTAAATGTGCCAAGCAGCTACTGAGCAGCAAGAATAGTGTGGAGTGACACTGGCAGAGGATCTCTAAGAGACAACTGCAGTGGTACCATAGCTAACATTTGTTAGTACCGCACAGAAGGAGGTAAAATAAATTTCCTTATTGATGTCTTTTATCACCAAAATCCTATGATGAGACAATCCAAAATGAAACAAGAGACAGTGCCAGAAGATGAAATTCCTAGGTCAGATGGCAGTCAACGAGCTATTTGGAAACAGCAGAGAACAACTCTAAGTACTGCTGTGGCTAATGATGCAACTGGGCTTAGGCCCAAAAGATGTTCAGCTGTTGTTATCAGAGGTGAAAGAAAAGTCTGAAGCTGCAGAACACAAAAGAACATGGAATAGTTAAAAGGACACACCAGGGGAAGCTCAGCATAGTCAAAACAAGACATGGAATGTATCAACGTTGCAGTATTTGGAGTAAGCAAGCTAACAGTGGACAGGAACAGAATCTTTTGAATCAGGTAATTACGCAGTGTTTTAATCAGGGAAAGAAAATCCAAGAAGAAACAGGGTGGCATTAAAAGTGAGGAGAGGTGTAGCTAAAGAAGTCAAACAAAATCATGCAAAATTTCACCAAATAATTTCAATAAGAGTTGAGGGAAAACCTACTGGTATACCCATAATCCAAATTTATGATGCAACTACAGAGGCAGTAGAAGAAGAAATTGAACAAATTTTGTGATGGCGTCCAGGAGGAAATTGATCGCATACCAAAACATGACTTCTTGTTAATCATAAGTGATTGGAATGGAGCAGAATCAAAGATTGTAGAAAAATTTGGCCTAGAATCAAGAAATGAACAACTGATTGAATTTTCAAATACACTCTTCAAGAAACCAAAGAGATGACTGTATACATGGATACCACCTGATGGACAATATAGAAATCAAATAGATTACATAATCAGAAGCAGAAGACAGGGAATTTTCATTCTCTCTCCAAAAACAACATCAGGGGCAGACTGCGGCACAGACCATAAACTACCTATATCAAAAATCAGAGCAAAGCTAAAGAAGCTAATCCAACCATTTTGTCAAAATACAACCTAAAGAACATCTCCGTAGAATTTAAAGATAATGTAAAAAACAAAAAACAAAACAAAAACAAGACCCCCCCCACCAGAGTTGCACCTTTATGCCTAACAGGCTGGGAGCAAGAAAAACTCTGGAGACATGGTAGGGAGGAAGGCAAAAGAAACTATCTGCAGCTAAAAAAAAAAAAAAAAGAGAAGACTCAATGGATGGCTGAGGAAACTCCTGAAGAAGTTAATGACAAATGTAAAGCAAAACCAAAAGGTGACAGAAATAGCATCAAAAACCTGAAAGCAACTGTTTAATGACTTGTGCACAGGGACAAGGAGATCTACTATAATAATGCAGAGAAATAAAAAGTGACAACATAAAAGGAAGAAAAAGAGACCTCTTCTGCAAGACTTGAGAAATCAAAGGGAAATTTAAACCAAGAGTAGGGAGTGCTCTATAACCAGCAGGAGAACAGCAGGGGAACACACTACAAGTCCAAGTAGAAATAAAAAGATGATAGAAACAATACATGGAAGAACTATATAAAAGAGATGAAAAGATGCAGATTCATTCAAGGAAGAACCACATAAGGATGCACATCCAATATTACAAAGTGAAGTGGAAGCTGCACTCAAAGCGCTTGGGAGAAATAAATCACCAGGAACAGATGCATACCAATAGAGTTGTTTCAAGCTATAGAAACAGAATCTATTCTAGTTCTAACTAAAATCTGTCAGCAAATACGGAAAACAAAGCAATCGCCCAAAGATTGGAAATGCTCAATATACCTTTCCATTTCCAAGAAAGGGGACACCAGGGATTGCAGTAACCAGCAGGACCATTGCCTTAATTTTCCATGTAAGCTAAGTGATGCTCAAAATTCTACAACAAAGACTTTTACCATATATAGAGCGAGAAATGCCAAGCTGCGTTCAGGAAATGAGGAGAGATCATATTGCAAACACACTGGATAATGGAGTGCACCAACAAATTTCAAAGAAAAATTAGTCTGTGCTTTATAGTTTACAGCAAAGTCTTTGACTGTGTAATTTGTACCCAGGAAAAGAGCCTACCATCAGGACTGGATATGGAGAAATGGAATGGTAGCTGGCAAGAGGATCAAACATGGCTGCATTTTATGACCTTATCTGTTTATATTCTACCTAAAACAGGATTACACTTGGAGGAAGGAGGCATGAAAACTGGAGAAAGAAATGCCAACAATTTAAGATATGCAGATAACACGATATTACTACCAGAAAATAGCAAAGGCTTGGAATGATTACTGAAGAAAGTCAAGGAAGACAGTGCAAAGGCAGGTTTACAGTTGAATATTAAGAAAACAAAAATAATAACCACAGATGGTTTACGTCACTTTAAAGTGGACAATGAACATATTGAAATAGTGAAAGGTTTTCCATTCCTTGGCTCAGTTATTAATCAGAATGGAAACTTCATTCAAGAAATTAGAAGAGTAGGACTTGGAATGGCAGCTTTGAAGGAAACGGACAAAATCCTGAAGTGTAAAACCATAATTCACTGAACATTACATTTGGGATTGTCTGTGCCATGTTATTTCCAATTTCTATGTATGGTTGTGAAAGCTGGACAGTGAAGAAAGCTCAAGGAAGAAAATCACCTAATTCGAAACGTGCTGGAGAAGAGTTCTATGGATACCATGCAATGCTAAAAAGACAAATAGGTCCTAAAGCCTGAGCTCTCTATAGAACCCAAAATGACTGAACTGAGATTGTTGTACTTTGGACATCCCATGAACAGACATTATCATTAGAAAAGATAATAATGCTTGGTAAAGTAGAAGACTGTAGTAAAAGAGGAAGACTGCATTACAGACGGATTGACTCAATCAAAGAAGCCACAGGTTTGTGTCTGGGCTGTCGATGACAGAGTGACGTGGAGGTCTTTCAATTTACTGGGGTTGCTGTAAGTTAAAGTCAATTTGATGGCAGCTAACAACTCCCATCATCCCCAGATAGCATGTACATTGCCTAACACATTTTGCACACTGAGCCCAAAACACTTTTCTCCTTGAGATGGAACAGCAAGTGGCTTTCAGAGTGTAAGGTGGATAGTCAAGTTATTTTGATAACCGAGGCAGAAAACAACACAAGTGCCTCTTCTCCTCCCTGGAAGTAAAATATTAACAAACAAAACAATTACATACTGATAGACTTAAGAAACTTTCTGCCTTTTCATGACATCCAAAATCAGCTGCCTGAGGCAGCTGCTTTGTTCTTCCAAATTTCAGGAAAGTGGTTTTCTGAATCCTATACTTACATGGGTTCGGTAGCAGCCTACACTGAAACCTGCCTGTCTCAATGCAATAATGACTAGGGTGGAGGGCAGAAAAAGTATTGCCACTTAATATTAAAAAAAGTCATCTTCTAGAACAGTGCTTCTCTATCTTTGGCCCTCCAGATGATTTGGACTTGAGAACTCCCAGAATGCCTAAATGTGGCTATATTGGTTGAAGCTTCTGGAAGCTCTGGAGGGCCATAATTTGAGAATTGTAGATTTAAAGTACCAGAACCATCATCTAGAGTACCAGCAGTACTACCACCAGGGAAAAAGCTCCACTGTTCATACCAGCGAAATGCCTCCTGTGCCAAGAGTTGGAACAGGAAAATCAAAAGGCAATTCTGTTAGAACGCCACCATCCCAGCTGCCATTTGCTGTCTGCTAGTTTGTGCCCTTTTCAGTATGAGCCGTGTGGGATTTTCCTCCCTCTCAAACAAACCTGAGCGTTCTAAGGTAGAACGTAGGCTGTGGCAGGGACTGACAGCTGAGAGAAAAAGAGAAGAGATACAGGGAGAAATGGGACTTGCCTTTCATCTCAAGGTTCTGTAGAATTCAAGAAAAACCACAGAAGGATGTTCCATGCTGAAAGACAGGCCCTAGCTCATACTCAGGACCAGGGAAGCAGAAAGAGGATATAGAAAGAGGCTCCAAGACACAAATCACCAGCAGGAGAGCCCTACTCTCTATCAAAAAACCAGCACAAAGTTTAGTTTGTCCAGTACTGTGGGGCTTCATAAAAGTTACAGACCAGCAGATGTTTTAGCCCAGAATTAGTGGACTATCACAGAAATGGACCTACTGCAGGGATAGTATGAAGATGAAGAACAGGATTATTCAGAAGTAAGTACCATCAAGTTCAATGGGGCTTACTAAGACTGTGTGCCCAGACAGGTCACACAACCAATTTTAAATTTTCAGGCCGTGAAAATAGCAGTTACTATCAATCACAGACAAAATGAAAGACCAAGTTATACTGAAAGATGTAAAGGTTATGACCCTCTTTATGTTAGAATCACAACATGAGGTCCTTTTTTACTCTTGTCATGCAACAACAAACTTATTTTAACGCTTTGGGCAACTACTAAAAGCAAAAATAGCATCAAAATTTGAAATCTGAAAGCAATACAAAGATGCTCCCTGTAAACAAAATCGGGTTTAATTCAAAGGAAACTTGCATAAAATTGGCGTGAAATGCATGAGATATACACGACACTTCTTTTAAGAGCATGACCAAGTTTGAATATTTTTAGTAAATATTTTAAGAAAAACAAATATTGTTGCCCTGTTCATTCACGAGCTTGAGAACATGGAGTGACTGAAAAATTAAAATGTACAGAATATATCAACTTAGCTTTCAAGTGTTTCATTTAAAAAGCTTTGGGTAACAGAAAAAACTAAGGAAGAAATGATTAAGCAGATCTGTTGACAAAGTTCTGTAAAGCAAGGGAAAAGAACCCAGTCAGGTGTTCAAAATCCTGGCTTCGCTGAAGTCAACAGTGATTTTATCCCACTTTTCAACAAAGTCAAATCTAGCAGCAAGAAAAGACTACACATAAAGGAAGTGCTGAAGAAGGAATATGGCCAGTCTTTTTTTTTTTTAAGCCAAAGTAGACTTTAAAGAAAAACCTGCTTTGAAAGAGAAGCTCCAGCTTTAAAAACCGGTTAGTCTCAAGTGCTTGGACTACACTGTATTTCCACTGAAATGTTTCAAAACCAGCCAAAAAGAACTCCAGAGCAGCATAATCCAGACAAAGGTAAGCATATCTATAACCCATCAATTTCAGCTGAGAGAGTTCTGCACGTATTCAACTTTCCCACTGAAATCCTGGTACATGGAGCCTGATCATCTTCACATGTCAATGAGGGCAACTCTTTCTGTACAGAGAATATTATGGCTTTCATACGTGCTCAATATACTCAGCTCTTACCCATGTTTCGCAGCAGAAGTTTTGATTTGTGTGTTAGTAGGAAATCACTTTTGCCTTTCATTTGTGTGAGGCACATTTTGACTAGTGATTGTCAGAAGGGAAAAAAAAATATGATGGAATCTGGAGGAAAAAATCCCAGGATCTTAACTTGCCTTCACCAGTTCAAAAAACATCAATTCTCCCCCACTCCTCCATACAAACCCTGTTCCTTTTCAAAATGAACAGCAATAGGGCTACATGCATGCAGGGAAGAATCTCCTTTGAATTCAGAGACAAGAAAAGCAAACCATATATGGATGCTTTTGGAAATGATTTTCTCTCCATAATGACAAAGAAGGATCATTGCTAAGTAGCTGAAGACAAGTGAGGTGATGACAGAGATCCACAGAACTCTATAGCTGGTATGAGAAATAATTAGATGGATGAAAGAGAGGTCCATACATAACAATATTGTAAGAATCTACCCCTACCAGAAATGTATTAAGTATATATACTATTCAGGCACATACAAAGATCTTAGAGCAAGAGCAAGAGTACTTCCAGGTAGGTCCAGAATCTCAACTAGTAGCACTCTGTGGGCTGGATGATGTTAATCCCATAGCTTGACATGATTGGGTCCCCAGCTGAAGCATGAGCTGGAATTTTTCCACTTCCCACTTTGGTCAATAACCCAGTTTCACTCCACCCACTGCTTCCCTGCATGGGAAATTGTGAAAATCCTGCAGTTCTCTCAGCCAGTCTTGCAAGCACAGAGTCCTGATTAGGATGCAGCTAATACTTGCAAGCTTGGTTGAGTGTCCAGCTTTGTCCTCCCTGTGTTGGAAAGGTCTAAGGGAAGCAAAGGGCTTTCTGGTACTCTCTGGAGCTCCAGATGGCTGTCTCTCCTCCTCACTGGCCACCTTCTGAGCAGAGAAGACAACAGGACTTTCAACCCAGCACTTCCAGAGACGGCTGGAACTCTCTGCCATCCGAGTGGAAAACTGAATCCTTCCCACCATATCTGGCTAGAGATTACACTGAGGATTTCTTTTACTCTCACTTTTAGCTGGGGTCCTGCTGGTGATACAGAGCCTCCAGAAGGCTGGATTATAACTCTCTGCAGGAAGGATTAGCCCAAGGGCTACAGGTTTCCCCCCATCCATTCTAGAGGGTGCTAATTACACACATGATCTTCAGATAAAGCCACAGATGGATCTACTCGTTTAAAAGTCACATAATTATTTCAGTAATAGAAAAGCTACTGAATGTTAAAGAACTGATCCCAACGCATTCAAAGGAAATAAGCAGCAATACTGCCAGGGGCTCCTGCATCTGCTTTTCAAAGGGGTGAAACTGCACTAGGGTGAGGATTCAACTGGCCCTAAGAAGTTTGGGGGGGGGAGAAGAAAATTTGTTCTGCTTAAGAATCTGTGTGGAGTAAAGTTAATCCCTTTTGCTCTCTCACAGTACT
Organism: Ctenosaura bakeri; assembly: GCA_948474755.1. Taxonomy (NCBI): domain Eukaryota; kingdom Metazoa; phylum Chordata; class Lepidosauria; order Squamata; family Iguanidae; genus Ctenosaura; species Ctenosaura bakeri. The sequence goes on along the minus strand of CAOLHI010000877.1, from coordinate 58,230 downwards.
GTGAAAACACTACTGGCTTCTCACCCAAGCACTTCTGGCCCTTCTTAAAGTAATTAAATCCTGTCTTATGCTCAGTTCCACCCTTTCTTTCAGTACTATGCTCTGGATTTCCTGCTTCTGGAGCCTTCATGTGAACTGTTAATAAACTGGTGACACACTGTAGCAGAAGCTGGTAAAGCACATCTGGTTTCCTTTGGTTATCTTTGGAATCTTCCTCTCTTCAAAAGCATCACCGTGGAGTATTGAGTCTGAGCTGGCCTGCAGATAAAGCCAGCAATCTCTCATCCGCTGTCATTGTCTGAAGAAGCGCTGCACCACAAACTGGCCTAGCAAGATCAGGGCTGCCACTGCCATCATATACTTCCAGTACACATTGCTTAAGTCCAATGCTGCCACCTAGAGGAGAAAGAAAATACAATTACCCATAAAACCCCAAGGAAACCACACTAGGGCAGCAATGGCCACTTCTTGTTTTTTGGTTTGTTTGTTTTTTTTTAGATGAGAGGCTTGGTAGATTTTTTTTAAACTATAATTCCAAGAACCTTCCAGCCTGCATAGCCAACAACAAGGCTCATTCTGACTGTTCATAGCAGGCCGTAGGGCAACTGCTAGACACTAATCTATTTTTTATGAAATGTTAAGAACTGGCAAGTTTGAACTTTTGAAGCAAAGCAAGAAAACTTCCTGCCAGAGAAATGTACTATTATACTATCTTGGTGCTCTAGCAGAAGGAGCAGGAAAATCACCATCATCATAATCATCCTCTTCTCCCTTCTTACTACTATCTCTAGGGTCTTCCATACTTTTAATCCAAACTTTTTATAGTCTAGCACCTGAAAGACTATGACACTTGAGATGCCACCAGCATCATCACCACCACTACCACCAGGATTGTGGTAGTGATAGGCCACCCTATATCCAAAGATTTCAGAGCCTGGCACAATAAATAAAAACACGGTAAATCACTGAACACTTTCCAGCGTAATCAAAAACAATCCAACAAGATGAGTGGCATTATCTCTCCCCACCTCTGTTCTGAGGTTGTGTTCTCTCATGTTCCTCGTTGCCTACCACACTGGTCAAAAGCAGTAAGGAGTATGTGAGCTTGCAGTGGTGGAAGCCCAGCACAAATGCATTGATAAAGAAAACTCACTCGTCTCCAATGGCTTTCAAGTCCACTTACCCATCCGCCCTGCTGGGCAATCCATCGCGCGATGCGGTTGCGAAGCACAAAATCAGCCATGTAGCGTGCAATTCTCCTCAGGAAGCCAGTCACCCCATGCTGGTATACATGGATGGCCATCCTGTAGCCGAAGCCCAGCAAGGCTATCACACGCCCCCAGTTTATGCCACTATCAAACAAACTGTGGAAGAAAGGATATTTTTTCTTTTAAAAAAGGCTACTTTTCTAGCTGCCCCTTATTGGAATGCCATCCAGTCACATTCACAGCCGGCAGCACTAACCACTGAAGACCCGTAAGCAGGCAGCAGTAGGTGAGTGGAGCCAAGGCCCGTAAACTGCCACAGAAGATAACATACTCTCAGCAGAGCTTCAGGGAGAAAGATGCCAAGATATCCTTTCACCCCGATCACTATCAACTTGTCTAACCAATTCCCTTAAACTTACATTGTTAGCAAAATGCACACCTACTGCTAAAATGACATTTCCCAGTCAAGACACTTTCCAAATGTTGAAACATCCCTTTCCTGGATGAGAAGTCTCAAGGGCTTCTCAAGCACTTTGACTCCTCTACCAGTTAGAACTTCAGCTTGCCCTATAGGTACAACAGAAGCGTACTTCAGAAATGGTATGTGGAAGATTTTAAAAAAAGAGGCAGCCACCACCTGCAGTCTAAAATGGAGCAGTTCATTCTGCTACCTCTCCCTCTCCCATTCTGCTGCATGCAGAGACCAAACTCCCCAAACACTAGCCCAGTTGTGAAAAAATAAAAACACCAAACCAAATCATGTCAAAACAGAACTACAGCTCAAATCATGCTGCACTTACTGTACATGTAAAAGAAGAAAAATAATAATAAAAAGAAGGATAGCTAGATCCATTGTATAGCTAAAGCCCATGTTATATTCTCATTTGCTCCAATGAATGAGGATTTGCCTGTGAAAAGACAAGAATGAAACTGGTGTATTGTTGCAGATCCCACCTTTAGTGTCCTTTATCTCAGAAGTATCTCTAACTTACGGTAGCATAACCCTCCAAGGAACCTCACTCTGTGGTTTAATGTTAAATGCCAGCTACACAGCAGGGTTGGAGGAGGGGGTCAGGGTGAAAGCAGAATTACTAAAGCCACTTGTTTAAGATGCTAACAACACGTGCTAATATGTTGCTGTGATTTTTAAGCTAAAGCAGGGTGAAACACTTTTGGAAGATGGCAATTGCTATCTACTCAAACACAAAACAAACTTTGTCCTACACTGTGCCTGTCCTGAATTTGAAATTTTCAGACAGATTCTTTAATGCATACACATTCTTTGTAAAGGAAAGAGCTTTGTTGTTTTTCCCTGAGGTGGCACTAATTCACAGAATGGTACTTCATTTGGCGCATGGCCAGACTGGGGCCATTTCCGCACAAGAGGGGAGGAGTGGTTCACTGCATGTCAAGAGCGGTGTTTTTATACTCCAATTCAGAAGCTGAATTCAGAAATTCAGAATCTGTGCTGTCTGCACTCCCTCCCTTTACAACATACTACTGCAGAGAACAGCGGTTGCTGCATCCGCAACAGCAAGTCCCTGGCCACTCCCATTCCCCTCCCTCACCCCACACTGCCATTGCTGATTAGTCTTTTTTTAAAAAATGCACACATTTCTGTGTTGCTACATTTGTGCATAGGTATGTATGTTCATTGATACATGGAAAAAAACACATCTCAACAGTCCATTACCAGATGTACTCTCTTCCTGCTGTCTGTTTAATGCATGAAGACAATAATGATGGCAGCCTGTCCTTTGATGGGTGGAGACAGATAGGGACGGAAATGACAGAAGGGACACCCTGGGAACGTCCATAGCTGGCCACTTCTGTGATATGAATCAATGCTATGCTTCTGCATGTGGGCGAAAACCAAAGCAGAACTGGTTTGGGAGATTTATATTGGAGTTTTTCCATTTTTCATATACAGTGGTTTCCCATCGCAGTGAACCGCAGTGAACCGTTCTAGGAGCTGAAAACGTGCAGAACCATGAGGAAAACTACAAATCTACAACAGTTCAACACGCAGACAGGAGGGTAAGAATTCGAGGTGACTATCATGTATTGACCTTGTGCGGAAATGGCCTAGGTCAGCCACCCAATTCAGCTCTGTGTGATAATTGTTCCTTCCTGCAATTTGAACGTTTTGTGGAATTCTACATCCTTTTCTTGAGTTAGTGTCCATCTCTGTGGCAGGACCATTTGAGTGATTCATTCTAAACAACAGCCAAATGTTACAAGCTAGTACGTTAGCAGAACAACAGGATTAGGCCAATAGTATGAGAATACTCTAACTCAGAATACTTTTGCAGAGAGTTGTGCAAGCACAGTAAACAGCACAGAGAGTTCACATATGCCACTGGCCCTCCACGTTTCTGGGTCTACCCTTCATGGATCTGATTATTTGCAAGTTTCTCCAACCCCTGCCCCTCCACCTCAGGTGCTTCTTTTCTGGGGGAATCTTGGTTGTTTCAATCAGACCGCACAGCCCTTCAAAAACCTGCCTCTGGTCTTCCTCCTGCCCCACCAGCCACTACCTGGTAAGCTAAGGACAGCTCATAGCTCAATTTCTTAACACCACAAACCCTCTCCCAATGCCTACCACACTCAAGGAAGAAAACAAACAAGAGAGAGAAAGTATAGGGCTACTGGGCTGACCCACCCCCTTTCTCTCTCCTTTCTCTGACTTGGTTTGGTCCTGGGTGTTATTCTCCCCACCATGACTCAGCACTTCCCCCCACACATTTTGATATTTACTATTTTTCCACCTTTGCAAGGCCCCTGCACCCATAACTCTGATGAATGTGGAGGGCCAACTGTATTACTACATTGAAAAAGAAGAAAAAGAGAAAATAAATTCACTGTAGGTGAATTTACCTGATTGCAGTACGTTAACCACTACAATGTACTGGTGGTACAGATGGTAAAGCAGCAAGAACAATGCCATTTGGCTTTCCAAGTGGGGAGAGCAGGAAGAGAGGACAGAAGAGACAGTTAAACAGCATTAATAGAGAGCAGGGGTGGATCTGTGGGCACATAAGGCTGTGCATGTGCTGTGGTTTCTTTGGTAGAAAAATAAACTGTGAGAGATAACACCTGGCCAAAATCCTCCTAGTAACTGCCACAGTGGAAACATTCATGCCTCTCCAAAGCCACTGGTCTAATTTATTTAATTAATGCCATTAGTATAATGTCTGTTCCTATGGTGCTGGATGAGAACAGAGGCCTATGTAGTCTTGCATTTTCTTTCTCACAGCAGACAACCTAGTGCCTCTGAGAAGTCTTATAAGCATAAAACAAGTGCAACAGTACCCTCCTGTGCCTCTCTGATCCTGGAGACAACATGTAGTCATCATTATTAATAATCACTGATAACCATTAGTAGCCACAGATAATGCAATAATTGGTAGATAGTATGTAGGCACTGGTAATAATTATTGCTTCTGTATCTGTTGTGAACCCATTTTTTTGGTGCAGTAATTGCAGAAAATAGATATATAAATAAACACTATCTGGTCTGATCCAGTAGAGCTGTTTTTATTTTTCACAGGTATTCAGAGATGTATGTGTTTTAACCATAGGAAAAAATGCATTCCCATCCATGCTGGTCACAAGCAGATAAAGCAGATGTGCTGTGAGCCCACTGAGATCTGCCCTCATGTAAATAAAGCCAACCTTTTAAAACTTCAAAAAGGTACATACAACATTTTGAAAGCAAGAGCAACATGGACCAAATAACATGTGCAGCTTAATTTTGGCATGAGAGTGGTGGTCAGCATCAGACAAAATTTCTAGGAGTATCTATTTAAAGAAAAACAGCTATACAGTGGTTTATCAAGTCTCTGAGGAAGGAAGAAATTAAGAAACTGCATGTTAGGTACACAGCTTTCAATAAAAATTTTTGCAATGATGGATGGTTCTCCTAAATGCTTGGGTAAATTGCCTGCATATTCAACTTTCATCTTACAAACCAGGGTTAGGGAACATATGCCTCTCCAGATATTGATGAACTCCAACTCCCATCATCCTCATCCACCATGGTGAGTGATCAGGGAAAATGAGAACTGTAGCCCAACAACATTCAGAGGGCCACATGTACCTGACTGAAGGCAACGCTCAGGAATTTGTCATGCAAGAAGGATTGTTCCAGCCTTCTGCATACCCTTTTGGGAAGGAAAGAAGAGGTTGGGGTTCTGACCTACCTGGTGGCTATTCTAGTAAAGTACTCATAGGCGTTATCCCTCGTCGGCTGCAGTGACTTCAACATATCTGAGAATTCCTTGTCATAGCGGGCGTTGATGTCATCGCCAATAGTGGCCAGGCGCCTGCCCACCTGGCAATTTATGCTGGCAGAGAGACAAGCGCAAAAGTTAAAACACAAGTGGCACACAACCCTGATTCGGATCTGGGGAGGATGCAAGGTTAATGCCTCTATCACTCTACCTGTTTGGTTCCTGCGGGATTGCAGCTATTTCTGGGTCATTTGGCACATCCCCCTCAGTCTGCTCCTGTTCCTGCTGATACCGGTAGTAAGCATAGCTCTGGAACACCTCCTCAGTTTGCTGAGCCACCTGGTCTTCTGCAGAAGAAGCAATACAGAGTGTCAGAAATCAGGCAACAACATCTATTAAGGGCACCCAGTCTCAAAATGTGCATGCAGCCTTAGATATTGCTGGACTGTGTTGGACTGTAGCTCCCACCAGCCCTACCAAGCATTGATAATAGTGAAAAGTGCTGGAAGCTGTAGCTCAACAGCACCTGGAAGACCAAATGCTGGAGGACCACCCCAACCTAAAAGAGCCAGATCATCAAAACAGATCTATTTCAGACTGCTCTGGGTTTAGCCTGATTTCAAGGTCAGGCAGGCAGGCAAGCAAGCAGGCAGATACAGGATAGAGGATCTTTTCTGTTGCTGCACCTAAACTGTGCAGCTCCCTCCCAAAAGATGTGTACTTAGCCCTTAGCTATCTTCAAGGTGCCAAACAAAAGCCACTCTGTTCTTTCATGCCTTAAGTAGCCCTGACTAGTATTTAAGGTACTTGAATTTGTATTTCTGCTGTTTAATAAATACTTAATTTACAGTCTTACTGTGTTTGTCCACAGCCTTTGCCGTTATTTTAATTTCAATTTATATAATTATTTGTAAGATACCTTGAAGCAAACTGGTAAAAAGACAGGAAATAAATATCATAATTAAATTGGCATTAGTGCTGATGCCCCACTGTAGGAGCTTAAAGATGAAATGAGGGAGATATCATTGCAAGAAGTAATTGGGTCAGAAAAAGATTAGGACTAACATAGAACAGCTTTTTATCCAACCCAATAAAATAAAGACAAGAGGACAGTGCAACCCCTCCTCTCCAAACTGTGCAAACTGAAAAGCTCAGAAGAGGAGTGAAACGTTCACAAAACAACCAATATATTCTATAAAGATGTTCTTAAATGGTGGTACATGCGTTGTTACTTTGCATATAATTTTAAATAAAATATTTCTAAAACTAAAATATGTTCATGGAAATGGCTTATTTGGAACACAGGTATTTTAGTCCTAGTAATAAACATCATTTTCAATAATAGTATGACAACATTTAATTTAGGTTTTTTGTATTTTATAGTTCTTGTAGCAGTAAAAGTTACACTCAACATAAATTGTAAAACTGAATACATAAATTATTGTATATTACCGTTTACCATTACATAACCATTATTGTATATTACCATTTACCATTACATTACCATTATATTACCATTTACCATTACAAATGGAATAATTTTGTTTGCTTGTGTGTATTCCCAACAATATTACAGCAGTTTTTACATGCCTAAAACCTACTACAAACAATATATACAATAACAGAATGTCTTTAAACTTCTAACTATTCTTACTGGAAAAAGTGGTCCTTTAGTTTCTATAATGGTAGAACCCAGGTTCTTTGACTAAGTGGGGTCAAAGACTTAGAACCACTGTCATAAAGGACCAACTTGGATATAATGTTAACTGTGCCAATGGAGATTTCTCCAGAAATGCAAAAAGCAGTTTTGGACAATGCTGAAGCCTCTGCTCTCTACATCCAGTAGAAATTCCATCCATGCCACCACTATGCTGGAAAATATCAGCATCAATGAACCCAAGTAAAAGGATGCACTCTGATTTCTTTGCCTGGTAGACAAAACGAGGAGAATATTCTACTAGTTATAGTTCATTATACTCAGGCCTACCTCACCAGTAATCAAAAAAGCAGACATGGTAGGGAAAGCAGTTGGGAAGATGTTTTGTGTGCACATAGACTGCTAGCAAGGATCTGTCTGGATGAAGGTGCCATAGTTTAAAAGTCACTCCTAAAGGAGTCACTGAGCCTTTTGGTGATCAAGAAGCCTATAATTACCCAGATACTTGAAACTGGGGGCTCAAGGAAAGAGTTAAACTCCTACTCCTGCCACTCTTTGTACAGATTAAGGCTTCTCCTTCACTGTTCTAACTAATTATGCACAGGAACAGTCACTTAGATCATATGAAGTCCTGGATTTTTAACAGACTTTAAGTCACATACCTCCCCACACTTTTCTGAGATGACATGCCCTAGGCTCTGAGCCTGAAGATTTTTTGGACTACAATTCCCAGAATCCCCCAGTAAACATGGCTGCTGGCTATGCTCACTGGAAAATTCCAGTAGTCCAAAAAAGCAACTTTTCCAAATTCTGCAAGCCAGCACCTTACACTGAACTGAGCAGAGTCTCCCAAGTCTTTGGGAAGCATAAACTAAAACTGGTAACATTCTCTTTTAATCTGTAGTATCTTTATACTGTATATAGTTAGTTAATTATTTGTAGAGCCTGAGAAAGTTACTTTTTGGACTCCAGAATACAAGTGTTGCTGGAGAATTCTGGTAATCCATTTTTTGGGGTGGGGGAAGGTTCTGCCATCTAGGGCCTTTCATTGTTGCATCTGCTTTTATAAAATAGGTACAACATGAATGTTAGAACTACATGGCTAAGACAGAATAGTGCTAAAATCTCTCTCCTACTCTTCCCATAATTCAAATTTAGCAGTATTTTCCCATACAGTATCTGAAACAGATAAAGCTGGATATTTCTGAAGCCAGAAAACTAGTTTTTACTTGGGGTGACTGTGTTTTCCTACATCTCAGCACTTGGTGAAAAAGGTTTTATCACTGAAATTGGTGTATTGCTAGATATACAAAAAGCTTCAAAGGCAAAAGTTCACTCAAGAATGATATCAGAGTTTGGCTCACGTCAATTCTGAGAAATTTCAAGCCTGTACTAACTGGCTTACCACATATGCACTTGGATCCAACTGTTATCATCTCTTTTGGTTCTGCTAATAACTGAGCTGTTCTGTTAACTGGCTGCCTCAATGAGGTAGAACATTTCTGTTGCTTGATTCATTGCAAGCAGAAATTCCATTCTGTTTTGGTTTGGTTTTTGGCTCATGTTAGTAAAGAAGAGGTGCAACAGGCAAGGTGTGGTGTGCTGTGGTACTACACTTAGGTACAAAAGGGAAGAAGACTGTTATTTAAAAACATCAGACTAACTCTATTATTAGTATTAAAGAATACAACAGATGCCTCAAAACAAGGTGTGGCCTTTAAGAATAGGCAAAGTACCTGAGATCTGCAGTCAGAATGTCAGTCAGTTCTGAAGGAGAGCCAAGAGAAGAAAGCAGAGCACACAATAACACAAACCCAGGCTCATTCATACCAAAGCCTCATCCTGGGTCAAATGTGGAGTATTTCTGAACCAGTTCTGCACCATTTGAGGCATTTAGTCTTGAGTGACCCTGGGACTGTGAGCCATACGCTGCATAATTCTGAGACAAATTTGCTTCAAGGAGGCATGAAGGTTTGATTTACAATAATTTGAGGGATGCCAGGCTACACAGAAGGTGACTGGCAGCAAGCACAACTCTTCTTTTTGTCTACTCCTTGGCATGTGCATGAGTGTTACTTCTCCTCCAATGGGTTCATGCCACAAGTGGCAAATCCACTCCTTTGGCTGACCTTGAACCGAAAGTGAAAGATGAGACAAAAGGTCAGGAAAAATAACCCCCAAATGACCAGATTAAGAGTGAGCTTCAGTATGCCTTCCGTCCGTACAATAATCTGCTTCTGCTCCAGGAAAGAGTAAATGCTGGTGCCAGGCTGGCTGGGCGAGTGGAGGGGAGAGAAAGAGAGAGAGAGAATTAACTGGGGTCACACCTGCGAATCTATGCAGTGGGAAACCTGGGGCCTTTCAGACATTGCTAGACTACAGCTCCCATCATCCCTGACTGCTAATCATGCTGATTAGGTCTGACAAGAGCTGCAGCCCAGAAATATCCCAAGGACCACAATATCCCATCTTTGCTTGGAGGCGGGATATTCCTATTCTCTTTGTATCAGAGCAAAAACCAGTGGACAACTGGATCTGGAAACCCAAATGTGATAAACATTAAAAAAAATCCAGGCAGAGGCAGGGAGAAGAACCAGCCCTATCATAAGACAGTGTCCTCAGGCTACAGATATTTGGGAACAACAGCAACAGCTTGCACCAATTTTTCACTTCTGTTTTAAGACTATGTACTTCACACAGGCTGTACTGAACCCTATAAAGTGGAAATCCCGTTAACTGTGCTGAAGTAAAGCCTTATTGCTCACCTCGCTTCTGTATGTGGAATTAGGAGCAGGGAGCATGTTGTACATTGTGTCAAGCACATCCCTTAGGCCACCCCTGGAGAGAGTACAGTTTCATAGGAGAAAGGCTGTTGCTTCTGCTGGCCGGTAACGGAGTTACTTCTTTTCCCGCATATTCTCTGCCAGCTACTGCCTTCCCCTAACCATGGCTTCTCTGCCGGCACTGTGCCTAGGAACCCTGAGCAAACAACTGAAAGAAGGGAGAAAAGAAAGGGCAGGCAGTGAAGCAGGACCTTAAACCTGGAAATCATTCCTTCCAGACTGGGCCCCACCTGCTGTTTTTAGGTGCTTCAACAGAGACCTGGGCTTACCGCCAGAGGATTCGTTTGGCCTACGCAGAAGACAAAGCTAGAGTAAATAAGGCTCCCTGGGCCAAAGGCCTCAGATGAGCAGAGTCAACTACAGACACTGCAGGACAGAGATTTTTTTTTTTTTTGCTTTCCTTTCAACTCCCTCAATCTTCATCTCTCCGTCAAAGAGAGAGAGAGAGAGAGAAAGAGCATGCTTTGACCTATTTAGATTTACTACAATCAGCTAGGGAGCCAGTGTGGTGCAATGGTCTGAGTGCTGGACTATCACTAGGACACTGGGAGACCAGCGTTCAAATCCTCGCTTGGTCATGGAAACTTGTGGGCCGACACTGGGAAAGTAACATTCTCTCACTCTCAGAAAAAGGGAAGGGCAAACCCCCTCGGAAATAAATCTGCCAAGTAAACCCCGTGACAGCCTCACCTCAGGGTTGCCATCAGTCAGAAATGACCTGAAGGCACACAACAACAACAGCTTCCATGTCAGCCAAGAAATTTGTCAAGGAAACCAGTGTTCTCCATTCCGCATCAAGGCCAGAACTTAGAAAAATTACTTTTAGCACTACAGCCTTCAGAATTTCAGAAAGTGGTCATGCTGTCTGAGGATTCTGGGAACTGTAGTCAACGAGACAACTTTTCTGCTCATGACAGAACAGTGATAGATTTCCCTAATTCATTCTGCTGTACCATGTGGACACAAGGATGAGTATTGCTTCTAGCTGTAGGATAGGAATTCACATGTTTAAAGTGAAAGTCATGAAACAGTGTTGGGAGTGGGAGAAACCTAGGAATAAATGCCAGCTGAGCAATTAAGCTTTACCTTGTGATCTTCTGCCACTCATTCTCTCCTACCCTAGCCTACTTCATAGGGCTGTTTTCAGGATAAAGTGCAGGTGGGACTCCCATGTCTGACCACAAGCTCCCTGGAGGAAGAGCAGCAGAAAATGATACTGTAATAACTGAAATGTATCCTCACTGAAGTATGCAAACAAAGTGTCTAAAGCAATGTTCACTACCCGCAAGGCAAAACCAGCAGCAACCTGGTACATGCTTCCTAGGAGTAAGCCTGGTGAAAGTGGTGGGACTCATTGCCAAGTAAGTGTGCATCAGAAATGGTTAATATGGCTAATAGACTTCTTCCCAAACAATGTGGCTAAATAACATCTGAGCGTGGCCAAAATGGTGTGGGCAGACAATAACAAGGTAAAAGTTAATAATTAGGAAGAACACATACTATTTTAAGTAGAGCATCCATGGAATTTATGTACTCAATTTAGGGAAACCTGTGGGAAAACTCAAATCAATAAATTTTCTCCATGTACACACAAACACATGTACACACACACACACACACACAGAGCATGATGAATATAATATTATGTAATACATTATTGCAAAATCAAAAATGCCTTTATTAGATCCTGCTGAAAATTACAGCTTTTTCTCTAATCCATGATCATTGCCTGAGCTCAGTATTCACACTCTTTCCTTTAGCCAATGTGTATTATAATACAGATTAGTTCCTAATTTCCCCTAACATTCTTGCGGTCACGTAGAGCCAAATAGGCTCTCAGTCCAATCTACTTTATAGGCTTTTTCTTAGGATAAAAATAGGAGTCGGGGAAGATGTACCATAAAAAAAAAAATTCCATAAAAAATATGGTTGGAAAAAAATGTTGTTATGCATCCCAACAGTCTTGTACAACGTTCCTTAGGGTATTCTGGCCCCAGGGCCTGTTACAGGGAGCATATAACGCGCTCGTTAAAACAGCTTCACTGGCTACCTGCTCATTTCTTGGCATGATTCAAAGGGATGGTCACTGATTTATAAAGTCCTATATGGCTTAGGTCCAGACTCTCTGAAAGGCTTTATCTCCCCATACGAACCTGCCAGTTTTAAGATCTATAGGGGAGGGCTTTCTCTCAGTCTTGCTACCATCAAAAGCTTATTTGATGAGGGTATGAACTCACCCTCTGGAATTCCCTTCGGTGGAGGTTAAGCTAGCCATCTCCTTGCTCTACTTTAGGGTCAGGCAAAGACCTTTTTGTTGAAGCAAGCTTTTAATGTGTAAGCAGAGAGTCTTCATATTGGGATGTGTGTTTATTTTTTTTTAAACTCTGGTATGTCTTGTACATGATTTAATACTGTTTAATGTGGTCATTTCTAACTGTTTTAAAATTTTTAAAATTGCTTTTAAAATTTTATTGTTATTTTAACTGATTGCCTTTGAGAGCTGCCTTGGGTCTGACTCCAGGAGAAAGATGGTGCAAAATGAAATAAATAAAACAAATAAAAATAAATAAATAAATAAATAATGCATTCAGTTCTGAGCACGTCATTTTAAGAAGGATATAGACAAGTTGGAACAGGTTCAGAGAAGGGCAATAAATGTGATATGAAGTATGGAAAGGCTGAAAGAGCTGGGCATGTTCTGTTTGGTGAAGAGAAGACTAAGGGGTCCTATGTTTACAGTCTTTAAGTATCTTAAGGGCTGTCACAGTGAGGAGGGTGCAGGCTTCTTCTCTGCTGCTCCAGAGGGAAGAACCACATCTAAAAGTTTTAAGTTACAAGAAGACAGATTTTGACTGACCATTAGAAGGAAGTTTTTGACAGTAAGAGTGGTTCAGCAGTGGAACAAACTGCCTGCAGAAGAGGTGGGGTCTCTTTCTCTAGACATCTTCTAAAAGAGGCTGGGAAGCTACCTACTGTGGACATGATGACCGGAGAACTTGTGTTGAGTGGGAGGTTGGACTTGATGACTTATGGAGCCGTTTCTAACTCTGTAATTCTATTAGTCTATCTGAAATCCATTAAAGGAGGGTAGGAGTACCTGTGTGTCTAAGAGAGCTGCTCTAATTCAGAGTGGAACCCTTCAAGAAAATCCCCTGCTGGACTAATTGAGTGCAAAGTAATTAGCAGCTTCTGGTTGTTTAGAAAAGTTGTCCTCAAATTCTGGTCCTCCAGATGTTTTGGACTTCCATGCCTAGAAGCTTCAACCAGCTTGGGAAACAGCCAGGAATTAGGGACACTAAAGTCTGAAACATTTGGAGAACTGAAGTTTAATAACCACTAGTTTAGAAGATGGGGGGCTGCGGGAAGCATTGTGGCAAAAAAGGGAAATCTAGGACTTTTTAAAGGAAACAGGGAACCTGGAAAAGCAAAGGAGTAGGAGGGCTGTACCAGCTGATCAATGTGTATTGGAAGGTGTGGAAGTGGCAGGTAAAAAGAAGTTGCTGTGTGCCTTCAAGTTGTTTCTAACTTATGGCCGTCCTAAGGCAATCCTATTGCAGGGTTTTCTTGGTAAGATCTGTTCAGAGGGGGTTTGCCTTTGCATTACTCAGCACTTACGTAGGGGATTGAATTATGTCAGTCAACCAATATCATTCTGCCTATGACGTCTTGGAGAAGGGGCTTCTGCAATATTATGTATACAGAGACACCGTATCTAGGTTCAGAAGCAAATTTCCTTCAGAGTGCCCTTCTTAAACCTGGGCTCACAAGTAGTCAATGTAAGGAAGTAAAATTATATAGTGCTTCTGTAACTTTTCATATCCTCCTGCACTGTTGCCTCCTACACTGTGAAACAGATTTGCTGAACAAGGGCCAGGTGGTGTACTTCTCACATTTTAAAGGCTTTATGGTTTACACTGACAGCCACCATGGTGTAGTGGTTTGAGTGTTGGACTATGACCCTGGAGACCAGAGTTCAATTCCCCACTTGGCCATGGAAACCCACTGGGTGACCTTCGGCACATCACACATGCTCAGCCCCAGAAAATCCCATGATAGGGTTGCCATAAATAGGAAAACAAACCTGAAGGCACGTAACAACTTGGTTTATATTAAGCTATATGTCAAGTAAAAGTTCTCACCAAATGCAGTTACCAAAGCAGTTTCTTGCCTCCTGCAAGACATTTGCCCCCACAGCTACAGCTAAACAAATGAACACACAAGAAGTCTCTAGAGAAGTTGGAAATGACAATGATTACAACTTGAAAACTTAACCATGGTGGATGTCTAGCCACAAAGAAAATGCCCTGCTATCTGTAGAGTCCACATAAGCAGTGAGAAGACACATACAGTTTTAACCATCCAATCTGCAAGCTTATCAGATATCTAAAAGTGCACTGATGTGTGTTTTTTTTTAAAAAAAAACAATACTATGTGGTTGGACACTATATTGCTGGTTTCCCAAACTGCTGCTTTGTTGCTGTGTTTAAATTTCCAGGAGCTGAAGCAGTTATTTCAGTCATCTTTCAGCTGAACAGGACCTGCATCAAGGTACGAAAATGGCAAGTGGTGTGGAAATGTTGGATGTTTCATTGAAAGAATGCTCTAGCTTCCCTTCTGTCCCTCTGCTTTCAATGTCTGAACTCTTCCATGGGATAAATGGAGTGGGATAAGCTGAATGGTATTCAATCAAAAGGTACATTCACTAGTAACACCTGCCAACCTGGGGCCCTTCCACACTACATAATTGCTGTTGTTGTGCATCTTCAAGTCATTTCCAACTTATGGTGACCCTAACGTGAACCTATCAGGAGGTTTTTTGGGACTTAGAGTGTGACAAGTCCAAGGCGATCCAGTGGGTTTCCATGGCTGAGTGGGAAACTGAACCCAGGTCCCCAGGGTTGTAGTCCAATGCTCAAACACTACATCACACTGGCTCTTGGTACAGAATTAAAGCACTATAATTCTACTTTAGCTACCACGGTTCCACAATGGAATCCTGGGATTTGCAGGTTAGGGAGAAGTATTTAAAATTCCCATCCAGAGAGCTCTGGTGCCTCACCAGACCATAAACCCCATGATTCCACTAGATAAAGCCATTCCAATTAAAGCAGAATTGTAACACTTTAATTCTGTACTGTTAAAGGACCCCTGGTACTTTCCAGAGGTGCTAGAAAATAGCCTCCATCATCTCTAGGCAGCACCCGCAGCCTAGTGCTCTCCAGATGTCTTGGGTTACAAGTCCCATCACATCAGCCTGTATGCAAGCTACTGCTGATGGGGACTGTAATCCAAGATATCTGGAGAGTGCTGGGCTGGAGAAGGTTACCCTAAGTTATCAAAGTCTATTTATGAAAGCTCTATTTAAATGGGTTAAATAGTATAATGAGTAATGGCCATGAATTCCTTTTCAAATGCTACAATGCATAATGGGAATGAATTCCTTTTTTATTCTAAGCTCTGCCTATCTCTATGTATGTACTTAGCTCAGCAGATGAGGCAAATCTAGGCTCTCTAGTTTGTTGTCCTTTAATGTGCATCACGTAAATCACAGAGATGCAGTTGCCTGTTTTAAGCAGAACAAGTGTACACTGAATCTTTCATATTTTGTCCCTGGTGACTCAAGTTTCTTGGGAAGAACTAGTTTTGTCCAATTCCCAACAATCTGGTTGCAACCTCTTCACTTTCACCAATAGAACTGAAGGGATGGGGAGCATATGAATTGCAACTTCTCCTGTCTCTATAGCCCATCTTGGCACATGCATAATTCTAGCCTAAGTTTAATATACTGCTCACTCTACAGTAGAGTTCAAAACTAGGAACTTGCTTTTTAAATTTGGCAACTTTGGTCTTATACTGTAACCACCTTGAACATAAGTGTACTTGAAGCACAGTTTCATGGACATCTTCTCAGAAGCAAATGTACATTGGACTAGGTGGAGCAGAGAAAAGGGAGGAAGGATCAACCTAATGGCTTTTTTAAAAAGCTGTAGATGTACAGTACAGTACAGTCATCCTAATCCAAGTTATCCAGGTTTGGAAGCAAATTTCCTTCACAGTGTGCAGTGGTTAAAATAGAAAAGATTTTGGCCAAACTACTATGCACTGCTAGCAAAATCTTAAACATTAGACACATTTAAATCTTGAAGATCACAGTTATATTATGTTGTAGTGCACTGTCTTCCTGTTAGGCCACACAAATTTCTCCTCTGCTGTAAGTTTATTTAAAAAGTTATGAATATGCAACTGCAGGTTCTAATCCTATGTATCTCTTGTCTTGTCCTGAAAAAGAAACTCATAGGAAGAGACTATGATGTATAAAATTTCTCCAGAAGTATCTCTTCCCCGCTGAGGCAACATCCAGAAATCAAGCAGAAAATCCAACAAGACAGGCTAGAGTTTGAGCTGACATTTCTGTCTTTGTTGAATGGACATTCCCATACCCTGCCATGGTAGAAGCTCTTCCTATGGCAAAAAATAATCTAGATTTCTGAGATCTCTATAAACCACACCATCATTCCTAATAGCTCCCATACATGCTTCCCTCTTCTGTTGTGCCTAGAAATCAGGGTAAACAACTGCAGTGGGAGACAATTTTTGCCCTGTGCCCAACTTCACACCACCACATCTTAGGGCACCAGAAATGATCTGGCATCCCTTCTGGTCACTGTTTTCATCCTAAATTTAGCCAACAGGTGGTGGGAGAGAGCACGGGGCACTTGCAGTTTGGGGGCAGAAAAGAGGCTGGAAAAATTAGCTTTTTCAGACTACAAATCCCAGAATCTATCTGTCAACATGGCTGCTGTCTCCAGGATCTGCAGGCTCTAGAATCTGCTATCACCAATTACTGATATAAGCAGGCTTAGATCAAGGCCAAGATTTTCAGAATAGTTTTTTTAAATCTTCAGGTGGAAAAAAATCTAACAGAGAACTCAAAATAAGAGTGAATATTCTCTGTAGCTAAGGAAGGTTGAGTCAACCAGAGAAAATCTTGAACAGATGTTAAGTGCCAGGAGAAGCTGAGTGAGAAAGAAAGCAGGGGGTGCAAAGGGGAAAGGCAGAAGAGTAGGAAGTTACCTCCCTATCTCCCTCCACTGTCCTCTGCTCTGTCTCTCTCCTCCTTCCTTGTCCTTCCAGACAGTAACAGAGCACAATGGAAGAGACACAAGAAGGGCATCTAACTCTCTGTGAGGGACATTTCCTCGTCCTTACTGAGAAGAGGTTTTAAATTTCTTGAGAAAAATGAGAGTTGCCCATAGAAATCAAAGGAGAATCCCATGTAGTTGGGATTAAGTTGCCACATCCTATACATATAGCTTACTGCATAGTCCTCTGTTAATACGGGAGGTCAAAAGTAGGACTGAGGCTGCTATTCACCTCCATATTGTTCTGGTTGCAAGAAAGGCCAATCTGTTATAGCTACTTTAAGACATGTTACCATGCAAAATCCAAGACTCAAATGCATGGCAGTCTCATGCCCCACTGACTGGCACATACAGAGGCTGTAATTACAATGTTCAAAAACTGAAATACACAATACGTATTTTTTACAGTATTTCTATCTCTGATGCTTACTTCTGGTGTTCTTTCTGTCTCTTCAAATATAGGTTCAGGAAACAAGCACATATCAGAGATACGGTCCAACTTTTTGTTGAGGGGCCAATTTGTGTACACTAATAGCTAAGTCAGGATCTGAGTAATGAGGGCTGTGTAGCCAAAACAAGACAGAGAGGCAAGAGGAAGGTATCAGTCTGCTCTGGGGAAGTCTGTGGTTTGCAGAAGAAGGGAAAAAAGTGGACTTGTTAACAACACTTTTGTAATACCCAACAGCTAAATCTCTGGCAGCCTCTCAAAATCTGGTTGAATCACTAAAACACTCCAGTACAACACAACATGGTATAAAATCACAAAAGAAATGCAACCAAATCAAAGCCAAATATCAGATGAGCACAGCAGTGCAAGAATCTAAAAATCAGTTTTTAAACAATGGACTTCAAATACCCTAGGAAAATGAAAGGTCCATGTATAACGTAGAGTCTGAAAGACAA
The DNA here is from genome assembly GCA_948474755.1 of Ctenosaura bakeri. Classification (NCBI taxonomy): domain Eukaryota; kingdom Metazoa; phylum Chordata; class Lepidosauria; order Squamata; family Iguanidae; genus Ctenosaura; species Ctenosaura bakeri. Next base: position 40,245 of record CAOLHI010000877.1, on the reverse strand, counting down.
TAAAATAGACCACTAAAAAACTTTTCTGGGGATGTATTTCCACTAACAGAAGACCATCACTGAAGAATCACTCACCCAGTGGGGCTACTGGGTGGTATCAAATGAAATATCAGCATAAGAACTACGACAATTTGACCAGGGTGTGGCATACAGATGATCATGCTCATGATAGAGTAGAAGTCTGAACGCTACCCAAGACTGACAATTTACCAGCCTAGAAGATGGCCTAAATATCAGATCCCATGTGATCTTGGAAGCTAAGCAGGGTCAAGCCCTGGCTAGTACTTGGAGGGGAGACCACCAATGAATACCAAATGCTGTGGGCTATATTTCAGAGGAAAGTACTGGCAAAACCACCTCTTGAGTATTCCTTGCTTAAGAAAACCCTATTAAATTAATGAGGTTGCCATAAGTTGACAAGTGACTTAAAGGCACATCCAGCCCTGCACGCACACATCCAGCCTAACAGACCCTTTGCCACAAACAGTAACAAGGACAAGTGCTGGCTTCAAACAAGTCAAACATAAAACACTGATTATTTCTGGAAGATGTATTATAACCAACAGTCATTTTAAGGGATCAGTTTGCCCTTCATAAAAATAATTTCCACATATAACTTGATAAAAACTTCAGTAACAAAAAACTACAAAAACCTGGGTGGATCAATTTAAATTGCCCAAGGCAGATGGTGGAAGAAACAAAATTAAATTGATGCATTTGAATCAAGTATCCCTCTATGTTTTGTAATTCATACATTTATTGAAGAGCAGGAAAGTGTGCATACTCATCAGTTGCTATTATAATAGTTAAATCAAGCCTGGGAACCATGCTCACATGCAAAGCCTTCACAAGAACATGGGATTCTCTTCTTTAGATGCAGAAAAGTTTGATTCTTTGTCTTCGACTCTACAGAAGTCAAAGTAAATGGTTGGTAGAAGAGATGAGATGCCAGTTTCACATCCTAAAGTCCTCAACAGGACTTCATCAAGTCAGTTTTCTTCATAACTTCCTCCCTACTCTCTCAACTCTGCCTTTATCAATATCTTGTCTGATAGGGATTTAAAAAGCTTGCATGCCTTAATACAGATCCTGCGATCTTTCCCATGGTCAACACAGCTAACCTGGCTTCTTCTGGATTCCTTTGATAAAGCTCCCAGGCATCATAACCTTGACATAATTTAGCTCATCCCCATTACAGAAGACAAATGGTGCTAAGCTTTCTTATTCAGAGATTTACTGTATTACTGAGTCAGAGAAGAAACACCTCTATGCATCTATTTATTTATTAATTAAAATATTTATATGGCACCCTATAGCATGAGATCTCTAAATTATCTATCTTGATCATACTTTATATGTTACATAAGGGATGATTTTGCTATCACTATTCAACCACAACCACACTGATGTAAAGATGTCAGGCTAAGTTAGGGCTGACCTGGGGAATTTTATGTATATAATGCTTCAGTTAAGAAAGGGCAATTGGTATAGTTTCTCTTAAATGCAGCACCCAGTTTCAATGCCACACTGGCATTTATATAATAATAATAGTAGTAGTAGTAGTAGTAGTAGTAATAATAATAATAATAATAATAATAATAATAATTATTATTATTTCTATCCCACCTCTCCCCATGGATCGAGGCGGCGAACAACAATAATACATTAATTACATTAAAAAACATTAAAAAACATACCCAATCCTCCCCACCCACCAACCCACCTAAAACCAACCCCCTAAAACACACAACAATTAACAATCAACAACAATCAACTGACTATTAAAAGAACAGCAAGACAGTTGGTGGGAGGTGGTGGAAGTACTAGTCTGGGAAGGCCTGTTGGAAGAGAGCAGTCTTGACTGCTTTTCTAAAGCAGTCAAGACTGGTAACATGCCGGGTCTCCTCCGGCAGGCCATTCCGTAACTTGGGAGCAATAGAAGAGAAGGTCCTCTGGGTAACCGCAGCCAACCTAGTTCTGACTGGCAAGCATTACTTGCAGGTGTATGATTTGTGTGGCTTTCCAGATGGAGCTAGGACTACAGTTCCCAGAAGCCTTAACCAGCATTCACCACAACCAATGTTGAGGAATCTTGTGAGTTACAGTCAAATGGCACCTGGAGGGCTATGATTTTAGAAAATAAATGTTACATCCCTCCCACCCCCAAATATTGCAAAATAAGACACAATGAGTCTAAATAAGTCTGGTAAAGCCAGAGTGACTCATTTACAGTAACTCATTTACAAGTGCTAGGTGAAAAGGTCATACATGCATAAATCTTCACAATGTACCGTGTGGCTTTAGTTGTTAAGTTGGGCTTTGATTTTCCTCATCTAAATTGAAATCTAAGCTGAAATTTACTAAGTTTGAAATCACTATATAAGACAGCTCGAAAGGAAAGAGATGAAGCAACAACATTCTGTTCTTAAGGACAGAATTACACTGCTACAACTCTAAATGTACTTACCTGGGAGCACATTCTTTTGAACACAGTGGGATTACAGAGTAAACATGAATAGGAATATGCTGTAACCCAAACACCTGTTAGAAATTAGGTGTGTTATTTTCTTTTTATTACCATTATCCAGATAGATGAAAACACACACACACACACACACACATTGAGTAATTCCTGACATATTTTCTGAATACATGGGAATTTCACTGTATAGTCCTCCCTCCCATTCGCAGGTTTCACCTTTGCAAATTTGATTATTCGTGAGTGTGCGTGCCTTCCTCACGACTCTCCTTGTCCCATTACCATGCATTTTTATCTCTGTGGGGAGAACTCACGCCAAGGCAAAACAGAAGTGGGGAGGAAAGCTCACACAAGCCTTCCTTTTCCCCTCTGGAGCTCTGCCTCCCATTCCTATGCATTTTGCCCCAATGTGGAGAACTCATGCAAGCCTTCCCCAACTCCCACTGCCTTCTATTTTGCATGGCAACGGGAACAGGGAGCTCCAGAGGGGAAAGGAAGGCTCTTGAGAGACTTCCCCCATTCACTTCCATTTTGCATGGGAATGGGAAGGGGGGTGCTCCAGAAAGGAATAGGAGTGGGAGTGGGGGAGTTATTCATGGCCTTCCCACTTTCATGAGGAGTCTGCACCCCAAACCCTTGCAAAAGTGGAGGGATCACTGTATTTCTGAGGATAAAAATTCACCACGTTCACACAAATGTTTATTGGTATTGAATGAAAGGTATGCTAAATTTACCAAGCACCTAGACCCAGAAACACATGTACATATGACGAGGAATAATTGTGTTTAGTGACTAGAAGATCTCCATTTCTGCAGCCAGTACAATATTTGCATCCTAAGAATATTACCATAGTTATTTACAACTTCTAAGAAAATAAACCTTTTTGTGACCCTCCAAAATTAGGAAACAGTTATAAACTCTGAAGGGATTCAGCCTTTTGTTTGCAGGATGACCTGGCATTTATGGCATTATCAGGTACTTCTTACCCCAGTATTAAAATGGTCCCTGCTGAGAGAAATATTCTCCAATGAAGGGCCATTCTTTGCACCAGACACACTACAGCCAGCCAGAACATGTCACTTGGATTGTGCAGCGGTCCTGGCAAACAAATTTCCACACGTTGTTCACTGCCTACTGGATTTCTTGTTCACTGCCTGGCTACAGAAGTAGCAATGAAGGAGGGGGAGAATAAATATATTTTATCCTGACAAATAGTGCCAACATACTCAAGATCTTTGATGAATACACCTCTTGCCTGTTGAAGCTTGTGAAAAAATGATCTCCTACCACATTTAATCTGGCGAGGAAATATAGTTCAACCAATACTGCAACCACATTCTAACCAACCTGGGCTTCCTGTAGTATATTAGACTGCCTGTACAGGGAAACATCTCCCTTCAGAGAAAATGATATCTCAGCGTTGCCGCACCATCACACTTTTATTTTCTTGGTTTGCTTTCTGTGATGAGCAATTCAAAGATATCAAGCACTGCTTCTTTGCTAGCACTCTTCCCTGGCCCTGGGCATTCCTGTTGTCTTCTCTCACTGCTCTACAGTCAATTGCCTGTGCTTGACTATACCAAATCCTTTCATTACAGAATCTTATTAAATCAGTTATCTCAATGTGGGCCTTCTTAGAGAGGATCAAGCAAACATGTACTTGCTGCCCTCCCGTCTGTGAGGTAGAGGAAGGATGCTTTTATCTGAGTACTCATACTAGCTTATCTGCATCCTGTTTTAACCACAAAATGGTGTATGGCACAGAAGTCCACCAAAGGTCATGAAGATCTAATCCTGATTAACAGCTGCTGGGAAACAATAGCAGAAGAGAGCTGATGCTTTCATATTCTGCTTGTGGACTCTCATGGCATCTGGTTTGCTGTTGTGGGACACAGACTGCCAGATTAGATGGGTCTAGGTAGGCCTTTATTATAATCTAGAAAGGTCTGTGTTCTTACAATATCAGCACAGACAAAACCAATGAAACTTATCAGCACTGCTGTGAGCACCCACATCTCATTATTATGTTGCTTGTTTCTCCTAAGTACAAGTACAATATCCATCCAGATTTGGGCCAAGAAGTAACTTGCTTCAGAAAACAAGACGGGCATAGCAAGCACAACAAAAATAGCATGTACAACTGCTATGTAGAAATGGGATAAAACTCGGGGTCCAACACAGAAAGCAGCACATAATCAGCACAGCCAACCAGTTCAAAAGCTTTATCAGAACAGTGCTGGATACAAATCTCACATCTGCCACAGACTCACTCAGTGATCTTAGTTAGACATATGAGACTCTCTCTCAAGATTTCTTACTTGTAACACTTATAAGGTTGTTTTAATGATTACTGAGCATTCCGAGGACTTAGGAAAAGCACTAAGCATTACTGTTTATGTTTACATTTATATTATTATTGTTATTCAACAATCTTGCAATTGTTGAATAACAACTAAGGCAGACTAAGAAAAGTAATAGTTCTCAATCTGTAACACGGACATACTAACAGGTGCTACTAATAATATGAGACAAAGACAAAGACATCACTCAGTAAGCTAAAACGTGGTATTGAAATGATGAATAAATTCTAAGCCAGCCATCAACTTGGTAGTTTGTCTCAGTGGTAGCACTCCTTTAATATCAGCTTCCTCATCTGTAACACAAAAACTACACTATTCTAGTGCTTTTCAGCAAATCTCAGAGAGACCATCTCAATCCAGACTACTTCAGGTTGCCACAGTTCACAAGAGTAGCTGGAAAGAGTGATACCCAAAAAAGAGCTTGGAAGTAACTTGTTACAAGTAACTGATTGCTTTTAATTAGTTCCTTTTCCCAGGAAATACTACATTATGATTGTAACATATCTGAGATAACTTCAATCCTTCTGAGGTAAGTGTAATTTTTATTACTTTTATTCATATGGGGACGTGGCCTCATTAAAGAGTAGAGGAGGAATATTGCATGGCTCAAGTGGTTGCTCCCGCTGTTATCTTGTGTTTCTGCCTTACTTTCTGTTGTGGATGTTGAAGTGACAAGAAGACAGACAGAAAGAAAGTGTACTGTATTACAGGCCAGCAACCTGTAGCATTCAAATTGTGTGTGTGTGTGTTGAAAGGTAACTATAAAGATAATTATGCTTGGTTAATTAGAAAGCAGTAGGAAAAGAGGAAGACCGCATTATAGGTGGATAGACTGAATTGAGGAAGCCACAGCTCTGAGTCTGCAAGATGTGTGCAGGGCTGTTGATATCAGGGTGACCTGGAGCACTCTCATTCATCATGCGACCATAAGTCAAAGTCGACTTGCCAACAGTGAAAAATTTTTTTAATTTATTTTGAGCAATGGGAAAGTAGTCCCTTTTTTAAAACTTCAGAAATATGGTAACTAAGTAGTGTTTGGAGCCTTGGAAATATTACTGTAACTAGTTACTTTGTAATGGTAACTTCTTCATCACTGGTACATAATGGTGTTACAAATTTTTTTTCTTCTCAAAGTCACCTATACATTGAAGGATAGTGACTGGCAGGATTACATTAAAATTTTCAAAAGTTGGCCTTCATTCACAAGAAATCTCAGAGAGGTATATAAAATTCTTAAAAATGCAATAAAATAGCAAAAATATAATTACAAGATAAGAGGCATGCCAACCGTTCCACCAGCCCATAAACAACAAATCAACAACAACAACAAAAACCCCAACTAATATTCAAGATACACAAACACATACGGTACAAAATACATTAATAGTACAAACAACAGACTGGTTCAAACAAGCCAAAAACTTCTAACTAGTAGACCTCTGCCTTGGGGTTGCTTTAAAAGAAAATCATAAGAATGACACTACAACAGGAAAACAAGTCAATTCACAGCACAACGTATCTACTTAAACATTCAATTCCACTATGTAAAATGGGTTTAATTCCCAGGTAAGCATGCACAGAATTGCAGCTGCAATCATTCAAACATTGTGATCCAAGTGTTCTATTAGCAAATCCTGTAGATATGACAAGCTAGGAATTGTCATTTGCTAAATTCTGGCAGACACGTGTGCCTGTTCCTTCTTCTCCAAAAATATCTTTTCATTCATTGTTTAACAACAAAGTTATTAGAGAGATGAAGGCTGTAATTCACCTGATGCAACTTCCACAGATGATCTGCGTCCCTCTGTCCTCCTCCTGTCCGTTGAGTCACTGCCATTTCTTGAGGCCATGCTGCGGCAGAGCTTTGAGGGAAGAACAGTGCTAATTTGCAAAAATCTGCAAAAGACAGACAAGCCAATCTGTAACCACGACCAAGTTCAAGATATGTATGCGACAGAGAATCCTCTGAGCTTATGTACTGCTTTCCCCTCAGCTACTTCCTCTTCCCTTAAGAATAATTTAGCTCCACCTCTTTAGGTAACCTGTCACTGCTTTGCCTTATTCAGCTCTGCTTCCAGCCTTTTGTCTTAGCACTCTGTTTTACTAGAAAAAAAAGCCAAGTCCTCTTCCTCCTCTATTGTGCCATCCCGCTTGTTATTTAACCTCTTAACCTAAACTTTTAATAACACTCTCTCACTTCCCGTCATCAGCACTTCCACTGCTTATAAAAACCCTGAGTGGCTTGGACACTCCTATTGTGTTGGAATTTTTCTCTCAGCGAAACTGAAACTAACAACGGTCACTTGTAAATGTCTGTCGGAAAGCACTAAAATTAAGCTGAACAGCGTGGAGAACTAAGAACTGAGCAGAACAGAGTTATACAACAGTCCTGACCAAATCTATCAATGGCAAAAGGCCCTCACCTCCAGATCTAAAATCTCTAGATTTGCTGCATTTGGCTCAGCAAAAAATTGATGTTTTGGGTATAAAGGACACCACTCCATCTTGTTTTAAAGAAATGTTAGAGAGCTAAATGTTGGTGACATAACACTAAAACCTCCTTGTGCCATGAAGTCAAAGCCCGCCTAATTTTCATTCCATTCCAGCTATATATATTGCAATATATTAATTTTGTACTAGAAAAATCTTTGATATGTATACTTTTAGATCTGAATTTCTATAGCTTGGAAACTAACTGATGGTAAACCTGGTTAGATCCTGTGTGCTTGCAGCATTGGTGAAATACTCACATACATACATCATTCACTAGTAAGAAGATGATACCGCTTTGTCCACGAATGAAGGTGCATTCTACAGATGTCAGCCTCAAACAATGTGCTTTTAGAGTGATGGTCAGTTCAAATTAATGCATTTGCTTATTCACATCCATCTCCTATGTGCTTCACCCCTTTCCCCCTTACATATATCAAAAACGTTAAGTATTTTTTAAAATGTACTGTTTAATTACAACTAGTTATTTTTAACTTGAATATACAAAATTATACTCTTCTACAATCACATTTTTAAATTCAATGCAAAATAATGTATAATCATGGAAAGGCAGTTATCCCTTTTTCATACTTCCACAGTAGCTAACATAACTACTGTAGGTCTCACTGCTTTTTAGTCTGAAATTCGGCTCTGCTTTGCAGATATACTTTAAATGCAGACAACACATGCTCCGCAGCCCCCTAACATAAATTTACACATAAATTATGTGCATTTCTGTGCAAGAACCTGCACTGTCACATGCCCATGTTAAGGAAACAAAGAAAATGTTTCTGTTTTGTCGGCAAACAGAACAGTAAACTGTATCTTCTATTATCTGTGTGTCAAAACAGGAAGAACCTATGGAAATGAGCAATGAACAATGTAGGCACTAATACTGTCTACCAGTATTTCCTATGAATGCTTCAAGAGGATGAGAAACTCGAACTAACACAAAAATCTGCCAGGTGTAGGATTAAGCAGAAGTTCCTTCTGTTGGCAGAAAAGCCCCTTTGTCTACTGATCTTAGAGTGATCTTCTGGAGGCTGAGGGAGAGCAATTTGTCAGAAGGTTGCTCTGCCAGCTGAGGTTTCTGGTGCCCTTGGATAGAAAGAGATTTTCATCTGGTGCACACCAGCTAAGGTGTACTGGCAGACCCTGTTCCCACCACAAAAGGTAAAGAAGGGAGAAACTAAATTACATCTTATCCAAACTTCCATTAGTTCAGAGACAACACAACAATGCCAGGGACAGTCTGAAGTGCCTTCCAAACTGCCAGGCAGGAGAGGCTTGGATTCAGTACAGCCTCAGTGGGCCTACTGTTTGGCTTAGCTGGCCTTTGGCCCTTTTGCCCAGTTCAAATCACACTTTAAATTGAAAACTTATTTATTAATTTATTAGTTTTTCCTATATCATTCTTTTCTTCCAATGAAGGAGGCATACAAGGCTGCCCTTGTTCCCACTTAGGTTATTCTGAAATGTAATTGGTCCAAAGTCACCTAGTACATTTCATGGTTCAGTGGGATTTAAATCTGGGTTTAAATGAGCCTTACCTACTATACCACTCTGCAGGTAGTGCCAGGGAACTCTGCTGATACTGCTACTATGATGGAACTTAATGGAGTACAGTCACCTCATCTCTCTTTTTGGCAGCTGAGGCAGCAACCTACATTCATTTACATGGGAAAAAGCCCTAATAATCTTTTTCCATGCTGTTAAAGCCTGGGAACACTATTGAAACTGATCAGTGGCCAAGAGGATGAAGCTGAATCTTGGTGTCCACCTAGTCACTGCTGTGCTGTGCTGTTCATGGGACAATGAGCAAGAAAGTACTGGGTACCTCCTTCCAAAGTGCTCCCTAAAGTCTCTGTGTTGGCATAAATATGGCTGCAGAGACCTATGCTCTGCCAGTAGGCTTAATGGACACTGACCATTAGTTAATGTAATAATACATGCTTATGTTAATGGTTCTTTTCTCAATAACATATCAAATTCAAAGCAAAACAGCAATCTATCTGTCATGTTTTAAAAGTGACACAGAAGTCTTCAATGAATCTCTTCAAGTGCTTGAAACTGAACTTTCAGGGCTAATACAAGTTTCAGTTACTTGGTGATGGAAAGGATGAGGTTCACAGTTTAGCATTAAATTCCACCCACAGACTCACACACATGATGCCCAAATGGCACATTCAAAACTAACACTGCACGAATCCTCAAAATGAGCTCATTTTGTACTGTTCAGTGAGAGTGCGTTTGGAGCATTTGAACAGTTTTGATTTTGAGACAAGAGATTTATACTTAACTGTACACCATAAAATAAATAAAAATACAGATAACAAAAACCCCTTAAGTGGGTAGTTTATCTATTGTATTGTAGAACAGCAATTACATTGGGGGTCTTCTCAATACATTTCCTGCAACATCATATTTGAGTCTTGAATCTGCCACAAATTTACTAGGTAGCCATCAGCAATTCAGAGTCACAGATCTCTTGTCTGTAATAGAGGATAATGATCTAGATGATGTTACTCATGAAACTGCCCTGCCTCACAAGGCTGTTGTGCATATTACTGAATGCATGGAGAACATAGAAAAAAGACGACAGCTTCAGCACAAATTCCCAACAAGCTCACTTGGGCAGCCTAAAGCCATTTCCACACAAGAGGGGAGGGGTGGTTCACTGCGTGTCAAGAGTGGTGTTTTTATACTCTGATTCAGAAACTGAATTCAGAAATTCAAAAACTGTGCTGTCTGCGCGCCCCCCCCATTTACATCATACTACTGTGGAGAACAGCAGTTCCTGCATCCGCAACAGCAAGTCCCTGGCCACTCTCATTCCCCTCCTTCATCCCACCCTGCCATCGCTGATTGGTCTGTTGTTGTTTTTATAAAAAAAGCATACAATTTTAACACATTGATGCATTGCTACATTCATGCATACGTATGTTCGTTGATACGTGGAAAAAAACATGTCTTAACAGTTCATTGCCAGATCCACTCTCTCCCTGCTCTTTGTTTAACACATGAAGACAATGATGGCAGCCTGCCTTTGATGGGTGGAGAGAGATGAGGATGGAAATGACAGAAGGGACAGCCTGGGAACACCCATAGCTGGACACTTCTGCGATGTGAATCGATGCTACACTTCTGCATGTAGGCGAAAACCGAAGCAGAATCGGTTTGGGAGATTTACATCGGAGTTTTTCTGTTTTTCACATACAGCAGTTTCTTATCACAGTGGACCATTCTAGAAGCTGAAAATGCTAAAACGGTTCAACATGTAAATGGCAGGGTAAGAATTCGAAGTGACTAATATGTACTGACCTCATGCGGAAATGGCCTAAGAAATGTCATTCTCAGTTTTTATACCCAATTTGCAAAAATGAGATGCTAGGATGCTACCCTTCAATAAGCCAGATCAACTGCTCTAATCACAGGGTTAAATTTTGTTACCATGTATCAGGGTCACTTACAGATGTCAAATTACTAGACAAAAATCAACACACAGGCACAAAACTACAAATATGATTTTTGTTTTTCAGGGCTCAGAAAAGAAACACTGCCATCTTCTAGTATCTGCAGATCATACTACTGTTAAGACTGGGGTGAGAGTGACACAATGGGATCTGGAAGCTCCAGCCTCAAATCTCTACTCTATCACAAAGCTCACCTGATGAAACCAGATGACTTTTGACCAACTGTCATCATTTTACAGCTTAACTTTCTTCACAGAGTTCTTGCTGTGAGGATAAAATGTGAGGAGCTAAATATATCACGTGAGCTACTTTATGGAAAGTTGGCACATTTATGTAGTAACTTAATAAACTACCTAAACGCAAGGGTCCACTTCACACAATTTTAGTTTCTTTAATGGAAACCATTTGATGGAATAATGTTGGTGAATCCCATATGTGTGTTTTACAACTACAAAGGATTTTTGCCTTGTCCTGTGCAGTAAGACAGATGTGTACATGTATGCATTTTTTTTACAAGGATGCAACTTTCATTTGGAAATTTCATCTTGTGAGATGGAGTGTATACCATAACTGGGTTTCAATTAAACACTGCAGTGGTTTCAGACAAGGGATCCTTTCACACCACCCTGTTATAGTGCTATGATCTTACTTTAACTGTCATGGCAACATCCTATGGAATCCTGGAATTTGCAGGGGAGGTACACAGGAACCCTCATATAAAAGAAAAAACACAAGTGTCACTCCCCACTGTACTTAATGGATGCAACGTGTATGGGTACAAGCCTGTTGCACCCATTAAATATAATGGGACATGATGCTTTGTGCAACCTTGCATTCATATGTGCAGAGGTTGTGCCAAAAGAGGGTGCACTATACTCAAAATTCTCAGCCAGAGAACTCCAGTGCCTCCTCAAATTACGAACCCTGGGATTCCACTAGATGTAATCACAACTGTTAATGTAGAAACACAATGCTACAATTGTATGGCATGAGGAGGTTTTCTCACGCTATCATCCTGTATCATTGAATTTTACATGTGCTTCATATGTTGTCCTCCTTTGCACATAATCCCCCTTCTCATCTTTTCCTCTATCTTCCTTCTTATAGCAAGGAAAAAAGGCAGAACAATTGCACAGTGACTTCTAATGACTAGTGTAAGGAGCTTTCTCTGCAACTAGTCTTGAGGCTCATTCATACTACAGAATTATAGTGCCAATTAAGTGCCATGGTTCCATCCTATGGATTCTTGGGGTTTGCAGTCTGGTGAGACACTAGAGTTCTCCAGCTGACAATTCTAAATGCCCCCCCAAACTGCAAATCCCAGGATTCCATAGACAAGAACCATTAAAGTTGAATAACAGCACTATAATTCCACAGTGTGAATGGGCCTTGATACACTAAACCTACAATAACCTGAGGTTGAAACTATTTGTACTCAAGTAACTCAATAAATTGCTGCTGATACATGTCTTCAAGTTGTTCCCAACTTATGGTGACCCTGAAGCAAACCTACCACAGGATTTTCTGGGGGCTGAGAGTATGCGATGGGTCCAAGGTCATCTAGTGGGTTTCCATGACTGAGTGGGACTGCAAGGTCAAAATCCAGTGCTCAAACCACTGCACCATGCTGGTTCATCAACTCAATAAAAATTGTCCGGAATAATCGGCTAAAGGAGTGCTTATGACTATGCCCTGGAAGTATCTAAGCATCTACTATTCAGATGTTAACTACTGAGGATAAAGAAGACTTTATACTGTTAGAGGAGATGCCTCTTGAAAGATTATTAGTGGAATGAAAGGCCTGTTAGGGCCTTTACTCCAGACACAGCAGAGGTGCACATCTTAGGATGGTGAGTTTGAAAGAATCAAAATGCAGGCAGAACAATATGCTTAGAATCCTCAACAGGGGGAATATTTATAAAGGAAAGACATCCGTGGATAGCAACGGTCTGATCCTTTCTAAAACAGAAAGGAGATGAGGAAGACTTGTTGTAGCATGTGCTCCCTTGTTAAAGAGCAGATGGAAAGAGGCAGAGGGGTTTAATCTGAGCCAGCAATTTTTTAACATTACATGCTCATAGACGTACATGTATAGCCATGGTCCCAAACAGTTCATTCTGTTTTGGTTCTGCAGAGAGTGATGGGTGTTGCCTGTGAGTTCTATTGCTAGTCCCAACTAGAGTAGGCCCACTGAATCAGCAATCATGTTGACTCAACTGTCAATGGGTCTGCTGTAGTTGAGACAAACCAACAGGATTCAGGTCTCTGAATCTCACCAGCATGAATCATCTTTCTTATGGAGACAACAAGGTGCAATGCTAATATCACTTGGAAAGGGGAAGATGTTTGTGTGTATGCGTATGTATGTTAAGTGTTGCTAGCTACCTAATAACTGGGAAAGCGTTGAATCCATTCTAGAGAGCCCACAATTGTCATCAGCGGTAAGGAAAAAAGCCACAAAATAACAGAAGTGATCTCCTGTATAGGACCAATTAATGCTTAAGATACCAGAACCAAAAGCTTTTAAATTAGACATAATTCATCTTTAGGTGTAGATGTTCTAAATAACTTATAACAAATTTATAAGTGTTACACTTACATGCCACAGTATATTAGTGTAGTACAAGGGACTGTTACACATTTTCTGCCAAGTTTTACTGTGGCTGTGAGACAGAAAATGAGCAGGAAATTATTCTGTTCCTCAAACAAAGAGCAGCAATTGTTTCATAGACAAAAACACGTTAATTTGATTACAAATTTTCTGGTCTTGCTGGAAGGATTAAGTTGTTCCCCCCGGCCAAGCAATAAGGCAACAAATAAGGCAGGGCTTAGAAAAGATTCCTCAAGTGGGAGGAAAAACAAGAGCATTAAACTAGAGGTAGGACCAAGTCCAGTTTTCAAATCAGTGATAGCAGTGTGAAACATCAATTTTTGGCTGTTAGAATTAAGCACAGCAGGTACAAATTCAAGTGTGGGTTCTCCTATTACTATATCTTCATGCTAGAAAATGTTTCACCTGTTTAATTGGCTTGTCCAGAAGTTTTAAAGGCACAGGACTATACTGGGTGGGCTGGGGGAAATAGAAAAGGAAAAATAGTAAAAATAAGAAGAAATTAAAGATGAGTTACTGACTACCTACTTTCTGGAAGATCTCTCTTCTCTCATCAGACACTTATTTTTAAAAATGAAATGATTATAAAGGCAGAGATGGAGAAATACTGTAGGTCATGAAAGGAACAAGTCAAAGGAGAGTCTGATAATTTAGATTACTTTCAGTCAATAAATACTGTACCAGAATTGTTTGTGCAAATAAAGGGCTAAAAGAGAACAATCCCAACAGAATGATAAACCTCTTAGCTTGCTTTTAAAGCATGGGAAGGTGTAAGCTAACCACCAAACAACCTTCAGTGGAAAATAGGGGATTAATCTGTATGGACAACGAAGGGACTAAATCATGGCATGCCAAATTATCTTCCTGCTATAATGACAGATTAGCAAACATGAGAACTGCAACAGAAAGGGACTTCTGAGTTCTGCAAAGTCTGATGAGTTTCCATGTGACATCTTGATCCAATTCACATAACAAGGTTAAGTGGCAATCCATCTATTGATAAATCTGCCTTTCAGAGAGTTTAGCTAGGTAAAGTCTGGTATGTTGCTTTAACTGAAAAGCTAACATTCACTGTTAAATCAATCAGAAAAGTAAGAAAGATGACAACTTTTGGACAATAAAGTAACCATTTATTTATTATCTAAATAAAATGATAAAATTAATAGGACCACCAGGTAAAGTTACTAATCTTTGGCAAGATATTTTTTAAACACATTTATCTGTAACGATCATGAGACCTAGGGAAGAAACAAGATTTGAAAAAAAAGAGGACCGGTAAACTATAACAAACTGTACACTGGATATAGAGAAGTAATGCCTCAATATTTTTGTCATTTCGTTTTGTTTTTGTTACCTGATTTGGTTTTGCAATGTTGTAATTTACTGTTTGTTGGATTAGCCTAAAATGAAATAAAAATAATTTTAAAAGTTAAAACAACATTTGTGTACCAAACAGTGACACATGCTGTGGTGAATGAAAATATAAAATTATAATTTTAAAAGGTAAGGATGTCAGAATAAAAGACAGGACAGGATAGTTCCCTATCCCTATGATTCCACTTTAACTACCATGATTTCACCCTATGGAATATTGGGAATTGCAGTTAGGGAAGGATATTAAGAACTGTCAGCCAGAGAGTTCTACTCACCAAACTGCAAATACCAGGTTTTGAAGGTATATGTGGGGGAAACATCAGTTGCCTCTTCAGACCCGTTAATGGAAACAACCCACTGCTTCCTGCCTTTTCTGCAATGCCAGAACACTTTTAATTAAAACACACCCATCAACACTCTACTTATGCTTCTGTGGTTAATCAGGATTTCGATCAGCAGAGTTTAATCCAATTTTTACTTCACTACTATAATTCCTGTTAGTGACCTGATTCTTCATAGGGCTAGACATCATCGCTGCTAAATTAACATTAATGGGTTAGTTAATCTCCTTCTGGCATCGATCCTTTTTTTCTGTGAGTGGTGTAATCTGATCGTACTCAGACAGAAATCTAAATAGTTTACTTCCTAAGCACTGCCAGAAAAATTATTATACAGGAAGATTGACGTGCATAGCCGTATACGGACCATAAGATAGGTCACTGTCCCTTCAGCAGGTGAAATATGATGAATAATAATGCTAACTACAGTAAGCCTACATAGGGAGGAATCAGACAAGGCATCCAGAACATATATATTACCCAATGCCAGAGAAAGGGCAAACCTGCTTATTTTTTTACCGGCAAGTGCGTGCCATGGAGGCATGCTGTCTGTTTGGTGCCAGCAATAAAACAGACCTTTGACTCCTGTCTGTTTCTAGCTCCTGCAATACGCAATCTATTTATGCACAAAGCATGCTTTGCAATCTCTTCTTATGCTTCCTTCAACTACGGAACCTCTTAGGGTTGGCAACAGTCTCATCATCTAAATCTCCCTTAGCGCCTCCCCCCTTTTTAAGTGGCATCCATTAAAAAAAAACAGCAGGGAAATTAGGAGCAGATGGGAAAGATTAGAAACCTGATAAACCTAGTAGCACCAAAGGCTACCAACACAAGCAGAGAATTCCTAAAAACCATTTAACAGAGATCACTTAACTCTTACTACAGTAAAGGTGACTACCCACAGAGGCCAAAAGATGGGTTTTTAACTCTTTCAGTGCAATTTAATGAGTGAAACTTGCATTTTTGACTATGAAAATGTAACTGGTGGGCATTTTTTTTTCCAGAGTAAGAGTTGGGACCTGCAACAAAATGATGCAGCATGGATCACTCACTGTTTGTTGCTTTAACTGTTCTAAAACTGGATGATAGGAATGTGTTTTAGATTGCTTTTAGGAGTTTTTGGAGTAATTTCTTTTAAAAATGTTTTTGTCTCTGTATTAATTGATTTTTATTTGTTCATCACCTTGGGAGCTCTAGTTGGCTGGGAAGCAATACAGAAATACTTTAAACAAATGAACGAATGAATGAATGCTCATGTCTGAGGATCTAGCTGTTGCTGTTCTGTCCCTGCAAATCGTTTCTGACTTATGGTGACCCCAAGGTGAACTTAACATGGGGTTTTCTGGGGTTGAGAGTCTCTGACATGCCAAAGATAACTAGCTGGCCCTTTCAGAAAGAATACTGCATGTAATTCTCTCCTACTTTGACATTTGGGTTGGAAAATCCAAAACAGTGTTCTGGGGTCACCGAACATGCTATATTCTCACTGGGCTGTTCCATAGTTCCTTGCAGACTTTCCCCCTTCCACATGCTTCTGAACCTCTGTTAATCTTGAGATTCTCTTCAATCTGCTAGTACTTGTACATGGGTGATGCCTTCTGAGCTACATAACAATCAGTATTTGGAAAATAAGTTTGCTGTCAATGTGTACAGTTAATAAAGTGTCTAGCAAAGAAGTTCCTTTTTAAAAAGTTTTTTTACCCCTGCCCAGCCCCCCCTTTCTTCCTCATCTTCTGTCTAGCTGAAAATATTTTAGTAGTTTCAGCACTGGGAAGAACATGAAGGAGGACTGGAGAAGCACAAACTTTTGGTGCTGGGTGGTAGCAGTATGTCTTCAGTAAACAATGCTAAAAGTCTGAACTGGCAAAGAATGGGATTCTGCTCCAGCTGATCCTACGGAACTGTGTATGCTTGCCTGTAGAAGGTAAAGTAAATAGCAGTCATCTCTACATTCTCTTACTAAGCATGTATGAAGAGCAAAACAGGGAGAAAAGGGGTAAGGAGATAAGTCTTCCTTAACAGCTACTCCAACCATAAGTGTACCTGTTTTTAAAAGATCTCTAAGTTTGGTTGTCAAAACAGAAGTGATAAGAAAAGCGGAGAGCTGGTGAGAGGAAAAATCATCACTGGATGCAATCTAGAAGATTCTAAATATATTTATTCAAGGCTTATCTGACCTGGTTATTTCATTTCACACATGCACATGGTTAGTTTTGAATAAAAAGTTTGCTGAAACATGTTGAACAGCTCCTCTTTTTTGTAGCGTAGGAACTTAACCCTAATCTTCCCTTGTTATTTCTCCCTCTGGTATAAATCTTATGTTAAAAAAGTAACGCACAGGAATATATTAATTTTGTTAACTGAGACATACCTGTACAGTGACTGAAGTTTTTCAAACATTAGGCCTCAACACAGTGTATAAACATGTACCAGTAAAAGGGGCACGGGGCCACATGCACTAGCTCCACTCCTATATCTCCCTGTGCATCAGCCACACCTTTTCAGATCTTCAACCTTCCTTGCTTTGATCAGGAAGATGTGAAGAGGAATTTCATCTTTTCATGCACAAGCAGAACTCCTACTTGTAACTTGCTGCTCACTGCAAGGAGGAGGAACACATGAAAGCATGAGATACAGAAGAGCAGGGCCTTGTTCTCCATTTAAGAACTGAGGTACTTTGTGGCTTAATGGAGCTCAGAGGGATTTTTGGGGAGGGGATGTGTACATGACCTTCTGACCCCTACAGGTGTTTACAAACCTGCCTGTTCTGACGATGCCTGAATAGGGCTAACGAGCACAACAGTGTGATTCTGTGTGGGTAATTAGGACACACATGTCCCTTTATCTCTCCACTCTTACGCTGCAACATATCCCTGTCTATGGTCTTCACTCCTCTAGCTCTACTACCCTGTGAAAGTTTCCTATGCCTTCAAAAGACTCCTTCCTTTCCTCCTGCCTATCCAGATGCTTGAAACTCAAAGAACATCTGGATGATGCCACCTCTCCTACTTCCTATCCCTCTGCAAATCTACATTTTCCAGGAGGCCCCTAGCACTAGTTGTCATGCTCCACTGAAGCAGCACCTATAACTAAGTACATGCAATTGAAACAGCTGCATATTCCTTCTCCGTTCACTTCTGTCTTCACTTCTTTTCCGTCTGGTATCCTCATGTCAAATTTTAGACTGGAAACCTCTTAGGGCAAGGACTTTGTAAAGTGCCAAGCCTACTGATGGCAACAGGTAAACAACAGGCAACCACCATACTCATGGGAATACTAAGCACATGAAGCCACTCAACAACCTTAGTAATATTAAGTCCAACTACACAGTCTGAGTAATCTAAGGCATTTCCATTCCACAGATACAAGAGGTAAACTCTCAGTTCCATGGGGGTAATTGGGAGATCACTGTAGTGATATGAGTGACTGAGACAGAATTGCTGAGATATCCTAGCAGTAATCCAAGTTAATGACTTTCAGATCTGTACAAAGTGGCAACATCAGCTAGGCAAACAGAATCTTAGTCATCTGCATTTCTTTGTATCCTGGGTGGAACAAGCAACCTCTGCCACACGCGGTGCATGATTCTTTTCTAGGAAATGCATATGCTTTTTTTGAAACAACTCCTGGTACCTGCTCCAGGCACAAGAAATCGAAACTCTCCATGCCTCTGTTATACTGTTATACTGACAACTTCCCACAGCCCATTATCACAGTCTTTTAGCAAATTAGTGAGAACACGAATCTTAACAATTGTTTGCCATGAACTTCAAGGCAAAGAAGTAAAATTCACTAGAATTCAGATTCTTAGAAGTGCTTGAGACTCAAACTTGATGCTGTTTCTTTCTTTCTTTAAAAGTTTTTAGCTTCTAAACACCACACTGTATCTAGCCAATATCAAATAACATTAGAGTGTACTTAGAAATCTCCAACTTGTGGCTATGTACAGGGTATTTTACCATAACAATGAGGAGCATTCTAGCACTGTATAGTAGTTGTAAATTAACATAGTTCAGTAGTCAGATCTATGTCATCATTTAGGGATTTTACCTAGAAGTATCATCAAGGTATATCATCTAAAAGAGTTATTTAAATTAAATACTGTTGTTGTCGGGTGCCTTCAAATAGTTTCTGACTTATGGCAAACCTAAGGCAAACCTATCATGGGGTTTTCTGATGGCTGAGTGTGTGACATGCTCAAGGTCACCCAGTGGGTTTCCATGGCTGAGCAGGGATTTGAACTCTAGTCTTCCCAGCTGTAGTACAATGCTCAAACACTATACCACACTGGCTCTCATAAATCAAACATACCATCACTAATTTAAACCATCATGACTTCAGCAAGGGGTGGAAATCCTATAGCTCTCCAAATGTTGTTGGACTGCAACTCTTAGCAGCCTCAGGAAACATAATCATTGGTGAAGAATTCTGGGAAATGCAGGTCAACAATATGTGCAGGGCCACATAAATCCTTCCTCTTACTGAAATTAATCCATCCTGAATGAGTCGCTGTTAAAATGAAATAATTAGTTCAGTTCCAATGGAGAACATGCAGCTGTTCAGCTACAATTCCCATCATCACCAGCTATACATAGTGGCTAGGGCTGTCACTAGATTTATTTTTACTGCTTTATTCTTAAAAGCAGGTTTATTTGTCACACTGCATATACTTTGCACACTTTCTTCTTTTACTTATACTAAAAAAATGTTCACATGTAGGGACTCTCTTATGACAGCTGTCAAAACAGTTGTGAAGTGTAGGAACTTCCATACGGTTGTCTTCTCTTCTCTGCTTTTTCTTCTTTCCAATGATGCTAATTTCTCCTTTACCTTGACTTGGCCCTCCCCACCCGTACAAAGGCAAACTAGCAAATGAAAAGCAAATGCCCATGACTAATTAGCTGAAGTATGCTCTGGACAGTTACTGAGGTGAAAAGAAAATGCCTGTTCAGATACAAATATTTACATTCTACCTGTCAAATGATGGTTTAGATCCAGAGTAAAGCATACATAGTGGAGCTGTCTGAAGTCAGTTCCTGCTAGTTTTGTTTTGTCCTCTTTCTTAAATGTGTGTGTGTGCCTTCAGGTCTCCTGTATACTTATAGTGACCCCATAAATTTCACAGACAAGAAATACTCAGAGGTGGTTTTGCCAGTTCCTTCCTCTACAGCACCTGGGATCTGTTGGTGGTCTCCTGACCAAGTACCAACCATGGCTGACCCTGCTTAGCTTCTAAGATTAGACAGGATTGGGTGCCTTTAGGGTATTTAAGCAGGCTTTCAGTCTACTCAAAGGTAAATTCCCACTGAGATCAGTGGGCCTAGGCAAATGTATAGCATAGGACGGTAGCCTGCACAATATTAATGTGTGTATGTGCCTTCAAGTTGCCTGCTGGCTTATAGGGAAACCAGATTTGCAACTGGCCACTGAAGTACAACGTGCATGTTCTTTTTCCGTGAAAATATTCTCAGGCTAGCAGGTATCCACTGGGGGAACAATACCCACCGAAGTATAAAGGACAATTATAGTTTGCTATCATTTGTGGGCTGACATTCAAGGAATGTTATTCCACCCCAGTTTAATGTTCAAATTCCTAGAGGACACCCCACCTGCCATATGGGAAGATTAAACACCCCCACATGGAATGTATGTTCATTCAAATGACTAAGTGGGTAAATTCTCTCTTGCTCAATTTAAATAATTATTCACTAGTGAACTAACACATCTTTATACTTAAATTAATACATTGTGGCTAGTTGATGCTGCATCTTCATCTGGAATTACCAAATGATTTGCCTATTATACTAGGACTTATATTTCTCTAATAACAATTCTGTGATAAATCTATGAGACCCTAGGAGATCCACAGATTCCTTAAAAACCACTGCCAACATACTACCCTGTGTAGTGAGCAGAGGTTAAGTCTGACTGAAATTCAAACCACTATAACCACACTGGTCATAGAGGTAACGACCACACAGGCTCACTGCACCATGTTGCACTGTTGTGGAACAGGTTACATAGGGCTAAATGCACAATTTTGGATTCAGATAAGCACTACCCTTTTTAGAAGTACAAACATGTGCTTAACGATCCACTTCTTAATGTTTTTGGGTATATTTGTATGGTTGCCACACATCTTAGTTCAGATTCAGGAGACCCACAAGATCAATGAAAGAGGACAAGAGAAAGATGATGAATGGGGACCCACCAAAAAAAGTCAGTGCAGGGGTTGCTATTTAATATAGATCACATACTTCACATTAGAAGCTGCCAGGTTTAATTCTTGACATCTGCAGACAGGGTTAAGAAAGGATCCTGCCTTAAAATTCCAAATATCCCTGTCAGCCACTGTTGACAATACTAGCCTAGATGACCAATGGGCTGCATCAGTATAAAGGAGCTTCTTATGTCTTAATGCAGTGGTTCTTGGTTGACACATCCCTAGGGGGCCCACAGACGTGTTTGGGGGGATCCATGAACCAGGTGCAAAAAAATTATGATTTTTAAAAAATATTTATTTATTTATTGGTCTTTAGTTTAAGTACACTTTTCAGGACATTTTCAGTAGATTTTTCCAAGGGGACCATGACCCCCTATAAGTTAAGAACCACTACTCTACTGTGAGCTAGAGAACAGCACCTGGCACAGAAGGACTTGACCTGCTGCTTATCTACAACTCAGTCTCTCTGTCTCCATTTCAGAGTTGAGGACTCCTCAAAGTTGACAAGAGAGCGTGTGAGAGATATTTGTTTCCTTGCCTATTTACATTGCAAAATAAATAAGGAGGAATATGAAATGGAGGAAAAGGTGGTAACGATGATGGCTAAACAGACACGGACACACCTTCTTCCAGAGTGAAGATCACACTCCAGCTGGCTCAACCATCAGGAAAAGCAACACACCCATCTGAGAGGACACACGCTGGGAAAAAGCACTGAGGAGTTGGAGGGCAGAGATTCGGATCCTGTGCTGTGACCTTTCAGCTTCTCCACCAGCCACAGTATGACGCAGGACGCTGTCCAAGTTGCTGTCGATGATGATGGGTCTTCACGTTTATGGGTCATTACGTTTACTCTGACTTACAGTGACCCTCTGTCACAGGATTTTCTTGATCATTTTGTTCAGAAGTTTGTGGCTCCCTTCCCTGAGGCTGAGAGAGTGTGACTTGCTCAAGGTCACACAGGGTGTTTCCATGGTCGAACAAGGATATGAACACCCTGGTCCCCCAGAGCCTTAGTCCAACATTCAAATCACTACAGCACGGAGGAGCAAAGGTTTAGCTGGCTTTTGGACCCAAAACCGGTACAGTCATCCCTCCCCATTCCCCAGGGTTAGGGGCACAGGACCCCCATGAAAGTGATAAAAAACGTGAATAATTCCAGACCCTCCCAAACCATATTTAACACACACACAAAAGTACGATCACCATATTCAACCCACTGTGGATTCCTTTGAGGCATCAGGCAGAAGTGGGTGGCTGGTGGGGCTTACTGCCACCTCTACGGCTGCCCCACATCATTTTTAATAGGGACTTACTAGCCTCATGCGCAGTTTGCCAGTCTCACCAGGCTTGCGGTCCCTACTGAAGATGGCACAGGGCATCAGCAGACCTGACAGCAAATAATCCGTGAATACTCAAAGCCCCAAAAGTGAGACCCACACATGTGGAGGGCAGACTGTGGCCATTTCCGCACTAGCTTGCTATAGCGCGATGATTCCACTTTCAACCTCCTCTGGAATCCTGGGGTTTGCAGTTTCGGGAGGGGCCAACCGGCCCCTCCCGAAACTGCAAACCCCAGGATTCCAGAGGAGGTTGAAAGTGGAATCATCGCGCTATAGCAGGCTAGTGCGGAAATGGCCTGTATTCCACCATCTTGTCCTTCTCTGCCTCTGGCAGCGGCGAATCCTGGGCGGGCGAGGCCGCTTTGCGCCCGGCCCGCGCTTCCTCACTCTCAATCCGCGCACTTCACTTCAGGCCCACAGCCTCCACACCCGCCCCGTCAAGGATCTCCGGGAAAGCGGAGCGGCGCCGCCCCACTTTGCTTTAGGGACGCGCCAAAATCAGAAGCGCCACCGGCTGCCGTTCAAGGCCTCCCGCAACCTCAGGACAAGAAAGCGCGTTCAGACACGCCGGCGGGTAACTTCGGCAGCCCGCCCTTCCCCCGCGGGCGGCGCGGAGAGAGAGGGCGGGCAGGGCACCGTTAGCTCGCCCGCCCCCCGGTACAAGGGCCGCTTCTAAGGCCACTTCCGCACTAGCCTGTTATAGCGCGATGATTCCACTTTCAACGTCCTATGGAATCCTGGGGTTTGCAGTTTAGGGAGGGGCCGGCCGGCCCCTCCCTAAACTGCAAACCCCAGGATTCCATAGGACGTTGAAAGTGGAATCATCGCGCTATAACAGGCTAGTGCGGAAACGGCCTAACCGGGAGCCGGCCTGCCCATTCCGCATCTCCGACCCGCACCCCGGAGAGGCCCTTCCCGGCGTCTCGTCTTCGAGAGAGCCCGCAGGCCGCCGCCGCCGCCGCCGCCCGTGGCATCCCGCTCCACCCGCCCTTCCCAGCCCAAGAGCAACCGGATCTTCGAATCTCCCTCCACGGCGCCTCGCAAACTCACCACCCGCCGGACCCCTTCCAGGCTCCAGGCATCCTCCCTCCCTCCCTCCCTCCCCGGACCTGCTGCCACTCACCCTCCGCTCCTGCCAGCTCCGCTAGCCGCGCCCTTCCCAGCGAGCAGCCTTCCCCCCTCAACTTCTCTGAGGTTCTCCGGAGAAAGGAATGACCGAGCGCCCAGGTCCGCTGCTTCCCCCGACTTCGTGCATCCCCCCTTCCTGCTTCAGAGGGGCGCGGCACGCAGCCGGCCAAACCATAGACGCCAACCCGGAGAAAGCCGTGTGGCTGCGTGCAGCGCCCTCTAGCGGTGGTCGCTTGCTTTACAATCCCTCCCCACCGCTGCGCCCCATTCAATGGTGTTTTGCTAGTATGGCTTTTTCCGCACTACACTGTTATAGTGCTATTATTCCCCCCTCCAACGCCCTGTGGAATTCTGGGGTTTGTAGTTTACTGAGGCCAAAGAGCTCTCTGGCTGAGAAGTCTAAATGCCCCTCCCTGAACTACAAACCCCAGGATTCCATAGGATGTTGAAAGTGGAATAATAGCATTATTACAGTCTAGTCCAGTGTAGTGTGGAAAGGCCCTATGTTGCCGTAATGTCAACTTTGTCAACACCAAATAATGCAGATTTCCCCCACTTATGTGACAGGTTAGGGACCAGAGCTCCATCAGAAAATGGAATTGGTTGAAAAGCAAAAGGCAGGTACTGCACTGTAGGAAGCCTAAAGGGCTTACAGAGGCTCACTTGGGACTGGCAACACACTTGCTGCTGGCAAAGTATCTCAGATGGTTTAGCCTGTGGAGAACAAGAGACCAGAGCATTCAATACCTACGCTGTACCAGTTTGAGTGGTTGCTGGATTGTTTCTGGGCTCCCTTGGTGGTTATACTTTGTGGCCTAAATGGTTTAGGGCCAAGTTACTTGAAGGACTGTCTGCGTTCCTACAGAATTGCCCAGGTTTCAGAAGACTTGGGCCATTTCCGCTCTACACTGTTATAGTGCTATTATTCCACATTCAACATCCTATGGAATCCTGGGGTTTGTAGTTTAGGGAGGGGCATTTAGGACTCTCAGCCAGAGAGCTCTTTGGCCTCAGTAAACTACGAACCCCAGGATTCCACAGGATGCTGAAAGTGGAATAATAGCACTGTAACAGTGTAGTGTGGAAATGGCCTGTATGCACTTAGTTCACTTGTTTTTAAATGTTACTACTTTTATGCTTTTATCTGGAGCACTGTCAAGGAGAAGACCCACTCCTACATTCTCACCCTTAGCAGTTGGCATGGAGACATAAAGCAGCATTGCCAGCCTCGTCGTTAGACAAAGTGAGGCAGTTGCCTCAGGTGGCAGAGGCTGGAAAACATCGGCAAGGTATCTGCTCTCATTTATCCAAGTTAACCTACTGACTTCAGGAATGGTGGAAGACATTGTCCAATAGCCAATGTTGCAGCATGAGCCAGCTGCTGATCTGTTCAGTGTTGGTACATGGAATGGATTTCTTGTTCTTTGCCTCAGGAAGCAAAATACCCTGAGGCAGGCTTGTGAGGCAGAGCCTTTTATGAAGACTGCATGGGGTGAGCAGGTTCATATGAGTGAAGGGGAATTTTCAGATATCCAGCTCAAGCCCTTTCAGGGTTTTGAAAGCTGAAATCAGCAGACTATAATGCGCCACAGGAATCACCTAATCAAACAATTCTGGCTGGGGTATCTAGCTGCTTCATTTTGCCCTACCTGCCATCTCCTCCCAGCACTTCCCCAATTCATCCTCACATGCACAGTGTTACATTAATCTACTCAGGATGTAATCAGGGCATGTAGTAACATTGGTAAGATCAGAAAATAATGCCATTGTCCCTGAAAACAACACTTCAGCAGAAATAGTGCCTGTTTACATTTATCTGGCTGCAGAAGAACTGATTGTTTCCCAGCATGGTTGCAGAAACTATGAGCAAAATCAACAAAGGATCTTGTGGAGCCCTTAACTGAGAGCGTTTTCACAGGTCACTGGAATCATCTTTAAATCTTTGCTCATTCACTGTCTATTTGTGTCCATGTTCTTTTGACTGGGAAGTAACCTCATTTCAAATATGAGTTGACGCTGAACAAAGGAGTGAAATCACAATTACATTCCAGCATCTTTGAACAGTTGTGTTCCAGCGGGAGTGGATTATTGACCTGAATACAATGAGATTCCTGAATGCATAAAGCTACATATAGTACCCAGGACTAGGGAAGCAGGGAGACATTGTCTCCAGGTCAGCTGGAAGAGCCATTGGCACCTTTAAAGTAAGAGAACTCTCCACTGATGAAGAAAGAAATGTGAAGGAGTGATCTTCCAAGTGATAAATGAAGCACTCATGAAGCTTTATGTGAAAGTAGGCTGGCACAGTGCATTTGGTTACCTGACCTGAGGCAAAGGATAAGATATCATGTACCCTGTTCTATGTCAAGAAATTGACTGGACAGGCAGTTGAAATTTACTTCCATACTGGCAATGGGATAGAGTCTTCTGGATCACATCTAAGGACAACAGTCTAGTTTATATGATAAAGAACAGACTGTTTGGTGCACACAATCATGTTCTCTGAGAGATGAATGATTAGGGAGCTCAGATAGAATGGCTGCAGGGCTTCTATTGCTCTTCCCCAAGATCTGTTACTTAAGGTAGTTGTATTACTCTGACTAATGGCAGAGCCAGCCTTGCTGTGAAAAGAACCAGTGTGGTGTAGCGTTTGAGCACTGGACTATGACCCTGGGGATGAGGGTTTGATTCCCCGCTTGGCCAAGGAAACCCACTGTGTAACCTACCTTGAGTGTGTCACACACTCTCAGCCCCAGAAAACCCCATGATAGGTTTACCTTAGGGTCGCCATAAATTGGAAATGACTTAGCGCATCACAGCAGCAACAACATACAGATGGAAGTAAGTTTAGTCTTGGTCATATGTGGAATGCCAATAAAGTAATTTGGGCTTTCCAGATTGGTCTAAAGAAAGTGCCATTTCACTGATGCACTATAGAATTACAACTCTCAATTTTTGTTTAAAAAACAGAGAAGAAGAAAACAACACACATATTGTTCTGATATGTCTTGGAATGAAAAAAAAAAACCACTCGAGAGTGAGACTAAAATGTTGTAGATGGTCTTGGGAATTATCAGAAAATAGTCTGGGACAACAGAAACATAGCTTGGATAAAAGCAACAATTTGACAACAACTGAAGACTACAGCAGCAAATACTGAAATCTCCTGATATATATGCTCTTTCCAGCAGAGCCCTTTGTCCTGCATTTTGTAATATGGTGTTACTTATAAATGGTGCCTTGGTTTAAGAAGGATTGATATGGTGGGTTCTCAAAGTCCTAGAGCAAAGTTTCTTGCATTCTGTCTTGTCTACATTTGTGTTAACATAGCAAGAACTTACAGGAAAGGGTCTACTAAATTTGATTCTTCACTTTGTCTATGGGGACCCATTACCAAGATTCTGTTCACCAGTCTTATTAAGAACTCATGTACATCAGCTGGAAAATAACAGGCCTTGCCAAAATTCTAACAGCAAAAGGGATCCATTGTTTTGTCTGCAGGAGTGCTATCTCTGCTGCAGCTTCCTCAAAGCAGCTATTCAAAACTCTGCCATGTGGCTGTGTGGCTGAAGTAAGACAAACCCAACAGCTGTTACTGGGAGCTGAAGTCAATTAATTTTGAAAGAGGCTTGAGGGTCAGGGGTGGAAATGCCATGTGTGCATGTGGCTTGGATTATGTCTGAGATGTTTAAAAGAATGTAATTCAGATAAGATGGCGGTGCCGTGGGTGGGGGAATCTGCTGATTTAGAGGGAAGCGTGCACCTGGTGCTGGAGTAGATTGTGTTCTGCTCAAAACATGAAATTAGAGTTTGAGGGTTTCCCTGGATTCCATCCTTTTGATGGAGAAATAGGTAACATTAGTGGCTAGCAGTGCCACTATTTAACTGTTTGTTTGTTTAACTAGCTGTGAACCATTCTAGAGAAACCAGACCTTGCCAATTATATTTGCCTTGTTTACATTCGGAATACACTATTGTGTCATGAATTGCATGAGGCTGATGATTTTTAAAGATGATCCTGCAGCCTCAGGTATGGAATGCAGTTGCCTGGATGCCTGTGAAGAACAAGAGACCAGAGCATTCAGTACCTGCTCTGTACCAGCTTGAGTGGTTGCTGGATTGTTTCTGAGCTCCCTTGGTGGTTATACTTCGTGGCCTAAATGGTTTAGGGACAAATTACTTGAAGGACTGTCTGCACTCCTATAAAATCACCCAGGTCTCAGAAGACTTGGGCCATTTTTGCCCTACACTGTTATAGTGCTATTATTCCACTTTCAACATCCTGTGGAATCCTGGGGCTTGTGGTTTAGGGAGCAGCATTTAGAATCTTCAGCCAGAGAGCTCTTTGGCCTCAGCAAACTACCAACCCCGATGCTGATGGGTTTGTGCTAATCCCTTCAATGCTTCATGCTCTTGGCATTTTTAAATACAATGAGAGACACACTGCCCAGATTGGTGAGCAATCAGAGACCATCCTTCAATCTTAACCTATGCAGATATTCCCTATACACACCACCTGATTGAACTTTAAGAGATTGTCATGAGATCTATCAATGTTTTGTCACTCCGGAGTTAAGGAATCAGCCCATTCCAGACCCCTTTGTCAGTCCCTTGGAAAACCATTACGGCTTTATCAACAAACCCCCTCAGGGTATGGAAAGGGTATAAAAACCCTAGCTTTCACCTCAGCCAATCGTAGTATGTAGTACATGGCGCCCAGGCTGCCATTCATCTGTGCCACCCTCAGATGCTGTCTGAGTCCCTCTGCTGTGACCCTTGCTTCAGGACTGGTAACTATTACCCTTTCCATCTCTCTATCCAACCTTTCTTGCTTCACTTTCTGATAGCTTTGTATGGTTCTTAGGAATGTCTGATTTCATGTACGTTTGTCAATTTGAATAAAACATTTTGTTAACTTTACCTGGAGTCCTTTTTACATTAGCACTGATATACATAAGTGAAAAGATCCTGCCATTACTCTCCTCTTTCGGGCTTCCTTTGCGCTATAATTTCTCCAAATTCTAAGGAGATGCTGGCAGTGTGGGTGGACTCCAGTGTCCTGTCCCCGCCTTATGGTAACACAGATTTTAATTATACGGTATATCCTTTACATGCAAGATCCAGCATGGTGTAGTGGTCTAAGTGTTGGACTGTGACTCTGGAAACCAGGGTTCAGTTCCCTGCTCTGCCATGGAAACTAACTGGGTGACCTTAAGCACACCATACACTCTCAGCCCCAGAAATCCCCATGATAGAGTCACCTTAGGCTTGCCATAAGTTCTAAATGACTTGAAGGCATAGATCAACAACAGCAATATGCCTTATATCCAGAAGATTATAGTTCAAACCTCTCTGCTTAAAAAAGGTAAGTCCTTAAGTGGCCACAAAGCTCTTTGATATTTCTGCTGGGACAAAAAATAATGATGCCATTATTACAATATTACAAAATTCATTTCTCAGATCCAAGACACATTGATCTCCTTTATAAATCTATTTTATTTAAATATTTCTAAACCATTTACTATTAAAAGAAATGTACTCAGCGTACAATATTATAACATAATTTATCAGCAAATTATTATAACCTAAAGGCAAAATATTATAACTTATTGGGTTTCTAGTTGCACCTGTTTTTTAATCATGTTGTGAGCCGCCTTGGGTGGGAGTACTGGAAGAGAGGTGGGATATAAAACAAATAAATAAATGACAAAGGAAGAAAAGAAAGAAAGAAAGAAAGAAAGAAAGAAAGAAAGAAGAAAGGCCATTTCCGCACTAGCCTGTTATAGCGTGATGATTCCACTTTCAACATCCTCTGGAATCCTGAGGTTTGCAGTATCGGGAGGGGCCGGCTGGCCCCTCCCAAAACTGCAAACCCCAGGATTCCAGAGGATGTTGAAAGTGGAATCATCACGCTATAACAGGCTAGTGCGGAAATGGCCAAAGATAGGTAGATGGATGGGTGGATGGACAGATAAATAGATGAACAGATCAACTGAAGTTGGAAAAGCTTCTCTCTCAAGCCTTCTTCTTCCATTCTTGACCAACTTTTAACAGAGGGAATCTTTAATAAATCAATACACCTCTGATCAGAAGACATAAAAGCAGAATTTTGAAGCGAGTGGAGTCTTTCTGCAGCCAGCCCCTTCCCCTAAGAGAACTCTAGAATTCTCATAGAATTCCAGGCAGTTGGGCTTTCAGTTTGAAGCCTGGATTCTCGTCTGTTGAGAGTATTTGCTTTTGCCTGGTGCTTCACAACTAGTCCCACAAAATAACCTGCAAAGACTACCACTGATGGATACTCTCACAGCTTCCCCTGTTTCCAGCAGGCCCTGGGTGCTCCAGTTCTTCCGAAACCTCTTTGGGAGCAGCAGGCATGTCGTGCAAGAGAGGCAGCGACCCAAGGCGGAAGCAAAAGAGAAAGAGGACGTTGGAAGTCATCTCCTGGATTGTCCTCTTGGGCTGTCTGATACAGAAGCAATGTTGCCACCTGACAAAGAGCTGGGCGCTACTGAGACTTCTCCCAGTGAGATCCATGAAGGTGTGATAGAGAGCCCCAGTGAAGAGCTGTCACTGCTAAAGGAAAGCAGTTCTCAGAAAGCCACCCCAAACAATAAGAAGAAGCTTTGTGGTTTACTTAGCTCAGCCGAGATGGAGATGAGAAGCTCTGGTGGCTTCACTGAGTCTATGATGAGTCAGTTGGTAGAGCACCCATGTGAAGGAGTTCTAGCCACAGGAGAGAAGAAAAATGACCCCGGTGACAGAGAAACACTGGGAAAGTGAGTATCATGTCTACAGCCCTGATGGCAGATTGTCCTGTGTGTCTAGAGTCTGCCACAAAGGGTTTAACTTCTCAGTTTCCCCGCTACAATCCAGCAGTCAGTCAACCGTCATTGTGGTGAATCTGAGACCAGCTCTTTCTCTTGGGCAAACATTTGTCTTTATTTCTAGGTTTCAGAACATCTTAACCTAGCCTTGCCTCATTTATAGGAGGATGGCTAATTTTGTGACACTTCTTCAGAATACTTGCTGAACTGACTTCTGGTATTTGGAAGCTGATTAGGAGTTGATTAGTCCATGTGATTATTCTGGCTATGATGGGCCAAGCATGGCCCAACAATAAATTTGTCTTGTGCAAGGCTGAATAGCACATAGTCAGTTGATGCACTGGGGGCTTTGCTAATAGAAGCCTGCTGTTATGAGTTGCTACCCAGAAAGAGGTGTGTAGAAGAGTTACTAGCACTGGCAAACAGCCAGAAATTTGCCAGTCTCGCTTGCTATCATTTTGACTTGCCAGTGTTGGAGGATGTGAAGTCTGAAAAAATCCAGCAGAACTAGATTTAGCACATGTCGTGCGCAGGCAGGCACTATTAATGTGAATGCACAAATACTGTGCTGCTAGATGGAGATCTGTTCTTACTGAAAAATGCACAGAAGTGGGTGGTGGTATTTTCAAGGGTTCCTCTGACAAGACTGCACATGTTTATTTGTGAGCTACTGCTTGGTGGATAAGCAAGGGGAAGGCCCAGCTCCTTTCTCTTCAATTAGGCAGTTGCCTGCATTCTTGTCTCAGGTTACCACTGTCTTCAGAAGACAAGAACAGGACCATTGAGGTAAAAAAAGGAAGAATATCTCACAAAAGAAAGATCATTTGCACATGTTCCAGAACATTTTGCAGTAAAGTCATTGTATATGTATGTAAATCATTATCCAGAGCTTGGAAAAGTTAGCATTTTGGATTGTATTTCCAAGAATCTTCCAGCTAGCTGGGCAAATTGGACCTCCAGGTTACTCTGGAGTGCAACTCTCATAATCTGTGGCTGCTGGGGATGTTGGATAAGACCAAAGGAATTTGCACTCTATCCGAAGTGACATGGGTGGTTACCTCTATCTTAAGAGGCAAAAGGATACTTCTAAACATATTCAGAGGGAACTGGCCTGAGGGGTCTGTATTTTTTAAAACAATCCTTCAAGTTCAAGCTCTGTCGTATTTTTCCATAACTCTGTGCTTAGAATTAAGAATCCTATGACACTGATAATTTAAGCTGTAAGTAGAAGTCTTTAGATAAGTGCTGCAATCATGAATAATATTTCAAGTAAGCTTTCTATGTCAAAAGGTTTCCATGCTTTGTTATTATAAGCCTTATAATACAAAAGGGACTGGTTACCTGGGACTTAGAGATAAAAGTTAATCATTTTGTTGACAGCATTTGCCACCCAGAGGGCATGCCTTTCAGACAGGTTTTATGCCTGGAACTTTTCATTTTTATTTTATAGAATATATTTTCTATCAACAGTACTGGCTTAACTCTCTCTGGTAAATACACATGCCAGTGTTAATCCAGTAGATAGCAGGTATTACTACTGATGGCATTATGTGGAATTTGAGTAAAAATATTAGAGTGAGAAGAAAAAATGCAGATTTCTGCCCCCACAATGAATCAAAGGATGAAAGCAGGGATCCTTTCCTGTTATGGTTTGTCTGTGATAAATTTGTTTCAGTTCTAGGGAAGAGGTCTCACAAGTTCTACAGGCAGATGATGGCGTCTCCATGGTTGTGGGATCCATGGCAGATGTTAAGGATTGTAGTGCTGAAGAGGAAAAAGAGCATCTACTGAAAGGTGAGGGATGTAAAATGTTCCTTATTGACCTATTCAGCAGCTTCAGAATGATAGTGTGGCTTGCCAAATAGCAAATATGACTTCATTGTTTATATCCCATTTGACATCCAAGCTTGAGGTTTCAGACATGCCTTTTAAAATCAACAGAATGACAGCTGGTGGCTCCCACATCATCGGGACAGTGAGGCCATTCTACGTTTTGGATGGCTTTGAAGGAGCTGTCCAGTGGCCAACCTATTTATGACCAGGGTTCAGCACCTTGGATAACTCTTTTAAAACAGATTAACAGGAGTAGATTCACCTCTTCACTGACATGGAAGCCATCTGCAGTGAGAAGGCAGGAAGCACTGTACTCAGGACTATGTCAGGTGATTCATCAAGATAAGTAAGAGAGAAGGACCATAGGGGTAGTCCTTGGCATAGTACACTGAATGGGAGTATGAACTTAGACTCTGAATTTACTCAGAGTTCACTTAAGCTATTTCCCTCTTCTCCCCTAGCAAATATTAATTTTGTACTCCCCACAACTGCACATTCCTCTATGTTGGGGATTAAAATCCTTCTCTGATAGTTTTCCCAACCAGAATTCTTTCTCTTCGATTCATAAATGAATGAGCAAAGGGAAGGAATGAGGATATACCTTTGGCCTAATAACCCATGTGTCTGGGGCTTGCATTTTCCTTTAATTTTCCTTGCTCCATATTAAAACAAAAGGATTACAACTATTCTGTGTCCTTCTAGATGAAGTGCTCCTATCACTTTCAATTCAAAGTCATTGCACAGATTTTATTTCCTTAACATATTTTTTTTTCTAGTAAGAAAAAAAGAAGGAAAAAAACCAGTGGGAAAGCATGGGAGGGCTACAGTCCAAAGAGCATGTTGTCTAGGTCAGTGCAAATGAATAGGACATATGAAGCTATGACAACACTATAAGCTAGAAATACCAGGAGGGCAAAATGAAAGCACCGCCCCTCCTAAATAAGAATTCTGCCCCCCCAATGAAATTTTCTTTCAGTCTTCAAATTTCAAACTTTGGTTGAGCATTTAAAAATGCAGGCATCCAAAGAAAAGTGACAGACACATTTTGTGAAGGAATATAAACATAGCAAAACAAAGAGTTTTAGGTGTGACTGATTTTCAGTGTCTCAGTTTCAGCATTACTAGACGTTTGGAAGCAAGATTTCAGGCAGGCAGAATTCTTATTTGAGGAGAGAGTGGCTTCATTTGGCCTCCTCCACTACCAATACTCTTGACTCCTGTGTCGATAAAGGAAGGGGCTGAAATCCAGAAAATCTTGACCTAAAGAGAATTCATGATGGCTCAGCAATGTGGCTTTTCTTTTAAACAGAGGATGTACAAACAGAACCTCCAAAAGCAGAGCTTTCTCCCTGGAACAAACTCATCAAAATGTACAAGCAGCGTCGGAGGCTTCCTGCTTCAAAAGTGGTAATTATGGGACAGAGGAAAGCTTTTGGCAAGTTTTTCTCCACCAGTAGTCATTCTCATATTGCAAGCAAGGATAATGATGCAATTACAGTTAGGAGAGTTGAAGGTAAAAAAGTCATAGCACAAGCTGCTTGTACAACAGTTGCAAAGTGAATTTGCTGAAGAAAATAAGAAAAGCCCTGGCAGAGTAGGCCTGAGGTCTATCCAGTTAAGCATTCTGTTCCCACAGTAGCTAGTCAGATTAAAATACTGTCATACCTGTGTGGGGCTTCAAGTCACCTGCTGACTTAGGGGACCCCATGTGTTTCCAGTGGCCTAGCTTGGAGCGTGCGGGGGAGGGGCAGGTGTGGAGCTACGGTGCATGGAGTCAAGGCTATGGCACGAAGGGCAGGGCTATGGCACATGGGGCAGGGCTACGACACATGGGGAGGACAGGCAACGAGTGGCGGTGGCACCCAAAAAATTGGTGCTGGGGGCGCACCACCTTCATCGCCCCCCTGTCCCTATGCCACTATGTGTTTCATAGGGTTTTCTTAGGCAAAGAATACTCAAGAGGTGGTTTTGCCAGTTCCTTCTTCTGAAATATAGCTTACAGCACCTGATAGTCATTGGCAGTCTCCCAACTAGTTACACTGCCATAGAGAAACTCAAAAGGAATAGTACAACAGCAGGAATCAGTAGATTGAGCAGAAACCCAACATAATCAGCAAAACTGTCAGCTACAGATCCTATTCTGAGCATTCATTCATTGCATATCAGACACTAGAAGGACACAGGGTATGCCTTTGAGAAAATTCTTATGGTACAGGTAGATTCATATGAGAAAAGGCAGTGCTTGAGGTATCCAAGATCCAGACTGTTTAGATCAGGAGTTTAAAAGTTAAAAAGAACGTTTTATATTGGGCCAGAAATTCTAGGGGTCAATGCAATGATAAAATTGTTATCATAGATTCTATGGAGGCTACAATAGTGACTTCTCTGGTAGTCACTGAAACTAGTTGTTTCTGAAAGGCAGTCCTTCAAAGGCCGTTTCTGCACAACAGGGCTGTGCTGCTTCTCGGACAGGATGGCAGAGGTCGGAGGGTCATGTTTCCGCACAATGTCATCGCCGGCCTGCTGCCACCCTGTCCCCAAGTGTAGCACTTGTGCAGTTTTCACAAAACAGGGGAAAAAAATCTGTTTTCCACCTGCAATCACATGGTGCTCCCATTGCTCCTGGCCATGCGGAAGCCATGGAAGTGCAATGGCAACGCTTCCTTCCATAGCGCAGCAATGGAAAGTGCCCAGTTGCACCGTGGAAAGAAGAGGTGGTGCCACTGCATTCCCTTCTGCGTTGCTGATGCGCTCCCTTTCGGACCCAGGATTGCAGTACGATGACATGGAAGAGTGTCATTGAGTGGAAATGGCCTTAAAGTATGTCAGTGGTAGTTTAATCTAGTTTTACAAAGGCATGAATGGCATTGGCCAGGCCATTCATAGGAGCAGAAAATTCATTTGCTTTCTTTCTGTTTGTAATCCCTATTGTTCACTTATTTTGTATAGATTGCAAGAGGCAGATGACCATCCAACTTCTTATTCCATTTGTGATAGTTTTCCCATATTGGATTAGAGTAAGTGCTGATCAGTGATAGCAACAGATGAGATTTAGAGTGTCAATAAAAGAGAGATTGTGATGAATACAGAAGGGCACCTGAACAGTGTTACCTTGCTTTCCAGAAAGGTTCGACGATCCTATTGCGTAATTTTGCCATGTAATTCACAATGACTGTTCAAGTCATGTATATGAGATCTAATCTCTTTAAAGGAGATGACGTGGGGTACATCCAGGCTGAAGCTGAGAAGTTGGTTGCATCAAACTCACACAGATTAACTATGAAGCTTGCACTCATCCTGTATCCATCAGCATGGCAGATATGGGTTACTGTGAGAGCAGCATAGACTGTACTGTTGCAACTGTCTGCCACAGGCTTGCAACTGTCAGCACAAGGTTGCCTCTGGGATATTTATACCTGTTTTTGCTACTGGTATAGACCATGATGTTATATGTTATATATATGTATTAAATTTATAAAAAAATTCTTCACAAAGAAGGCATCATGAAGCAGTTTACAAATAAAAGCTGGAAGTCAGGAACACTAATAAAACAATATTATTAAAATCTGAAAG
This sequence comes from Ctenosaura bakeri, assembly GCA_948474755.1. Lineage (NCBI taxonomy): Eukaryota > Metazoa > Chordata > Lepidosauria > Squamata > Iguanidae > Ctenosaura > Ctenosaura bakeri. Next base: position 4,196 of record CAOLHI010000877.1, on the reverse strand, counting down.
GTTAATCAAACCAAGTCATGAGATAATACATACCACAAATTGTTAAACAAATGCACAGATCGGAGTCTTCCTTAATTATCATGAAGATGACCTAAGGCCTGGGTGAAGGAGTAAGTAATCAAGGTGCCTGCCATACTTCCCAAAAGAAGGGATTTCAAAAACAGGAGCACTGCAATTGAGATCATCCTTGTCTAGGTCATCATAACCGTAGTCTCAGCTCCAGAGATTTCAAAGGCTGGGCTGATTCATATTAGAGTGGCATTTCAGCAAACACAAGGGACCCAAGCTGTTTAGAGGCTTGTAAGTCAATGTCACCACCTTGGAAACTAGCTAAGAAGTGAATAGGCAGTCAGTTCAAATCACAGAAAACAGGAACAATAGGATGACTCAGTGTTTTCACACTGCTTAGTAACTTAACAGTGGTATTTTGTACGAGCTGAAATCTCTGAACTCTCTGAACTATCTTCAAGGGTATGTAGAATGCATTACTGTAGTCCTGACCAATGCTTCTCGGGTTCTCTGTCGTAGAAGACAAGCAGTTTCCCCTTCAATGTTCCAGGAACCAATATCATATTGGTTTCCATTGTCTACAATTGTGTTTCCTGGAATCTGATGGCTTACCACTTTGAAACTAGTAAGACATGGATTACAACTATCAGGGGGGCTGCATTGCACCCCACAGATTTTGGGATTATCCTAAGCTTTCTTCATTCTGATAGCATAAATAAGTGTGTGCAGTTGCAGGAGTTATTTAATTGCTATTATAGTGCCATAATTGGGAGTCACAAATCTTTGTTAATGTATTGCAGATCGCATTACATTAGATCTAGACCTACCTACTACCTGACCCTGCTCAAAAGAGTCCAAATATATTTGTCTTCTCAATTACTGGTACAGTTATTCGTAAAAGAAGCTGTTAAATTAAATTTTGATATTTTGAATAGAGGGGCCTAAATACCCTAAAGCACTAGATCCCATCTGATCTTGGAAGATAAACAGGGTCATCCTTGGTTAATACTTGGATGGGAATATCAGGTGCTGTAGGCTATATTTCAGAGGAAGGAATTGGCAAACCACTTCTGAGTATTCCTCGCCTAAGAAAACCCCATAAAATTCATGGAATCATCATGCGTCAACAGGTGACTTGAAGGCACATATACACACACAGAAGTGTTAAATAATAACAACAGATTGATAACAGAACAGCAGAGACATTCAACACACTTGAAATATTGGATGCCAAAACTAATGACCAAATAATTCACAGCCTACACATTCATAGCTGTGTTGCTGCTGAAATACTTCAACTTTCATTCTCCCCACAAATTGTAAAATGGGGGAGAGGTCTTCTAGAGACAGTTACAAAGTTTAATGAATGGGCAAAACACTTTTGACTGAGAAGCATGGTGTAAGGGAAGTGCTAAGAAGGTTCCTTGTCAAATTTGTATTCAGACAAAAGTCTGAGTAGGGATGGATCTTGACAAAGATACTGATGCTCTAGTGCAGTTGAGAAGGCAAATTATTCTTTTAGTGTGTGCATAACACATTCACCGCTCAGTTGCTTAATCTATCTTGCTTGAAGACATTTCTGTAATGACTGTGCCTCTGAAAACCTGAATGAGATTAGACAACAGTGCATTCTAGCCAGGGGCACACTACCTTCTTTGTCAATTGAAGTTATAGGCTCCTAATAGAAAGGCTGAGTGCAGGCATTTTAAAACAAAGAACTTGCACAGTTTGGTGGTTATATTCCCTTCCCATGAATCACCTTCCCCTAAAGCTGCTTTTTCATATTAGAAATGACTGTTTAAATCTATGTAACCTTTAGTTGAGCCTCTGGTCTTTTTGCATTAAGCATCAAATTAGGCAGTTTTTCTTCCTCTGCATTTTCTTTCTCATTTTTTTTCCCAATCAGCCATTGGGTGAATAATGCCTGCTTCCCTTTAGCTGCAGACTAACATGCCCCCTAGGACTTTTTAATATGATGTCATGTTTATTTATGCTATTATTCATGGGTTCAGAACAGCACACAACAGTTTCCTTCTAATCAGGGATGGGCAACTGCTAAAGGCCACTTAGACAGCCAAAAATATCAAACAAATAAAACAATAACAACAACCCCAAGTGACTGAATTCCTACTTCTGTTTTTGAAAAACTGGTAATTTTCAACATTGAAGAGTGCTGGGGTACCCCCTCAATCTATTTAAGAGATGAACTGCCTCTTCTGGAGATTTCTACATAGCCTCCAACATTTCACAGATGAAAACTGGGACACATGGCCAAACAATATCAGAGCATGTTCAAGAAGACAAAAGTTATTAAAGGGAAGGAACATCTAGTCTAAGAGAGGCTGTGGCAGTTTGCTTTTGCTTGAACCTATTGAGAGGGGCAAGAATCCTCCCCTCCTCTCTTCTCTTCCCTCCTTAGTTGCAGTGGCAGAACTTGGAGTGCGTGGAGGGGGGTGAGCGAGGCTAGGGCTATGGCATAGGGGGCAGAGCTAAGGCACCTGGGGGCAGGGCTATGAGTTGGGATGCTCCCCCAAAATTGCTGCCCAGGGTGAAGTGTTGTCATTGCCCCCCCCATCCCTACGCAACTGGTTAGTTGAGTGTAAACTACTTCTGCACTTTGAACTCAAGTTTGTCGTAACTGAAGTAAGCTGAGGACCAAGGGAGAAAGTGGGAAGAGTGAGAGAAACTGGGAGATTTTGAAAGTGGAAATGGGAGGCTGACAGAGGATGAATGGGAACTATCTTTGACAAATCAGCACAGATGGAGGGTATCTTTCCAGAAGAAGCGATTTCTCCTTTTTTTTTTTGCCAGAAAAAAGGTGCTTTGGTCAATCTGAAAGGACCAAAGGCTGCAAAAATGGCCTTGGGGGCCACACACAGCCCCATGGACATCCTTTGCTCATCCCTACCCTACTCTGGTTGTTAGCCCTTCTTCTCAGGGGGATTCAGAACCTAAAGTTAAAGATACTGTGGCCTGTGCTTAACATTGCATACAATTCAGTTCACTTGCTGTATAAAATATTGGTTTTAACTGGCACCTACATTTATATATTTCAGTATGGGGTATATGTAAATATTGGATTCAAAAGGTCATGAAATGGGGGAGATACAGTTTGTGACATATATGCAAAGTAACCACAGGGATTTAACCTTGTTGGGCTAATATGAAATATCCATCATGGGTAACAGACAGTTTCTGATGGAGTTCTAAACATGTTAGCTCCGGCTAAGCAGTTTCATGCTGGAGCCTTCCTCTTCTTCTGAAGTTCTCTTGTTGAAGAATCAACAGCAAAGTGTCATACAAGACTGAAATGCAAGCTTGGTGTCATTCTTGCCCTTGGCCCTTTACAGACATCAGTGAGCTCTGGCCATAATTTGACCAGTACTTGCTATTTTACTTTTTCCACAGCGCCTAGGATATTGTATTAGTCTGGAGCATTGTGGAAAAAATAAAAGCAGCCCCACAAAAGCATAGCTTATTGAAGGTGCTGATGGTGAAATGCAAGTGATGTCAAAAAATAGATAGATATGATAGCATTTATGTATGGTTGCAAAACGTGTTACTAAAAATAAATATAATTAAGCCCCTTGCAAAAGCACTTGGTTTGTGCAATGAAGATTCAAGCAGAAGTCTAAAATACATGTGGAAAGTCCAGTGCTATATCTAGAATTGCTGCATATGGCATGTCATCAGTGGGAAGTGAAAAGTATCATATAAACAACCCATCAGACTTGATTACCTCTTTGGTTAATACACCTAAAGGATTGTCACTTCTTTTACTGCAGAATAGTATCACTTCACTCTTTGTAGAAAAGAAAGAGGAGTCAACCTTAATTTCCATAGCATTCAAGGATGCTATAAATAACCCTGTCTCTTTACAACAAAGAACATTCAGAAACTTGGACGCTTTCTGAATAAAGGGACTATGCCACTGTGGGGCCAGGATGGCAGCGATTGGCTGGTTGTGCTTCTGCACGGTATCGTTGCTGGCCTGCCGCCATCCTGCTCCCAACTAGTGCGTGTGCATGGTATTTGCAAAATGGAAAAAATCTATTTTACACCTACCATTGCACCATGCTGCCGCCCTTCCTGGCTATGCAGAAGGGCGGAAGCGTGCTGGCGATGCCTCCCTCCCCAGTGCAGCAATGGCAAGTGCCCAGCGGCACTGCGGAAGGGAAGAGGTGGGT